>CM035167.1:114112575-114352746 GCA_020205615.1 Panax quinquefolius | reverse complement strand
GGGCTTTGGAAATGGGTTTTGTCTGGGGTTCGAAGGTCGATACAAAATTCAATTTCACGCTACGGGTAGGCCGGGGAAGTTCTTGAGGGAATCGTTAGGGAATTTATTAACAATAGAAATATCATTCAAAACTGACGTATTTTTGTTTAGATCCATGACATGAGCTAAGAAAGCTTGACATCCGTTTTTCAATAAACGAATAGCTTTATGGCTTGAAATGACATTAATTGATTTTAATGGTTTAGTTGTTTGAATTTGCATAATAGGTTGGTTAGGAATATTAAAGCTAACAACCTTACAAAAATAATCAATTTTTGCATGACGAGTAGTTAACCAATCAATCCCTAGAATCACGTTAAATGCAAGTATTTTCAATGAAATAAGATCGACAGGTAATGTGAGGGTACCAATTTGAACCAAATAAGACTTATAAACAGTGGATGTAATGAAGGTTTCTCCCAACAGAGTTTCCACAGATAAGTCAAAGTCTAATTTCTCCGGAGTCAAGTTTAATCGTTGAGCGCAAGTAGGAGAAATAAAAGAATGGGTAGAACCGGTATCAAATAAGGTATATACTTCGCTAGAGTTTATGATAAGCTTACCCGTGATGAACTCGTTCGGGTTCCTTGCTTTCTGGGAGGTCACAACAAATGCTCTCCCTTGTACCATCGACTTTGACTTTTCTGGGACGACCTTTGGTGCCTCCGTCCTAGCTGAACTTGTATTCGGTGAATGACAAAATCGGGCTAGGTGACCTTCTCTTCCATAATTATAACACGTTTTGGATGGCATCGCGCAGTTTGGACTGATATGTCCCTCCCATCCGCATTTGAAGCATATAATAGGTGGTCGTTCTCCTTCCTTAACCACGGTTACTGGTGTTGACGTCTTTCCATCATTGTTGAATCTCCTTTTCTTGAAATGTCCATTTTTACTGTCTTGGCCATGATTACCACCGAAGTGGTTACCATTTCTGGCATGTTGATTCCCTTCACATTTGTTGTCACCATTTTGATGACTGATACCACTTGTATTTTCATGCTGCCGGCTGCTTTCTCTTGGTTGCGTTGACTCGTTACCGCACTTCAATAACTGAGCCCTATTTATAACTTCTGAGTACAAACACAGTTTATGAGAATTAAGATATTGACGTATCTCCGGTTTTAAACCTCTTAAAAAGAATCGCGTCATTCGCTCCTCATTATCGACCAAATGGGATGCAAACCGGGATAACTCAGCAAATTTAGCCTCGTATTGCGACACGGTCATATTGTTTTGTTCCAATTTGATAAACTCCACTTCTTTCATGTGACGAATACTCTCGGGAAAGTACTTGTCGTTGAATAGCTCTTGGAACTTCTCCCAAGACATCTTGAGTCGTCGGTCGTTTGAGTAATGCTTTTCTGATTCCCACTAGTAATCTGCCTCTTCACGCAACATGAAGGTGGTGAAGGGAACATTTTGCTCCTCGTAGCATCCCAAGACATCAAATATCTTGGTGATCTACTTTATCCATGCTTCTGCCTTAAGTGGTTTTGGCTCTTCGATAAACTCCGGTGGTCCCATCTCCTTGAACTATTTAGCGGTGACCGTCCGAGAGTTTCCAGTGTTTCCACCTACATTTTAGATAGGAGCCGATCTCGCCTGATGTTGCATGAATTGTATAAAGTCTCTGAACAATCCATCATTCATCATTTGGTCAGTGTTGTTGTTTGCATGAGGATTGTCGCCTTCTTGATGCACATTATCCTGATTATTGATATGTGGAGACTCAACGGTCTCTTGTGCTCCATTGCTATTCTCAACATTCTCGGATGTCATTTTTAGATACTGCCACAAAACAAGGGTTAGTTGACATGTAACATATTATCTCTATACTCTGACTAACCAATTAAATATCAAATAAAATTAGGTAGGTCATACTAGCGAAGGAATTCCCCGTCTCTCCCCTCCTAGTTCTAGTCTCACATCTTATCCAGGGATCATATCCCTAAGCTTTGATACCAACTGTGACGTCCCCAAAATAGGTATACATCACCTATTCTGAGTCGCCAAATACATGGTACAAAATACAAATACAATCTTTAAATATACAACATAAGCTGTGAGTTTCAATACAAACATTGTCTTCTAGATAGTATTAAAACTCAAAATAAGTCCTCAATACATTTATTAACACACTATTTCACAGAATAGTGAGGACTAATAATGCTATCCTCTGGACCATCACTCTGTTCCCCGACTAAATCCGACTATATTCTCATTTCACGAAGAGAACGGTGAAAGAAAGGGTGAGCTCAACTAGCCCAGTAAGAAATATTATGACTAAGATAAGGCAGAATAAATTATCATTAGTCTTTAATAATGTTAAACTGATAAAATATAATGAACATTAAGTTTAACTACAGCGGAACAAGCAATCCATTAAAAGAGTCAAGTAGAAAAAAAATATACTATCTTTTATGATTTAAAAGGATTTTTAATCATTGTTATCACGAGACTCGACAATAAATAATCCACATCATTGAATCACCCCACACTATGGCGAGGATATTCTTTAGTATCACGACCACAAATTATCCATGCACTACGGGCCAAGGACATTCGTGTATTCATCAATGGTCATGATCATGCCAACAACTGTCCATCAATGCACTACGGGCCAATGAGGAATTTTACCACATCATTTGTAACATTACGATCATGATTACACTGAATAATCCCTAGTCATAATCATACCAAGTCCATCTATGCACTACAGGCCACAGATGACTTTCAAAAATATAAACGTGAGGATGATGACAATGATATAACAATTCAATAAAACAAGTTCAAGAATTAATTTATCTAGGAACCAATAACGCATGGAAATTGTCGACATGATCTTTGCTTTGTAGAGTAAAATTCAAGAATGCTCGAAGAATATTTCCATGAAAAGATACTGGATGAAGCGCAAATATCAAGGATATTCCACTAATTGCATGGAGTATAGAAGTCAAAACTTTAACCAACTGAGCATAATAAGGAATGGAATAACAAAAGATATCACCAGGCATGTGATAGACCGCATATGAAGGTTATTCCAACAGAATAATAATTAACGGAACCAGGTCCGGTGTAAAACGCACAGACAGGATATTCCAACAGAATAATAAAGACGGAATCGGTCCGGTAGAACGAAAGCGTATGAACGGGATATTCCAATGTAATAATAACGAATGGAATAACGAAGAATTTCACCAAGTATAGGTAGTAGCAGCGTATCAAAGTTATTCCAACCGAATAATAAATAATGGAATAACAGAAGTTCTCTTCATTAATACAAAAGAAATAATACCCCTTATGAGTACAACAAATAATATCCCTACCATAAAAGAAGAGTATTCCGACTAGTAGGGTGAGGATATTCGTGAAGAAAACTTGCACTACGCTCAAAACTTCTTAAAACTCTAAATAAATACGCTCAAGATTATAGAAGAGAATTCTCTAAAAATTTCTGGTGTGTTTTCAATTCTAACTAAGCATCCTATTTATAGGAGAATAGAAGGGGTACTGTTAAGAAACGGACGCAATAGAAATAATTCACGGATGCTCTATACAACATTACGAGTGATTGAATTTCAATGAAATTATCACGTAAAAACAAAAACTAAATTATATAAAAATAATTCGTCGTCCTCTTTTCTTTTTCTTTCTTACTTCCGTGACTACCATGCAACTCCTTCCACCAAAATCACTTAACAACATATATGTATATATATAGTAAAAGTATTCCCTACGTCACTTATCCCCCCCCCCCCATATTCTGACAACTTAACATTTATATATAATATACAGATATATATATATATAAAATAAAACTTATAATATATATCTAATAACTTTACCTTCCCCGTACGTTTTCTCAACCCCTCCCAAATTCAATTCATTTCATTACACGTGGGCCCCATATGTGGCCCCACCCTTATAATATAAAAAAACTTTCTACCGATTATTTTGAAAAATGGGTAAATGAGGGTCCATAAAATATGCCAATATTTACATCAAATACTTCATAAAAATTCCCTCAATATTTTAAACAACATTTATCATCGCTATTATAATTCACAATATTAATCGACCAGGTCGTTCCCAAGAAAGAGGGGGCTTTCCAATCAGGATTTCTCCCTATTGGCGCGCAATTAGGTGATCAAACCTCTCCTTGACAGAACTTCTAGACATCGTTATTATCACAAATAATAATATTAATAACTTTGTCATCTAAATTATTGATTTAATAATATATAAAATATCGACAATAATTGAATCAAATAACGTGAGATACTTGCAGTGAATTCTTTGTAGCAATAATTGAATAAAACTGAGTGACTTCTCACGTAAGCATCAATAATCAATACGATTGTGCTACTATCACAACCACGCAGCGTTATTACTATACTTTTACTACCGAGTAGTTCAACGATTATTAACGGTAAAACTTTTCGTCATTATTTTCATAAAAAATATTTTTGTCGTTTTCTTAATCAAATGATAATTCCGTTAGGGGTCCACCAATGATTGTCTTGCCGTCGTACGAATATTCCCTGTTAAAACAAATATTCCCTGACCAATCGAATATTATATAACCACTTGCATACTTTGCAAAATTTATAAATATAACCCACAACTATAACATTATATCAAATTTATTCCATAATATTCAAAAATGATATTTATAGAAAATTCGTTTTTATTCATAAAAGTTGGGATCTTACCATTTATATATGTGATAAAGAAAAATTATTTATTACTATCGATCATTATAGATTATATTCTTATAATAAATTTTGTAATAAAAACAGTTAGTATTTATTTTCCGTGAATATATGATTTTTAGGATTTTTATGATATGTAATGAATACACTCTTAGATTTGCAATATCACTCTTGTGGTCATTAATTCATGTCGTATAAAATGAGTTTAGCGATGAAAGTTGGCACGGGCTTGAAGCTAAACCAGTCTTGCTTCTTCTTCAGGGTAAAGTAGCGATTCTGTAGTCTCCAAAGAAGATAAAATCAAGCAATTGCCGCTGGTCGATTGAGAGAAAAATTAATGTTTCTACTTTAAAAATTAAAATGAACAATTATGTGATATGTAGCGTAGTGTGCAATATTACGACTATACTATATAGCGTAGTGTGACTGTATAGTAAGATTTATAAAACTATATTGTATGAAGCAATATGATTATGCATATTAAAACTATATGGTATGAATACATCATGAAGGTATATGTGACAATATTTATGTGGGTATATATTAAAATAATATATCATGAGCATATTGTAAGCTATTGTTTTAAATAAAGTATATCGGTTGTAATAAAATATACATGTACTATATGTATGTTACATTTCCATATTACATCAACTACCTTGAAATATTAAATATGTAAATCATATTGTGACACTAAGTTATAATGTATGGTTGATATGTGTATACAATATAGCATAAGTGTAACATTACAGATTTTATAAATGTAAATTATAAATATTTATTGATTTAAATAAATATTTATTGGATGTGTTTATTATTGAATAAATAATTGTTCAATTTGATTGATTTGATTTAGTTAATTATTTATTTATGAAATAATTAATGTGTTATGTGGATTGAGTTATGTGATTAAGTGATTTATTTAATAAATTGTTATTACATAAAGTGTGACAAATACCTATGTGATAAAGAGTTATTAAAATAAATTAAAGTAATTTAATTTAGTTCTTTGCCAAACAAGGCTTAAGTATTAATCCTTAATTTTTAAATGGGTTGCCAAACGAAGCCTTATGGCTTTTGGGTTTCTTTTGAATTTAAATTATTAATAAAATAAAACAAATATATAAATAAAATATATTTATATTTATAAGTTACACGTTATATAAGTTATATGTTTTTGGTAACTGATAGTATTTAGTAGTATTATAATGACCACATGCGTTTCTTTTATTTACGTTGGCTTATCAGTTTTAGAGTACACATAGATTATCAGTTGATTTTTAGTTTATGCATTTGTCTAAACCTAAGCCTAAGTAAGAAAAGGGAGAGTCTGAAAGAGAGAAGCAAGAGAAAGACAGGTCTTTGAATTCTTCAACTTTTATTAGTGATTTACAAGTGTCGTTTGAACAAATTAAAGGTATGTTCTATAAACCTTATCATATATATTTTACAGTATATAGTCTCTGTGAAATTGTAGGTCTCGGTTTTCTTAAAAATCATTGGGTATCAGAATTTAACCAAAAATCTCTTGAAAAACCATGTTTGTATAATTAGTTAGAGAATTATGATAATATATGTAATTTTAATTGTTATCACTAGCATGTGTATCTGTGTGTGTGTGTGTATATATATATATATATGACTGTATGCTAATTACAGGCTAAAGGAAGAAATTGGTCTTTACACTGAGTATGCACGTATATGATTTGTAGAGATATCAAAATTAATATATGCTAATTGTGAAATTTAACTGAGAATGGGTATTTGGTTATGAATGTAAGATCACGTAGTACAAAGAAATCAATTTGGTTGCTACCAGTCGAATTTTAGTTCATTGTGTCAAGAAATATATCAACAATGGAGTTTTTGTTTTAAAAATAGTGTTTTCAAAGAATTAGTTTATGATGGTGTTGATTAGTGGTTGATAATTGGTATATAGTTGATTGTTAACATTCATGTGTAATTTATGTGAAGTTATACATGTTAATTGGTGTTAATTGTTGCTAGAAATTAAGACAGTAGCTTTGGCTCTGTTCTTGGTTTTGTTTATGTGAGTTTCGGTGCCCCAGCGTCAAAATTCACGCTCCAGCATCAAGTTTTGCTTTGGCGCCAAAAAAGTCGCCTGACCCAACTTCGCTTCATGACCAATGAAGTTAATCTTGAGTCTTTTACTTTCTTGTGCCAATCTTAGGAATCCCTATATAAATCTCGGTAAGCGCCACATCGATTAAGCCATGACGTTCAAACTATGGCGCCGCGCCTCAGCTCAAATATTACAAAATGACTTCATCTTTGCGTAAGTCTAAAATTTTAGTTGTAATGCTATATGACCAAATAATTCTGTTATTATAGTATTGTAATGTGTTGAACGAACATGGTGTTAATACCTAACGAGTTTATTATCGTTTAGGAATATAATTTGATTACATGGTTAGACATTTAAACCATACGTGATGTAGTGTTGATTATGACTGATCATGTCATGTTAACATATGTATATAGGGTATTGTGATTTGGATATTAACGGTTTAATCTACGCGCAAAGCAAGTTCTTTAACTCTACTTTGTTAATAGTTGAGCAAGTTTTTCTAATTCTAAATCATCGTTATTCAAATTTCATATTTCTATACTTTATTGAGTAAAGTATTTTCATTAAGCAACTTGATTATATCTAGTTATTCATGATGATACAAGCTTTCCATCTCCACACTTTCGTCGAGATAGTTATTATGGTTATATAAGTTTTCTTAACTCTAAACTTGTTATATCAGCATGTTAGTACCTTTATTCTATTTAATCAGTTTATCATTCAAGTTATTATTTGTTGTGCATGCTTGATATTAAATTCTAAGATGTAACCTTAGCTTAATGTTATTCAAAGCAAGGTATGATGTGTTATTCAACGGTTATGCTATTAGATTATCCCTAAAGCATGAACTTAGAACGAAATGTTTATTCAGTTATGATCATTCAATAACATAGTGTTATTATCTTTTATTCAACTAATCCTTAGTTGATGTCCGCTGAACTCCAAATTACCTCGAAGTGTATCCAAACCAAACTATCTTTGGGGCGGACTTGTACTCAAAATACTGAGATAAATAACCCTATTTATAGGGGTTACGCTTAGATTTGTACTTTGCACTGAAATGTTTGTATACAATACATGTACGAAGGGTTAATCCCCCTAAGTACCCTGAAGTCATTATAGTCGTATGACTGTAAAAGTTAAAGTTGAAAGATTACTTATAACTGTGGACAAGGTTCATGGTCATTAGACCCTCAGTTGAATGTTTAAGATGTTAATAGAATTTATTGTTCAATTCTATTGAGCCCCTGAATGGGCAAGGATTGTTTCAGTTCTTTTAAGCCTCTGAATAGGCAAGGAACGTTTAAGAAGTTAATAGAACTTATTTTTCAGTTCTATTGAGCCCCTGAATGGGCAAAGAATGTAAAAGTTTTATTCATTGATATTTCAAGTGAGCCTTGTTTGCTCACTCTTGCCTGTAAAATCCTTACAGCTAAAGATGGAAAGGGTGACGTACCTAGCACCAGTAAAGGAAAGGGAAAGATGAACAAGTACTGAAGACTTGTAATAGTTTGATAGTTTTATTATTAGACCTTGATTTAAAGATTGTAATGAAGTTTATTTTAAATTTTCCGCATGAATGATTGTTTTTGAAGGTTAGATAACCTGGGAGATTTTATTTTATGTAATTCCTGTATGGGCAGGTTTATTATTCAATTTTATTTATGATTGGGTAGTTATAAATGAATGTTTTGATTACGTGAATGCCAAATCTTGAGGTAATGAAGAACCGAGATTTGGGGGTGTCACAATAAGGATAAGAGTTGTGTATAAGTATATGGTCTAATGTTGCAAGAGTGCTGAGTTAAATTGCTCGTCCCAAAATGAGTGTCCCATTTGCTCAAATCTCAGTCACGTGTAGAACAAAAGGCTAAGGCCTATGTTCTTCCTTTTCTTCCAAACTTTCCTAGCTAATGATCATGGGGGAGTGGTGATCATGATGTAAATCACCAACTAATTACCAATTCCTCCTTACCTTTCATGTAATCCTTTCATCTATGAGTTTGGTTTAGTGGGAAATATCATTGTCTGTGTATTAGATTTCCTATAAGTATGAGCTCCCCTTCCATTTGCTGAGAATTCCATTGAAGGTGAGATTGAGAGCATACAAGTAGTCTAAGAGCTTGAGAGTTCATTAGGAGCAAGTGCATTGCACATTTTAAAGGTATAATTCCATTTTCCTTGCTTCCATTTCATTCTCTGTAAAAATGGAGTTTGAGTTATTGAAATTCAAATTTTTGATTTTATAGAATTAGATGTTAATGAGGGTGGGTAATGTTCATATAGTTGTTATATGACCTTATAAGCATGTTTAAACTAATACATGAGTGTTTAGGAATGAATTCATGAGTAATTTATGTGTTTGGGCTAAACAGTTGACGACGCCAACTGTTCCTGACTCGAACCAGATGTGGCGCAGCTGCACCATTTTAACATTGAGGAAGCGGTAAATTGCCACTTGGGAATCTCTGTTCTGATTTACGATTTACGCTAAAATTACGGTAAGTGTGATCAATTATTATGACTTAAACTAGCATGAAAATATATGTAATGTGTATATATAAGTATAGTTAACCTAATGAGAGCATGTTTAGATTAGCAAACATGATTAACGAAGGAGTAGAGTATAAAATTGATTTAGGACTTTAGAAAGGAACTTGATATGTATGTATGCTATGTTCATATACTGACCTTGCAAGCATGTTGGTATGATTTAAAAAAGGCATGAATAACCCGTTAACTTGTGTTCATATGATTCATAGTTCTTTGCTCATGACCACTTTATTTAGGATTTGTATTAAAGAAGTTTTTAACTTAGTATAATGAGCTAATATGCATGACTACTACATACTCTATATTCTGACCTTGTGAGCATGATAACATGACTCGACTACATATGATTAGAGCCTTAAAGTTGTCTTGTATGTGTTAAATTGCATTGTTCAAGTTTAAAATAGTTTTAAAAGCAAACTTGAACATATTTTCTAAATATAGTTGCATCACATGAATGTTTAGATTCTAAAGGGTTAAGAGGTCATGTTATGTCTATAATATCCCTATACATGATCCATATGTATTGAACATAAAGAACCTACTAGTAAGGTTACTAAGGAAAATACGAGAATGTTCACATACTACTTAGAAAGTTAGAATCTGACTTTTATGAGCATGTTTGATGGTACTTTTAGACGTACTAATGTATCATACATATATACCTACTAAGTTAAGAGTTGTGAAATCAAGATTAAAACTGAATAAAGCATGTTTTCAAAATGATCACTAGAATAAATTGCATGTATGCAATATCAATACTCACAAACATGCCTAATATGAGTTTTATAACTACCTTGTATGTTTAGAAGGCAAACATGTTAGAACGTGTGATTTCATGACCTCGAATGACATTAAATTGTTGAAATGTTTAACTTAGAACCATGATATGAAAGAAGAAACCTAGATTGACTTGAGAATCATGAAAAGACCTTAACATGACAAAATATATTGTGTATGAATGTTGTGTTCAAGCCGGACAGAAACCACAAGGCAACAGCTGAGTCTTGGCTTGGCAGGAGGGCAAGCAGCTTGCACCGGGTCCTAAAGCTTAGCCATGCCATTAAACAATTGCGCCTAATCTGGAATCTGAGTTCTGCAATCTAATTTTGGACAGTTGACTTGAATGATGCCTATATTGCTAAAAATGGTTTCAAACCTACTAATGCATGTATATATATGAGGATTAGGTGATAAGATAGAATTTGCTTTATATAATGATAGTCCATGAATAAAAAGCCCTTAAAATTGAGCATTCTTAATTAGCTTATGAAGTAACTAGATACTTGATTTCATGATAACCTATGAGTTGATTTTGTACCATATGTGCGTATTAGAATCATGTCAAACTTGAATAAAGAATGTAATAGCTAATGAGAATCTTGTGCTTATAATACGCTATAAATAGGATTCGAAAGTGATTGATTTATTAACGTGGATAAACTACGCTTCAGCAAGTATCTTTACTCTTTATATCTATTTATGCAATAAACATATGTAAGTCAGTTATTGAATTATATTCCGGTTATACAAGCTTTTAAATGTTATTGTTATTAATCATAGTATTCATGCAAGTATTCTAACTTAGCATTTACTTTATGCAATGGACATAAGTAAGAAAGTTTCAGAATTATATTATCATTGTGTTAAATTATTAACTCTATTGCTATTGATTATGTACTCAAATATTCGTATTCATGCAAGTTCTCGAACTTTATTCATACATTGTTTATCAGCACCGTATTACTATTAGATTCAGATAAATCTATTCTGTTTGTAAATTCCTAAGATTGGTTATACAAGTGTCCTCACTTGGATAATTATTGAACATGTTAATACATACTTATTAATTTCCGATATGTATATCTTAATTGAAAGTCGTCTAAGCTATTTGTCTCGGCTAGACACAGATTTAAAATATCTTTTGAATATGATAGAACCTTATTGACATCCAACCGAATTGTTTGGTTTGGATTCCTGACTAAGTTTGAACATCCCGAACATGGGAAAACCTTTGTGCGCCTAAGGCAGATATGATGAACGAGAATATCGTTCTGGTATGTAGTATTGATCAATACAGGGCATAACTGGCTGATCACCCCCCGTGCCTGTAAGTTATGACGGTTTACAGATGAAGTTCTGTTTGACCTTTTTGAAAACTGAAAACTATGTTCATAGTCTACCAACTGCTCTTTATTTGTAGTCAGTACGTAGTTTCAAAATTTGAAATAAGATTTGTTATGTTATTTAGTGTTGCTTGCTTCGTTGTTGAAGAGTCGTTCAAAGAAAACATTTAATCCTTTCAGCTAATGTTTATTGATTGTTATTACTTGTTGGGCACTCAAATGCTCATTCTTGCTTAATTTAAATATTTTCAGCTATGTATGATCGACCTGAAGGTTCAGGCAAGAACAAAGGGAAAGGAAAGCTAACAAATTAAGTTTGTGTTATCTTATGTAATAGCTAGACTTAAATAAGATGATATTTATTATCTATCATGTAATGAAATGTTTTAAAGGTCGTGTACTTAGGATTTAGACAACTCTGATATGTAAATTAAGTTTGATATTTATGACATTATTATTATTATTCTGCTCAAAGAAATGGTATCCTGAAGCACTGAATTCGGGTTTTAAGCACCTGAATTTGGGGGCGTCACAGTACATAAACTTCATATATATATATATATATATATATATATATATATATATATATATATATATATATATATATATATATTGTCTTGTTTGGGGCCTTTGTTACTTGAGCAAGAAATACCAGGTAAGTGCTTTAACACCTAAGCCCTAAGGTCTTTTTTATGGTCCAGGAGTCGTTGGTTGAAAGCTCGCTAAGGGGTAGCACTGTTAGCCTAATGAAATGAGACATTGCACAGTTATCTAAAAAAAAGGGAGAATAAAATGGGAAAAGAGCAAAAAGCCCCCGTAAAGAAAAAGAAAAAGAAAATATATGATAATTGTATATGTATAAAGTATAAGTACCCTGTGTGAACCCTTGATAGTGGTAATTGACCAGTTTTAGTGGAACTCGTCTGCTTTTGAATTTTTTAAGTTTGCTCTGTATGATTCCTTCTAAGAAATTGGTTATATATTGAATTTGAATCTGTAACAGTTAGCATGGATGTTGAACACACACACACACTATACTAGTAATAATGGGTTAAGATTCAAGGATTAGTAAGGAATTATCGATTGATTTTGTTAATTAAGAGTTGTAGTGTTTGTTTGATTGTTCTGAGGATGAATGAATAAATTTGATTATGTGATATTGTTGAATTCGTAGACATATAGTTAGATACATTACATCTCATTGCATTGCATTGTATCGAATGTGAGTCTGTTTTGTGCTCGAGGACTAGCACGATTTAAGTTTGGGGGATTTTGATAAGTTGATTTTATATCCACGAATCGGTTCCTAATCCAAGCTTAATCGGTGTTAATTCCTCGTTTTTATATTCTATTTTACTTGTTTATTGTTATTTCATGTGTAGCTGTTAGGTTTGTAATATTCAAGAACGCAATCAAATTGCATAAATAAGCGGAAGCGAGTAAAAATCAGAGTTTAAAAAATTTACAAACCATAAACCCGGATCATCCTTTATGCATAATTATTAATTAAACGAAAAGATAAAGAATAAAATCATACCCTTGAAGATCAAGCTTCCTCAGGTACAAGTTCACCTCCAATCCTTTTCGCGTTCAACTTGAATCCACCGGGTTTGGTTCCTTCCTTTGATCAACGTTAGCCACCCAAATGTTTAGCCTCTAGAGGTGATCCACCAAGGAAGAAGAAAATTCAAGAAGAAGGGTGGTTGGCTAAACCCTAGTTTTCTATCTCTATAGAGAGGGTGTACTCTCCCAACAATTGGAATTATGTCGTATGTTGAAAAAGACAACAACAACCCCCTCCACCCATAATAAGACTCCTCTTATTAATAGATGTGGGCAACCCACCTTAACAATTAAGGAATTGAGTTTTATTTAATTAATTAAATTCTTTTAATTAATTAAGCTCCCTAATCTTATTAGGGATAATTAATTAAACTCCTTTAATTAATTTTCCTTCCTAATCCAATTAGGAATAAATGAGAGTACTTATATTAAATTAATTCCTAAACTCTTTTAGAAATTAAAATAATAATAATTATAATAATATTAATAAGACTCCTCTTATTAATTTATATTTAATATTTCTAAAATATTAAATAATAAATATTAAGCTATTTAATTTATTCTATCACCATAGATTAAATTAAATATACTTAACATATTATTACGATTATGCCATTAACTTTTAAATAATTATTCTTCCTTTTATGGTGTGACCCTTTAGGTTCTCCATATTAAACCTTAGAATAAATCAATTAGAACAATTCTAATCTTATTTAAATAAATAAATTAAACAATTAATTTATTTAAATAATATTTATTCTACAATAGGGATAAGCCTCCCTAGCGATCAACGACTTTCCGAGATAATATAGATTTCAACATTAATCATTAAAGAACCTTTGAGTAAATAGTTACTGCGTACAATTCAATCCTTCCACCATACAATGTCCCAATTAAATATAAGACATGGAATTATCATCAAGTCTTATTTTATTTAATTATATGTATTTCGATCCTTAAATGCATGAACTCCAAATAATGCAAATTAGAAACTCCTTTCTAATTTCATTCTGCCTTAACCAAGGACTCTTGGGTTGTCATTTATCGAATCACATAGGACATTTCTCTTCTTTTATTAGAAGTGGTAGATTCTTTATTGATCATACATTATCTCCATGTACAACTTATTATACCCAAGCATACCTTTGATATACCCTAAGGGTCTTAAGGAATAAGTCAAAGTATAACTCATCATACACAAGATACTATGATGATCTCAAGTCCAAGGATTACTTGTACTACTATCACTACAGAATTCCTATTGACAGCAAAATAAAACTCCATTAGGTATTCCTTAGCGAGCCACGATCAGTGAACTTATTCTCTAATAAGCACCTACATACTTGCTTTAGTGTCTCCACACAAATGATCATGAGATCAATCATCCTCATCCAATGAGCAAGCAACGTATGTACCAATCTATCCGGATTCACTAATCCCCAATTTAGTCTTCCAATGATTGGGAACTATTTTAGTTTTAAGCTTTCTAAGAATTTAGATCTCATTAGAATGATCATCATCATTATTCTAAAAGCATTACTTAAAACTATGGGTTTATCACATATTATAAAACAACATCATGTAGATAATTAAAAGCCTTTAATAAATTAATACTTTTTATTAATAAATGAATAAGATTGTTACAAAGTATATGCTTTATCATCAAACATGATTGGCTTGTGTGCATACTACTTTCATCTCTCCCACTTGCACTAAAGCCAATCGTCATGGTATCTTATACTCTTCTTCTTCTAAGTGACGATTATCCTAACATTGGATAAGCTTTAGTTAATGGATATGTAATGTTGTTCATGAGAGTCCACTATCTCTATAGTGATTTCCCATCTTTCAATGATTCTAATAATCAAATGAAAGTGCCACAACACATGTTTAGATCCAAGATGAGACTTAGGAACTATTCCTAGTTCTGTAATGAACTTTTAATCCAAACAATCAACTTGCGACTTTCATTTATAGCTATATACTTTGTCTTTATCACTAAACCAAAGAACTCTTTCTTTGTTTGGAACCTTTCCAATTCAACGCACCACTGCTTCAAGGTAGCCCTTTACCTTAAAGTGGATTTTTTCATGTCGTCTTGGTGCATGCGAAAAAACATGAGTCTGTTAAGCCCTCTAGTTTTAATTTAGACCCACCATTAATATGATCACATCCTTAGTACCGGTTAAGAACTTTAAGATGTTTTTCACTAACTCACAGTGAACTTCTCCAGAATATGACTGATCAACATCAGGTCTCGTACATTTCATTGCATACATGATTGTTACTCTTGCGACCTCTCTTTTCAGGAGTCTGTGGGGACCATTAAGAGAGATACACTCCATAGCTCATCGACATGAGACATCTCTTGGAGTTTGCCATGCTAAACGACTTTAGCATCAAATGAATATACGTTTCTTGGGCTAAGTCAAGCTTCCTCTTAAATCTATCTATATAGATTTATATCCCCAATTTAGATACTCTTCCAAATCATTCATGGAGGTTATGTTTAGACAACTTTATCTTTACTGATTGTAGCATAAGTATGTCATTCCTTATCCGTAGTATATCAACATATAATACTAGGAATGTCACGACGCTCCCACTGACCCTTTTGTACACACTAGAAGTCTTACCTCATCGTATGTAACTGGATCATCATCATCTATGATGATGCCTCATCATCATCATCATCTATGATGAATCCATACCTCCTAGGTATCTTCAATGATTATTTCGATTTACGATTCTGGTTGTGGTACAATAGGTTCATCTACATGTTCCTCTTATTTGACTTATAGTGTTTTGTGGTTCTTGAACTCTTCAAGATCTATTATCCTCCCACTAGCCCCTTCAATGATAAACGCCTTTATCTTAGAAGGCAGCGTATTTCGTAACAAACACCTTTTGCTAAGTAGAATTATAGAACATATACCCTAAACTTACTTTAGGATGTCCCACAAATCTGTACATGTCAAATTTTGTCCCTAGCTTATCCTTTGAAACCTTTTCACATAAGTTGGACAACCCCTTATCTTAACATACTTAAGATTAGGAATCCTCCCTATCCATAACTTTTATGGAGTCTTGGGGCTGAATTTTGAGGTTACCATTTTCGTAGATATGCAGCCATTTCTAGGACATAACCCTAGAAGGATACTAGAATGTCGGTAAAATCATTATGGACCGCACCATGTCCAACAAGGTACTAATTTTTCATTCAGATACATCAATCAATTATTGCATGTCGATGTTTCCATTATAGAAAACCATTTGAGATGATTTAGAAACTTATTGCACAAGTATTTATTCCTTGATCTAATCAAAGAATCTTAATACTTTGTCAATTTGTTTCACTTTTGAATTCTTTGAACCTTTCAAATAATTCACACTTGTATTTCAAAGAAATACACACATTCAACTCTTTGAATGATCATCTCCTTTTCTTATACTAGTTTGTTCAATTTGTAAAATTATTTTCACGTAAGTCAAGTATACAAAATCCATTAAGTGATATTCCAAATCCTATATAAAAACATTATTATTATAAATAGAACAACAATTGTTCTTAATTATAATACCAAAGATTTCATTGTCCAACAATAAAATGTAAATAATATTTTTAACAAGAACTGGAATACAATAACAACTTATTGACTTAATAGATTTGCTTCGTAGGCATTGCTAAACTATAAGTTTCTATGGCTAATATGGCAACCTTTGCTACATTTCCCTTATAGGATAACTTATATTTGTTTAGCTTTCTACTTCTACTTGGTCCCATCATAAATCTATATTTATGATAACCAAAGTCGGTATCCAATACCCAAGTAGAACCTTGACTTAAAGAAAAATTTATTTCAATCATGAACAAAAATCAGATTATGAAGAAACTTCACTAAGCTTCTTTGGTTAGCCTCTGCGCAAGATGCTTCTCAGCTTTCTTTCCGATGTCGGGCTTATTGCAGTGGAAGAAAACTCCTTTGCTATCCGTATCAGTTTTGTTCTTATTATCCTTTGTTTATGCCTTTCTATATACCTTCTTTGAGTCGTTCTTCTTTTCAGAAGATCCTTTGGCCCCTACCAGTAAGACATGGTCTTTCTTGGTTGGAGAGTGACTCTCAACATTTTTCAATATGTTAAGCAAATCAGTGAGGTTGATATCTAGCTTGTTCATATGAAAAATTCACAACAATTAGAAAGGAGTCCGGAGTGAGTGCAAGATCAAATCTTGGCTCAACTCTCCATCCATGACAAAACCAGTTGTCCTAATTGATCAATCAAATTGATAATGTTAAGGACTTTTATCTGTACTGTAGTGTCATCGGTCATTCTCGATCGGAAGAGCTCCTTAGATATCTGATATCTATCAGTCCTACTTTCCTCACCATCAACTACTTGATGTGCAGGAATATAGTAGGAGTATCCATAGTTTCATGCTGACGTTGAAGCTCGTTCCTCATAGATGTGAGCATGATGCATGAGCTAATCAGTGAATCATCTTGCCACTTTCTAAAAGTAGCAATCTCTTCCTCGGAGGCATTATGCGCAACCATTGCGGGGATAGGCGTATTATGGACATAAGATAGCTTTTTCACCATGATGAGAACTATTCTCAAATTCCTTAACCAATCCGTTAAATTTGGTCCGGTTAATTTAGCATCTAATATGCTACGCAGTGATAGTAATTTTAGACATTGTAAAATTCTATAAATGAATTTGTAATTAACAACATTTTAACATACATTCTTTTATTAATTACCAAAATAAATTAGGTCTTGTTTTAAATTGGTATCTCCCACTATTTTCTTCAAACTATATTACCCTCACTTATATAGTTCGGCAAAATCTAATTAAAGATTTTCTAGTGAGAATAAGGATCCCATTTCAAATGTATATAGCCTTGTGGTGACACAACAAACTATATATAAATAAATAGGTAGACAACTTTTGTCAATTACATCAACTATCTGACTCCTTTTATTTTGCCTCTTAGATTATTTTGATCAAGTGGTGGCACATCCAGAATCAAAATTATCCAAGTTAAGTCCAACCTAGCACTCCATATATTCAAAAAAGAAAAATATCATCCTTGTGGTGACACAACAAAACAATATTGTTCAATTTTCTTTATAAGCATCAAATGTGATAAATTAACATCTTAAATACTTAATACTTGCCTTGTGGTGACACAACAAACTCATATTAAATATTTAATACTCTATTAATTTTATCATGCTAGAAGGCGACGTTCGATATTCCAAATATCTTTGAACGCTTAGGACTTAATATAAAAAATTTTGAGGGGTTTGTTATTAATTTGTCTCATCTTGTTTAGTGCGCATGCACATATATATATAAAATACGCGTCATATTAATGAACATGCGAAGCATGTTTGCATAATATATAATATATATATAGTATAAGCATGCACATATAGAATACTATATTCTACCCGGATTGATTATGGACTTTTATTCTAGTTTGGTTCACTAGAGCCACCAAGTGAACCAAAAGGTCAAACACTAGGGGTGCAAGAAATAATATTTAAATATAACTATTACATTTAAACCCGGGCTCCATTACAAACGGGTCTTCAAGGGCTCCTTGCTCCTTGATCTCCAATTTTTCAAAATTAATTCTAACTATTCCTATTACAATACTATTTAAAATAAATAGAAACCTTGATCGTGATCGAGGGAAGTACATAGGAGAGAGATAGAATTTACATTAAAAAAATTAGAGAAGACGCAGGTACTTGAGAATTCCCATTTAATAAAACCCATACATTCATGCATCCAACTAAAATAAAATTCAATCACATTGGTCAATAATCCATAATCAATCCCATTTATTATCATACACATCATCATATGCATCAATAAATAACATTCATCCTATGAATAATAAACATTTAATATATATATTGATATCATTTAATGGGCAAATTTAGTTAGTATAAAATCTAATTTTGAATCAAAATAAACTCCTTTATTTTAATCCAAATTTAAATCAAAATAAAACTATTTTATTTTAATTTATCCAATTTTGAATAAAATAAACTATTTTATTTTAATCAAAATCTTTAATCAAAATAAACTCCTTTATTTTAATTAATTATGGAATCCAATTCCATAAAAAATCTTTAATTAAAATAAACTCTTTTATTTTAATTAATTATGGAATCCAATTCCATGTAAAAAAAAAATTTGATTAAAATAAACTCTTTTATTTTAAATAATTATGGAATCCAATTCCATGTTAAAAAAAAATTATTAAAGGAAACATAGATATTCTTTCCTATTCACAAATAAACTCCTTTATTTTGAATAATATGAAATCTTATTCCATATTTAAATAAACTCCTTTATTTAAGGAAATACGGATTTTCTTTCCTATTCACAAATAAACTCTTTTATTTTGAATAATATGAAATCCTATTTCATATCTAAATAAACTCTTTTATTTAAGGAAATTAGGATTCTCTTTCCTATTCATAAATAAACTCCTTTATTTTGAATAATATGAAATCTTATTTCATATCTAAATGAACTCCTTTATTTAAGGAAAAAATAGAATCCAATTTCAACTCCAATTAGTTAGCATGGAATCCAATTCCAACTCTAATTAGTTAGCATGAAATTCTAATTTTAAAATTAAAATAAATCTTTTATTTTAATATTAAAATAAACCTTTATTTTCGATTAAAATAAACTTTTATTTTAATTATAAAATTATTGAGAATAATATATATATATATATATATATATATATATATATATAAATATATATATATATATATATATATAATATATATGGTAGAACTTTCTTGTTAACTTGATTTATTGACATCCTCGCTAACACATAAAAAAAAATTGCCATCTTTGGCCACTAAAGTAACACCCACCATTTGATTGCCCACAAATTTGTGATTCACGAATTTGAATCAAAGTAACCTTTTAAAACTATGAAATGGGTCACGGTTTTCAAAAAAAAAATAAATAAATCGATGACGGTTTTTTTTTTTTTTTATTATTATTAAATTTTATTCTGATAAAATTATGCCCAATTAAATTGTTCTAAACACATATCAATATACATATCAAATCAACAATTAATAATTTGCATAAAGGTTTGGCTCGATGCCATCTGTTAGGTTTGTAATATTCAAGAACGCAATCAAATTGCATAAATAAGCGAAGCGAGTAAAATCGAGTTTAAAAAATTTACAAACCATAAACCCGGATCATCCTTTATGCATAATTATTAATTAAACGAAAAGATAAAGAATAAAATCATACCCTTGAAGATCGAGCTTCCTCGTGTACAAGTTCACCTCCAATCCTTTTCGCTTCAACTTGAATCCACCGGGTTTGGTTCCTTCCTTTGATCAACGTTAGCCACCCAAATGTTTGGCCTCTAGAGGTGATCCACCAAGGAAGAAGAAAATTCAAGAAGAAGGGTGGTTGGCTAAACCCTAGTTTTCTATCTCTATAGAAAGGGTGTACTCTCCCAACAATTGAAATTATGTCGTATGTTGAAAAAGTCAACAACAACCCCCTCCACCCATAATAAGACTCCTCTTATTAATAGATGTGGGCAACCCACCTTAACAATTAAGGAATTGGGTTTTATTTAATTAATTAAATTCTCTTAATTAATTAAGCTCCCTAATCTTATTAGGGATAATTAATTAAACTCCTTTAATTAATTTTCCTTCCTAATCCAATTAGGAATAAATGAGAGTACTTATATTAAATTAATTTCTAAACTCTTTTAGAAATTAAAATAATAATAATTGTAATAATATTAATAAGACTCTCTTATTAATTTATATTTAATATTTCTAAAATATTAAATAATAAATATTAAGCTATTTAATTTATTCTATCACCATAGATTAAATTAAATATACTTAACATATTATTACGATTATGCCATTAACTTCTTAAATAATTATTCTTCCTTTTATGGTGTGACCCTTTAGGTTCTCCATATTAAACCTATTGTGAATAAATCAATTAGAACAATTCTAATCTTATTTAAATAAATAAATTAAACAATTAATTTATTTAAATAATATTTATTCTACAATAGGGATAAGCCTCCCTCAAGCGATCAACGACTTTCCGGATAATATAGATTTCAACATTAATCATTAAAGAACCTTTGAGTAAATAGTTACCGTACAATTCAATCCTTCCACCATACAATGTCCCAATTAAATATAAGACATGGAATTCTTCACAAGTCTTATTTTATTTAATTATATGTATTTCGATCCTTAAATGCACAACTCAAATAATGCAAATTAGAAACTCCTTTCTAATTTCATTCTGCCTTAACCAAGGACTCTTGGGTTGTCATTTATCGAATCACATAGGACATTTCTCTTCTTTTATTAGAAGTGGTAGATTCTTTATTGATCATACATTATCTCCATATACAACTTATTATACCCAAGCATACCTTTGATATACCTAAGGGTCTTAAGGAATAAGTCAAAGTATAACTCATCATACACAAGATACTATGATGATCTCAAGTCCAAGGATTACTTGTACTACTATCACTACAGAAATTCCTATTGACAGAAAATAAAACTCCATTAGGTATTCCTTAGCGAGCCACGCTTCAATGAACTTATTCTCTAATAAGCACCTACATACTTGCTTTAGTGTCTCCACACAAATGATCATGAGATCAATCATCCTCATCCAATGAGCAAGCAACGTATGTACCAATCTATCCGGATTCACTAATCCCCAATTTAGTAATCCAATGATTGGGAACTATTTTAGTTTTAAGCTTTCTAAGAATTTAGATCTCATTAGAATGATCATCATCATTATTCTAAAAGCATTGCTTAAAACTATGGGTTTATCACATATTATAAAACAAAGATCATGTAGATAATTAAAAGCCTTTAATAAATTAATACTTTTTATTAATAAATGAATAAGATTGTTACAAAGTATATGCTTTATCATCAAACATGATTGGCTTGTGTGCATAATACTTTCAGGTGTGGTGGTGTGGCGTTTGAGCATAAAATGAGTGCATTTGTGGAAACAAAGTGGCTAACAAAGAAGAAAACAAAGTCAGCAAAGAAAGCCTACCCTTGCCGGGGCAAGCCTATTTAAGCCTAACACCCTCGCCGGGGAGGGCCATTTACATGTAAATACCCATGTCAAAGCGGAGGGTGCCGAAACCTGAATGTCCTGAATGGTTTGAAACTCTGATGGGACTTGGATTTTAGGACTTGTATGGCGTATGGACTCTAAAAGACATGGGACTTCGACCAAAACTGAGGTGTTGGATATATATTGAGCAACGAACAACAAAATCATCATGATGCAAAGCAATTAACGGAGTTTAAGGACAAAATTTCATAGCGAACTTTGGAGTGAAGATTTTGAAGAACTTTCATATCGATTACGGATTAAGGCTAAAGTGAAGGGTGTTCTGCGTTATTCTTCTCCTTTAGTTTTATATTTGTAATTGAAAGGATGTTGTCTTTAATTTATTCAATTATTATTTCATTTATGATGAACTAAATACTTTTTAGGCTTATGACGGATCTTTAAGTGGAACGATGATTATGTAATCTTTGATTTCAGTTTAATAAGCTAATGTCCAGTTTATCTATATTAATTTGAGCTTGAATTTATGAATTTCTTGATCAAAGATTCTTTATGGAATTTTATGAATTCGAGAGATGAAATACGAGGCTAGACTTAGTTAATATAGCATGTGTTCTCGATTTATGTGAATGAACAGAATCTTGATTAATGTTAGGATAGAGATATGCTTGACATTGCATGTGATCAGATAAAGAACTTGAACTTAAACCTTCTCTAATTATAATTCACATAGAGATATAGTGAGTTAGATGATTAAGGTGTTTAACTTAATTATATCTTAATTGTGGATTTGAGTTAATACGGTATTAGTGCATTGAGAGGTGGATAGTGCTACATACGTGTTCTTGATTAATAAACTAGGATAGTGAGTTAAACTAAAATAAAGGTGTAATAACCAGAGTGATACTTAGAGTGAAGTCGGAAGCCTAATTCTCCAATATTTGTTAGAAAATTCAGTTGTTAGAATTTATTGATTGTTTGGTGCTTTTAATATTTTTAATACTTTTAGTTACAAACTAAAAATTGATTAGTTTAATAAAATTAGGATTAATAGGAAATTGGTAGTTGTGAGGTTTAATTTCTTATTACAGTCTCTGAGGGAACGACAGTCTTCTTACTATTATATTACTTGTTGACCACGTATACTTGCGTGTTGTGCGTAATTAGATTTTACCCAACATCGTGTGACTCTAGATCTGTATCTAGAGGAAGCTGGAAGCTTTGGTTACGCGTATTTAAGGATTTATTTGATGAGTCCTTTATTTTCAGATGTTTATAGTAAATATTTGTTTAATTTCAGTATATGTGTTATGCATGTTATTTATAGGATATCATGTGTTCCTAAGAGCTATGACGCTCCCAAATCTGGGTATCTTCCAACTCGACATATGGTGTTGCACGGTGCTACAGTTCACACATACATTTAATTGAAATGACTCAAAAGAACGAATATGTCTTATATATATTCCAAAACAATATTCTATTCCTAGGTTCTTTATAACCAATACATTAAGTTCTTTGTCATAATATCAAATACTTTATAATAGTAAACCTATACTATTACATAGACAGGTCAATGGTCTGCCTTAGCATTTCCCTTATCTTTACCGGATCTTTTGGTCTGTTCGGTCTTAGCTGCATTCATATGGTTCAAATAAGAGTGAGCATAACAAGCTTATCAAGTACAACAATTTCATTTAAACAGTATGCTTGAAACATAGGAATCATATATCTTCAAAACCTGAACAATAGTTATGAAGTACAATCGATAATTCAAAATAGCACTTATTTTCCTTCAAAACGTTTTACATTGACAATATTCAGTAAAACATCAATTCTGGTCCAAGACCTTGAGCATTTCATACTTCCTTTGAAAAGGACAACCCGACACTAAGTCCGTAAGTTCGACATATCTTATCAGCACGTCTAGGTGATCAACCTATAGTACTCTATGTTGATCAACACTACATTCTTTAAATGTATGTACGTTTAAGGTGTGGCAACCTCACGTGCCTGTCGTTTGACGACAAAATATTTTAGCATACTCAGTCTTCATTTGAAAACCACGCCAACATAGTTTGGTAAAACATTGATAATACTTTGATAAATTATAGGAAATCCAACATATCTTAAGCCTAGCAGAAACAATTGGCTTTGATTTCATCATACATCAATCCATGCATAAGAATACATGAATTACAAAGCTTGTCAAGATTTAACTGAAACAAGGGATAGAACACTTGCCTTCAGCGTCTGGTACTATTATTACACGTGCACTTTAAGTCTTTAAGGTCTCTACAGTAGATGATCACATAACGTAACACATTAGGTCATGAATAACATATATGGTTCCTAACGAATCTTACCCTTCTTTTCAATCTAATTAAGACTTATATTGTTTATTATTGGTTTCGGCTTCCCATTACAATTTACATCATTCTTACATTGATGCTTGAGTCATTATCTTCAACCTTTAGTTATCGTACTTAAGGTTTAACAATGTCTTAAAAATATATTACATTTAAGTTAAAGTTCATTAATCAATCAATAAACTTTCTTGTTATCATTATAACCATTCATTTCTATGAAAACCTTAAGGCTAGCGCTGCGGCGCCAGCTTCCTTTACTTAAGCCGCGATGCGACGCAAAACTACAGAGGCAAAGGACCGAACTCGACGCTGCGACGCGAGTCCTAGCGTTACGGACCGTGCTGCGGCGTAAAACTCCATTTCTTTATGACCTTTTCGGCACTGCGGCGCCACCTATTTGGCCTTGGGCGGGCACCGGGGCGCCAACTCTATGCACCAAAAAATATTTACTGACTTTTTCTTTTGTGAGATTGTCGGGCTCATAACTTCTTTGTTATAAGTCCGAATTGGCTCGTTCAAAATCCGTTAGATCACAAATCACATACTCTACATGTTCATGCAAGAATTTTACATTGTCGACTTCATTAAATAAAAAATCACCTATTAGTCCATTTTTAACGAAAAAGATAAACGTTCATGAACGTTCAACGCTCGTTACTTCGTTCTAAGTCAGAATTCGGTCATTTTTGAGTCCGCAACTCTATAATGCCAAATAAGACTTGTTCCCATCGCAAACAACATTTCCAAGCTCAATATCAAAATTCGACTTCCATTCCGAGAATTTCACGAATTCGATGATTATCGTCCAATCGTGCGAATTCCGGCATAACTTCGTTACTTATGATTTGTTCATTGCTTCAAATGGATTCAATCCATCATACCAACATCTTAACAAATATATTACTTCAACTTATTTACATGATAAGTCATTACTCGTTCTTCGTGAGCTTATAACTTATTAAAGTATAAAATACATACACTTTCATTTCTCATGACTTTTGATAGTTTATGTCGTCTAACCATCATTCTTACATCATTTTATCATACTGACTTCATTCATGTAAACATATGACAAGTTGATATATGTTCATCATAAGTTCATAACTTATTTAAGTTTGAATTACTTATTCATGACTTATACGGCTTAAGTCCATTGATTATCCAATTTATTTACTTCTTAACATACATGAACCATCATTCATCCCTTCTCTATCAAGCTACTATGGAAGAGTTGGAAGATTATGACATAGAAGGCTTACCCTTGATGATCAAGCTTTTCTTCTTCTTGAAAGTCTAACTTAAACTTGCTTATTTTCTCTACCAAATAAGTTGTCTTATGTTGGATGAAAGTTAACAATCCAACAAATGAACCAACTCCTCCTCTATTTATAGGATTGCTAAGGTTAGGGCATTTTAGTCATTTAGGCCAATCTCACCTCTTTATTATTCATTACCTAGCTATTAAGTAAACTTGCTCTATACTCCTTTTGCTTGGCCATTACACCATTTACTTGGTCACCACATAAAGTTCTTGGTCACCAAGATTTGCTATATTATCATGGGTTGCCCCATGGGTCACCCTAATCCATTGGATCATTACTTTGGGCTTTAATTCAATTAGCTTAGCTTATTCTTTTGGGCTTACATTAAGTTACTTTGGACTTTACATTAACAAACACTTGGGCTTGCACATTACATAATCTTGGGATTGCCTATTTATTCTCATTGGACTTGCACTTCCTACATAATCCAACAAGTTCATTACATTTGGCTTAAAGCCTTATAATGTATTGTTTACGTGTTATTCTTGTATTCTAACTCGTATACTAATTCATAATATACGATATACCATCATTCATACATACTCGTATAATACTTCATATCATACTCATATTTATTTCCTCGTATAATATATACGTATCATACGATCAATACAGTGGCTTCTAACGCTTTAATTTTCCTAACGTTCTCAAATTAAGTTCACATTCAAAAAATTACGTTTTCCATACTTGAATTATTATTACATAATCCATCTCACCTCGATATTCTAACGTTACGTATTTCTCGGAAGTTCAAAATTAATTCCCGAGCAAAAATTGATGAATAGTGTTTTTCAGAAAATTTCTCGGAAAGCTTTTATTTTCGTCTTGGAAATTCAAACACTTTAATTCCTTCACGTAGTTAAAATACTACGACTTTCCGATGTTTCTAGGTTATAGAACGACATTCATCTTACTAACACAAAATAATAAAAATTAATATAATTCTATTCATTATTTAATTAAATAAAATTATTTTACAATGGATCCGAATTTCTCGGTTGTTACAGGAGCCACGGGATCTAAGATCCAGCTAACGGATCTAGATCTGGTTCCCATGATTTCAGTGGTCCAGCTAGCTTGTAAATCATATGTGTGGTGCTCGAACATACTTTGATGAATTTCATGCCCATTAGGAGCCTGACACTTATATATATATTATTTTGTCGAAGATGCTTCGTATCTTGAAAAAAAAATCAAAATAAGCCGAATACGGAATAAAATGGAAGTATCAAAGGCCTCAATTATTATGTGAGCATAAGAGTTTGAAAATCTATTTTCAAAACATTATTTTTATGTCTAGTATAAAAATTGAACTTTTATACAAGTCAAACCCTTTGTATATAGGTGCAAAAGAGGTATAACATTACTTCCAAATAACGCACTTATGCCCAATTAACTGCAATACACACACATTTCAAATAAATTAGGGAATTAAAAAGACGCAGTAATCGTGTTTTCAGAGAAGTCGGGGGGTGCCTAACACATTCCCCCTGCTTAAGTAAGCCCCTGAAATCTATGAATCTCGAGTTCCAAGGGCTGTTAAATAAAGTCCAATAAATTGGGCCTTTGCAAAACTTTTCATAACTCAATTGAGTTGGTACAACCATTTCAAATCTTACCAACTGGCGACTTTATAAAATTAAATATTTTCAAATCATCGACATTGCATGTCGGACTCTTTTGTCAATTTCACCCTTTCAAACCAAATTCGAACCACATAGAAAACATAAAGGGTAAGAAATAATTTAAAAGAGGAATTCCAAATGGAAATTTTTCTCGACGTCGATTGGTGGTGACTCTACTAGGGATCGTAGAGGGTTTAAGCTGCATTTCAAATCTTTTCAAATTCCCTTTATTATAGGTGTGTGAATGTTATCTTTACATTAAATGGATGTGAATGAATGCTCTATTTTACTGCACTTGTGCTTCGAACTATGACACCCCCAAATTCGGGTTACCTGACCCCCGAGTTTGGTGTTCACGATCCACAATATAATACTAACTATCTACCCATTCATATAGAAATAGTAATACATATCACATTAACATATGTTGTTAATACATTAGTCCCAGGTCCGCTAACCTTAACATTACAAACATACCCCTTAGATTTACAAAAAGGGTTTACAAACATAACATAATTATAAGTTTATTATAACTACTCCAGCATTTTGCCTTTGTTCTTCACTGCACCTTCTACAACTTCGTCCCTAGTTGAAAAGTTTTAATTAGCAAGGGTGAGAAACTAGTTTGCCCCGCAAGTTAAAACATATAATAAATGTATACGAATCAATAAGAACAGACTATCTATTTTGATAGAATGAAACCAAAGTTCGGGAACTTTGAATTAGTTTGAACAATCGTTAATCAATAACAAGGCTTCTCCCTTTCTATGCAACACAATAATTTGATAATGAAAGAGTACAACACTTTCAAAGTTCTACGATATTCAAATGAATAAACAAGAATCAATTCTACACAATAACAGAGTGGAATATTTTCCAGATTATGCTTTGAGTGATCTCATCGATCTTTGAACTTATTTTCTCTGGGTATCTATCAAAGATTTACTTTGATACATACGCAAGCGTGTCGAGATAACCATAAAGATTAAATCATACCCTCTGCAAGTATAACAAGTGATCGACTTTATTATACCCGATATTAGGCATAATACTTAATAAAGGTCTTGAATGATGGCTAAATTTACGACCCAAAATGTTCCCTTTATATAAAAGGTTGTTCTTCTCGATCTCGAATCAAGATTTTGATTTAAAAACGAAATGCAAGGATTTCAATATCTAATCACTTCTCTTCTCTTTTCAAACCTATCAAGTCCTAACAAATGTTCGTCTGACCAGAATAATTAGCTAAGACATTTCTCAATATAATTTGACAATAAATGAGAATTATCTCATCTCATCGATTCTACCTTACGAATATGAATATCCAACAAATGCTTATTCTACAAATGTATATTCTACGAATCAAGAATTTAATCATGCACTAACTACGAATAATCAATAATAAATTCCCTGGACATAGTATAATTAGCAATAATTAACCATTATAATATTTGAATGAATATAACTCAAGGTTGAGTTAAGAAACTTGCCTTCCGCATTGATTACAACTACAATATTTAAAATTATTTTAAATCATCACCATTAATATTTAAATATTAATGAAATTATCATCAAAATATTAAAAGTAATTAATTATCACTTAAAATATTTTTAAAACATTTTCTCATTTTTAAATGATTTTTAAATCAATTAAATCATTTTTTAATTCATTTATTTAATATAATAATTAAATAAATCTAATATCATTAATATTAATTTATTAATGAGAATTTTCCAAAATATAGAAAATTATATTTTATAATTTAAAATATATTCTAACACTTTATTCTTATTTAAAATGATTTTTAAATTAATAAAATCATTTTTAACTTATTTATTTAATTTAATAATTAAATAAATCTAATATCATTAATATTAAATTATTAATGAAAATTCTCTAAAAATATTAAAAGTCACATTTTATAACTCAAAATATTTTAAATACATTATTCTTGTTTAAAATGATTTTTCATAATATTAAATTATTTTTCTCTAATTTATTTAATAAACTAATTAAATAAATTAAATACTTTTAATATTTAAATAATTATAAATATTAAAGAAAAATATTCCAATTGGTTAGAAATTATTTTTCATAATTTAAAATAATTTTTAAAACCATTTTTGGTAATTTTTAGAATTTATTTCTATTTTTAAATAATTTTCGGAATATTCAGAAATTAGAAAATAATAAAATCGTCGTTAAAGGGCTTTAGCGACACAAAGCGTCGCAGTTGGTGTTCTTGAGCTCAAGAACACTGACAGCTTCGTTATCAAGCTAGCCTGTTTGACCAACTTAAATGCTTAGTTTAAAATCGTTTCTGGGCCAGATTAAGGTTTACTATCGTAGTACACATGTAATACTACCAGTAACAATCATCAATCTGGTTAAATCACAACGTAACATGAAGATCTCGCGAGATAAACTTTTGTTGTCGAAACGTCACTTTGGGTTTGTAAGAAACCCAGACAGTTCGAGTGGCTTCCTTGGAGCCAAATTTTCTAATCGTTCTAGTCATGATTCTTCTAATATAATTATTTTAGGTTGTAGCCCTTATGTCAAGGAACAACACCAAAGCAACAAATCTGTCCAAGAACAAGTCAATCACAATCTACAAAGCGGTCAAACCATGTCAGAACATGTGTTCATCCGTTTCTAGGTTTTTCTCAGAAACACAAACCGTGGCCAGGTGGCCTCTTTTGAGCGTCCACTGTGCTCGATTTAAGGATTTTTTGGAGGGTATAAATACATGGATCTAACGCCCATATTACAAACGACCAAATGATTACAACAAAAACACCAAAAACTAAAACTACTGAAAGATCAAGAGGCTTAAAATATTTGTCAGACGCTGAATTCAATTTCTGGGCTTGCCCAGATTTTGTCCAGTCAACGTTGGTCAACGGTGTTTGACCTTAAATAACTTTAATTACAGACATCATATAGCTATTCGACCAATTGAAGATTAAAGACCATATACCAGGCTACATATTACAACTTGAAAACAACAAAAATCATATACGAGCAAGGATTGGTGGCCACTGACATTTGGTTATCAGACCACTTTTCAAGCTCAAGAACATATTTTTAAAACTTGCATTTTTACTCACTTTGATGCTATGGATCCATCATGGATCAACATATAACAACTAACAACATATTATAACATAAGATTAAACACTAAAACACAAAAAATTTCTAAGCAACAAAGATCAAAATTTAAAATTTGATTTATACCTTTGGCTTTCAATTCTTGATCTAAACTCTCCAATATGTTATTGATTGATCAAGGGGCTAAAATTAGGACTGATCTAACTTAGAATTTCGGAGCTTTGGTGAGAGAGAGAGTTGGTGAGAGCAAAGTTGCAAAATAGCTAGCCTTTATGAACTTTCTCTCTCTAATTCTCTTATATACTCTCTAGATGCAATGTATGATATGTTATAGCTGTCAATTGGGTATTAAATGGCTGAGATTTAAGTCACAAATGTCAAAATAGTTGGTGACCAACTAAAGTTAAGCCAATTTTTACAAGTTAGCTCTCTAAAATAAACAAAAGGGCATTTTTTTTCATTTCTAAAATTCAATTAATGTCATTCTTGTCATTTGTACAAATCCTTAGGGTTTAGGGTTTGGGTTAGGGTTTAGGGTTTGAACCCTTTAGTGTTTAGGGTTTAAACCCTTTAGGTTTGCCATTTAATTTCCAAGATTTTTGAATTTCGGTTTTCAAAATAGAAAATTTGTGAGACCCCAGATTTTATCAATAAAGATTTAAATTTTGTTGAAATAATTTTTTAATATTATGGTGTGAATTTAAGATAATATTATAGTTATGGGTAGTATTTATAAATTTTGCAAAGTATGCAAGTGGTTATATTATATTCGATTGGGTCGTGAATATTCGGTTTAGCGAGGAATATTCGTATAACTACTCAATCATTGGTGGTCCCCACAATGTAATTATTGTCGGATTGAGAAAATGACAAAAATATTTTATTGAAATAACGACGGAAGTTTTACCGCTGATCTTGTTGAACTACTCGATAGTAAAAGTACGATGTCGTGTGGTCGTATGCGTAGTAACTTTACCGGTATTGATTATCGATGCTTATGTGAGAAGTCACTCGGTTTGATTCCATTATTGTGGATTAATAATATGAATTATTATAGCGATAATGACGTTTTGTTTTATTCGTATTATTAACGTAATAAAAAAATGCAAAAAAATCTTTTTATATAAAATGTAATACTTTATTAAAGTTATTCTATAAATAAAATATAATATATTTTATTATGCGTAGTGTTGCATAGTGTTTTGCATAGAGGTATGAATAGTGTTGCATAGTGTTTGCATAGTAAAATGTTTTTATATAAATAGAATATATTATATTTTATTTAAAAGATTTTGCTTTAAATATGGACCGTCAGATTAAAGTAAATCAATCTGGACCGTTCATGGATTAATTACTATGCATTCTATTTTCCTATAAATAGAAGCTCATTCCTTCATTATTTTCTTACGAATTCACTGAAACTCTAGAGAGAGAAACTATAGAGAGAAAGAAGAAAAGTATTCTGCTACTTCACCTTGCCAATATTCAGGTTCTTCTAAGGTAAGGGTATTATTTGTTGTACTTCGTAAGGGGTGTTATTCTTTCTTATTCATGAAGAGAACTTCATTATTCCATTCATTATTATTCTTGTGGAATAACTCGTAAAAGTGGCATACCCTATACATAACCTCGTGTACGCCAGACATACCCTATACTTGGTGAAATCCTTATATTATTCCATTCTTATTTATTACATTGGAATAACTTTGTATCGCTGAATCCCCTATACTTGGTGATCTTCTTCATTATTCCATTCTTTATTATTCTCGCTGGAATATCACATGCGTGTGTTTTACACCGACTGGTTCCATTGTTTATTATTCCGCATTTATTATTCTCATTGGAATATCACATGCGTGTTTTTACACCGGACCGGTTCCATTGTTTATTATTCAAAGATTTATTATTCTCGTTGGATCATCCACAGCCGATTGTGAATTTCACCGACTTTGTTCCGTTATTATTATTCTATTGAATAACTCGTCTATGCTAAGTACCGCATGCATGGTGATTTCTTTTGTTATTCCATTCTTTATTATACCCAATGGTTAAAACTTTTACTTCTATACTCCATGAAATTAGTAGAATATCTTTGATATTTGCGTTTCATCCAGTATCTTTTCATGGAAATATTCTTCTGAGTATTCTTGAATTTACTATACAAAACAGTATCATATTGACAATTTGGACGTTAATAATTCCTGGATTAAATAATTCTTGAACTTGTTTTATTGAATTATTATGTCATTGTCATCATCCTCATGTTATATTATGTTATCTTTGGCTTACGTGCATAGATGAACTTAGTATGATTATGACCAGGGATCATTCGGTATAATCATGGCTTGATATAAGTGATGTGACAAAAGTCCTCAGTGGCCTGTAATGCAGTGATGGATAGTTTTTGGTATGATTATGACCAGGGGTGATTCGGTATAGTCATGACCATTGATAATTCGATGAAAATCCTTGACCGTGGTACAGGGATGATTTGATATTGTGGTTTATTCATTAAACTGAGTTTTAGTGATAAAAATTGATGAAAACCTTTTAAAACCTAAAAGATAGTAGACTTTATTTTCTACTTGACTCTTTTAATGGATTGCATATTCACCGCAGCTTAAACCGGGTTGTCATTGTATTTTATCGGTTTAACATTATTGAAGGCTAATGATAATTTATTCTCGCATTATCTTAGTCATAATATTTCTTCTTGGGCTAGTTGAGCTCACCTTTCTTTCTTTCATTGTTCTCTTGTGAAATGAGAATATAGGCGGGACGCAGTCGGGGAACGGAGTAATAGTCCGAGAGGATAGCATTAGTAGTCCTCACTATTCTTACGTGAAATAAAGTGTGATAATAGTTGTAATGAGGACTCCTTTTGAGTTTGTATAATATCTAGTAGACAATATTTGTATTCAAACTCACGGTTTATGTCGAATTGTACACCTAGCTTATATTAGTAAGTTTGTATTTGAATTTATGTACCATGTAAGTGGCGACCCAAGATGGGTGATGTATACCTAATTTTGGGGGCGTCATGGTTGATATCGAGCTTAGGGATATGATCCTCATTTGAGATGTGAGATAAGAACTAGGAGGGAGAGACGGGAATTCCTTCGCTAGCTAGTATGACCTACCTAAATTTATTTGGTATTTAATTGGTGATCACGAGTATAGGGATAATATGTTGCATGTCAATTAACCCTTATTTTGTGGCAGTGTTTGAAAATGGCATCCGAGAATGTTGAGAATAGCAATGGAGCACATGAGACTGTTGATTCTCCACAGATCAATAATCAGGACAATGTGCAACAGGATGGCAATAATCCTCCTGTAAACAACAACACTAATCAAATGACGAAGGACGGTACGTTTAGGAGTTTTTAGAATTCATGCAACATCAGACGAAGGCGGCTCCTGTTCATAAAGCAAGTGAAAATAATGGCAACCCACAGTCGGTCACCGCTAAGCAGTTCAAGGAGCTGGGACCACCGGAGTTTTTGGGAAATCCAGAACCACTTAAGGCGGAGACGTGGTTAAAGCAGATCACCAAGATATTTGATGTCTTGGGATGCTCAGAGGAGCAAAAGGTTCCATTTGCCACCTTTATGTTGCATGAAGAGGCGATTCTTGGTGGGAATCAGAAAAGCGTACTGAGATCGACATACTCTCAAGATGTCTTGGGAGAAGTTCCAAGAGTCGCTTCAACGACAAGTACTTTCCCGAAAGTATTCGCTCACATGAAGGAGGTGGAGTTTATGAAGTCGGAGCAAAATAATATGACCGTGTCACGATTTGAGGCTAAGTTTGCCGAAAGTTATCTCTGGTTTGCATCCCATTTGGTCGATAATGAGGAGCGAATGACGCTAATGTTTTTAAGTGGTTTGAAACCCGATATACGCCAATACCTAATTTCTCATAAACTTTGTTTGTATTCGATATTGTGAATAGGGTTCGATTATTGGAGCGCGATAATGAGTCAAAGACAACCAAAAGGTAACGACCAATAATACAATAATAATCGCATCTGGTGGCACCGGCCATCTAACAACGATAACCATCGGGGGAAATTATCATGCTAAGAATGGTAACCACTTGGTGGTAATCATGGCAAAGATAATAGAAGTGGAAATTGCAAGAAGAGAAGGTCATTTAGCTCAATTTTGTTGTGCACCAAAAGTCAAGTCTAGTGGACTTTTGAGGCACCAAAGGTCATCCCCGACAAAACCAAAGCCGTGTGAGTTTAAGAGAGCGTTTTTTCTTGTGACGAGGAATCAAATAAAATTATCACGGGTAAGTTAATCGTAAGCTCTTGCGAAGTCTATACCATGTTAGATACCGTTCTACCCACTCTTTTATTTCACCTAGTTGTGTTCAACGTTTAAATTTGACTCGGAGAAGTTAGACTTTGACTTGTTGGTTGAAACCTCGTTAGTAGGAGCCTTCGTTACCTCCACTTGCTTTTTAAATCTTGTTTGATTCAAATAAACACTTTCACGTTACTCGTCGATATTATCTCTTTGAAAATACTTGCCTTTGAGGTAATTTTTTGAAAACGATTGATTAACTACTCATTATTCTTTTTTAGTAAGGTGTTAGCTTTTATATTCATAACCAACTTGTTGTGCGAATTCAAGTAACCAAACTACTAAAGTCAATTATTGTCATATCAAGCCATAAGTAAAGAGCCCCGAACCTTTCGTTGTTGACTTCCTTGTGTGGAATGCAAAAGCCCGGACTTTCTCAGAGGCGACATCGTGAATGAAGATGGCAAGGTTATAGGTATTATTGTGAGGTGCTATCTAGGTTAAGGGATAGAAGTCACAGGTTGGTATCAATGTGACGTACTATCCAAGTCTTGGATGAGAGTCACAGATGTTGAATGATATTTCTATTATTAATAAATTTCTGGCGTATTCTTGAAGACTTCTTAGCCTACTTAGAGCGTGAAATCGAATTTTGTATTGACCCCAAAGATAAAACCCATTTCTTAAACCCTCAAATATTTCTTCAACTAAAATGAACAGTTTACGTGGTTTATGATGAAAGTCATAATAAAAGCATTGGACTAATGAAAATCATGGGTATTCGTGGTATTAGTAAGTTTTATGATGAGTTATGTTGGTTAGTATGTAAAAACATGAAAGTTTCTTAGAAATCACAAAGAGTTGAAAATCAGGTTTTGGTTTAAAACGTAACATGAAATTCAATTGACCATATCCCTTATTATATTTTTGAATTTTTGAGTGTGGTCAAGTCCTAGAGTTAGATATATGAGTTACCTAACTAATCCAAGTGGAATTACTGGAAAAGGTGTTGTAGATTTTTGTGTGGGCTGATTTTAGCAAAGGAGTGCAAAGCTGCAAACACCGAAAAAACTGCTGCCATTATTTTAGAGGGGCTGTTTCGGCCACTTAAATTATGAGAAAAATTCTGGCCTTTTTGGGACATGAAATTATATGGTATAAAGTACCTCCTGTCCAAAAATGAGCTCATTCTGACTTAAAATGAGCAAGTTATGACTATTTCAATATTTAAGTTTTTTCGATTTAAAACGCTTATAACCGAAAGTTCTATAACTCCGATGACCATGAAATTTAAACTAGAAGCTCACGTTAACATGTGTAAGGTCCTGCCAAGATTTGGGAATTTTGGAGTTAAACTTGAGGTAGCTAATTTCTTAAGGAATTAATTAGAAATTGATTTTTGAAAAATTGTAAAGGAATTTTAAAAATTCCAGAAAAATATATTTTCATTATGGGACTATATTATGCTAAATCCTTAAAAGAAATATTTTTGGGACTAATTTGGTATTTTTCATGAAAATATTTTAGTTACTGAACATATGAGTTAAATATGTTATGTGAAGTAACAAAGTTGAAAATAGGATTTTATGGCTAGAGAATCCTATATAGAGTATATGCATATTTTTTGAGGATTTGATAATTGGTGATGATATCTTATGAGTATGGCATTTTTGAATGATTAAATGCATTATATGGTAAAGCGTAAACAATTGAGATAAATTGTTTATAAATTTAAGAAGTGATTAAAATATTGTTATAATATTAATGATATTAGATTATGAGATTATAAAGAGATTGATAACATGGGGATATTCTTGAATCTGGATAAATTATATTATAAATGTTTAATATTTATCCTTTATCTCATTTGATTGATTCTTTATATCATTATCCTCATGTTTATATTATGTTGAAAGTCATCTCATGGCTCAGTAGTGCGTAGATGAACTTGGTATGATTATGACCGTGGATTGTTCTAGATAATCATAACCGTAATTGAAAACACGATTATCTTTGGTAGTAGTGCATGGATAATTTGTGGTCGTGATACTAATGAATACACGATTATCTTTGGGTCGTAGTGCATGGATAATTTGTGGTCGTGATACTAATGAATACACGATTATCTTTGGTAGTAGTGAATGGATAATTTGTGGTCGTGATACTAATGAATACACGATTATCTTTGGTAGTAGTGCATGGATAATTAATTGGTCGTGATACTAATGAATACACGATTATCTTTGGTAGTAGTGCATGGATAATTTGTGGTTGTGATACTAATGAATACACGATTATCTTTGGCCATAGTGCATGGATAATTTGTGGTCGTGATACTAATGAATACACGATTATCTTTGGTAGTAGTGCATGGATAATTTGTGGTCGTGATACTAATGAATACACGATTATCTTTGGTAGTAGTGAATGGATAATTTGTGGTCGTGATACTAATGAATACACGATTATCTTTGGTAGTAGTGCATGGATAATTAAGTGGTCGTGATACTAATGAATACACGATTATCTTTGGTAGTAGTGCATGGATAATTCGTGGTCGTGATACTAATGAATACACGATTATCTTTGGTAGTAGTGCATGGATAATTCGTGGTCGTTGATACTAATGAATACACGATTATCTTTGGCGTGTAGTGCATGGATAATTCGTGGTCGTGATACTAATGAATACACGATTATCTTTGGTAGTAGTGCATGGATAATTCTTGGTCGTGATACTAATGAATACACGATTATCTTTCAGTAGTAGTGCATGGATAATTTGTGGTCGTGATACTAATGAATACACGATTATCTTTGGTAGTAGTGCATGGATAATTTGTGGTTGTGATACTAATGAATACACGATTATCTTTGGCCATAGTGCATGGATAATTTGTGGTCGTGATACTAATGAATACACGATTATCTTTGGTAGTAGTGCATGGATAATTTGTGGTCGTGATACTAATGAATACACGATTATCTTTGGTAGTAGTGAATGGATAATTTGTGGTCGTGATACTAATGAATACACGATTATCTTTGGTAGTAGTGCATGGATAATTCGTGGTCGTGATACTAATGAATACACGATTATCTTTGGTAGTAGTGCATGGATAATTCGTGGTCGTGATACTAATGAATACACGATTATCTTTGGTAGTAGTGCATGGATAATTCGTGGTCGTGATACTAATGAATACACGATTATCTTTGGCCGTAGTGCATGGATAATTCGTGGTCGTGATACTAATGAATACACGATTATCTTTGGCCGTAGTGCATGGATAATTTATGGTCGTGATACTAATGAATACACGATTATCTTTGGCCGTAGTGCATGGATAATTTGTGGTTGTGATACTAATGAATACACGATTATCTTTGGCCATAGTGCATGGATAATTTGTGGTCGTGATACTAATGAATACACGATTATCTTTGGTCGTAGTGCATGGATAATTCGTGGTCGTGATACTAATGAATATCCTTGGCACAGAAGTGCGGGGATGATTCGATGATATGGATTAATTATTGAACCGAGTCTCGTGGAATGAAATATTAATTCATGGATGTGGTAAAAGTCATCTTTGGTCAGTAGTGTATTGATAGACTTGGTATGATTATGACCAAAGGATTATTCTCATATAATCATGATCAGTAATTGAAAACACGAATATCCTTGGCCGATGGTGCATGGATAATTCTTGGTCGTGATACTATTAAGTCGAGTCTCAAAGATTATTGGTTTTACAGTTGTATATCTTTGGCCTGTAGTGCAAAGATGAATTGTTAATGAATATCTTTGGCCGGATTGCAAAAATGAATTTAATGTTTTCAACGATAAAGGTATTCAAGGTATCCTCATCTCTTATCATACCAGGTACGTACCCTAATTTTGAGGGCGAAATTCCATAAGGAGGGGAGATTGTGAGACCCCAGATTTTATCAATAAAGATTTAAATTTTGTCGAAATAATTTTTTAATATTATGGTGTGAATTTAAGATAATATTATAGTTATGGGTAGTATTTATAAATTTTTCAAAGTATGCAAGTGGTTGTATTATATTCGATTGGTCTGGAATATTCTTGTTTAGCGAGGAATATTCGTATAACTACTCAATCATCATTGGACCCTACAATGTAATTATTGTCGGATTGAGAAAATGACAAAATATTTTATTGAAATAACTACGAAAGTTTTACCGTTGATCTTGTTGAACTACTCAATAGTAAAAGTACAAGATGTATTGTGGTTGCATAGTAGCAGCACACCAGATTGATTATCGATGCTTATGTGAGAAGTCACTCACTTTGATTACATTATTGTCGATTAATAATATGAATTATTATAGCGATAATGACGCTTTTTGTTTTATTCGTATTATTAACGTAATAAAACATAAACATCTTTTATATAAAATGAATACTTTATTAAAGTTATTCTATAAATAAAATATATTATATTTTATTATGCATAGTGTTGCATAGTGTTTTTTATAGTGTTGCATAGTGTTTGCATAGTAAAATGTTTTTATATAAATAGAATATATTATATTTTATTTAAAAGATTTTGCTTTAAATATGGACCGTCGATTAAAGTAAATCAATCTGACCGCTTCATGGATTAATTACTATGCATTCTATTTTCCTATAAATAGAAGCTCATTCCTTCATTATTTTCTTACGAATTCACTTAGAAACTCTGAGAGAGAAACTATAGAGAGAAAGAAGAAAAGTATTCGCTACTTCACTTTGCCAATATTCAGGTTCTTCTAAGGTAAGGGTATTATTTGTTGTACCGTAAGGGTGTTATTCTTTCTTATTCATGAAGAGAACTTACATTATTCCATTCATTATTATTACATTGAATAACTTTGTAAAAGTGGCATACCCTATACATAACTTTTGTATATATGCCATATACCCTATATACTTGGTGAAATCCTTATATTATTCCATTCTTATTTATTCTGTTGGAATAACCTGTATACGCGGAATCCCCTATACTTGGTGATCTTCTTCAGTTATTCCATTCTTTATTATTCTGTTGGAATATCCTGTCTGTGTGTTTTACACCGGACCTGGTTCCATTGTTTATTATTCCGCATTTATTATTACATTGTAATATCACATGCATGTGTTTTACACCGGACCGGTTCCATTGTTTATTATTCAAAGATTTATTATTACATTTGGATCATCCTGCCGATTGTGAATTTCACGACTTTTCGTTCCGTTATTATTATTCTATTGGAATAACTTTATACATCTGCAATCCGCATGCATGGTGATTTCTTTTGTTATTCCATTCTTTATTATACCCAGTTGGTTAAAACTTTGACTTCTATACTCCATGAAATTAGTAGAATATCTTTGATATTTGTGTTTCATCCAGTATCTTTTCATGGAAATATTCTTCTGAGTATTCTTGAATTTACTATACAAAACAGTATCATATTGACAATTTGGACGTTAATAATTCCTGGATTAAATAATTCTTGAACTTGTTTTATTGAATTATTATGTCATTGTCATCATACTCATGTTATATTATGTTATCTTTGGCTTACGTGCATAGATGAACTTAGTATGATTATGACCGAGGATCATTCTTAAGATAATCATGGCTTGATATAAGTGATGTGACAAAAGTCCTCGGTGGCTTCGTAATGCGATGATGGATAGTTTTGGTATGATTATGACCGTGGGTGATTCGGTATAGTCATGACCATTGATAATTCGATGAAAATCCTTGACCGTGTGATGCGGGATGATTTGATATTGTGGTTTATTCATTAAACCGAGTTTTAGTGATAAAATTGATGAAAACCTTTTAAAACCTAAAAGATAGTAGACTTTATTTTCTACTTGACTCTTTTAATGGATTGCGTATATTCATTGCAGATTAAACCGGTTGTCTATTGTATTTTATCGGTTTAACATTGTTGAAGGCTAATGATAATTTATTCGCATTATCTTAGTCATAATATTTCTTCTTGGGCTAGTTGAGCTCACCCTTTCTTTCACTTTTTCTCTTCGTGAAATGAGAATATAGTGGGACGAGTCGGGAAAGCGGAGTAATGGTCCGGAGGGATAGCATTAGTAGTCCTCACTATTCTCGTGAAATAGTGTGATAATAGTTGTAATGAGGACTCCTTTTGAGTTTGTATAATATCTAGTAGACAATATTTGTATTCAAACTCACAGTTTATGTCGTATTGTACACGACAGTTATATTAGTAAGTTTGTATTTGAATTTATGTACCATGTAAGTGGCGACCCAAGATGGGTGATGTATACCTAATTTTGGGGGCGTCACAAAATTAATATTCCAAAATTATAATTAGGATTCAATAATTAAATTAATATTTCCTAATCATAAAATTCAATCTTGCTAATTAGGATTAATATTCCTTATTAAAATTGCTTAATTTAGTAATTAGGGTCAAAATGGTTATTAGGGTTTTTAACCCACGAATTAGGGTTTTAATTAGAAAAATAAATTTTCTATATTACAATTATGGTTTGTAATATAGAAATTAAAATAACTAAATTATAATTAGGGTTTTCTAATCATATTAAAGTTTAATACACACGGTAGGCTTGCCAATTAGGATTAAGGTTTCCTAATTATGGTTTAGGATTCCCAGATTTTAAATTAGGGTTTCCCGATTTTTGATTAGGGTTTCTAATGGTACGTTAGGGTTTCTAATCTCTTATTAGGGTTTATTAATTTTAAACCTTATCCGATCAATCATTGATCAAAATTTCTATACAGTACAAACACATTCTCATTAATATAATTATTTTAATTATATTTTCTATCGAATCCCTATCCGGACTTAGGGTTAGGGTTTCTATTCTTTATTAAGCACAACTCTACTCTAATTTTATTAGTCAATACATAAATGGACATTCTCGGGACTCGTATCACAGATACTTGTCACAAAATTGATAATTAAGATTAATATTAATTATAAAAAAAAATTATTCGCAAATTTTGATTATTCGAAATCTCGGGTTATCACATTCACCCCTCCTTAAAAAGGATTCCGTCCTCGGAATCACCGCTTTCTTATTCTCTACAATCTTTTAAAGTTGTAACATCAATTCCTTTTTATCAACAAAATATTAATTTTGGTTTCAAATTCTAGCCTGTGACTTGAATCTATAAAAGAAAACAGTTGACAGAATTATCTAACTCATAATTCTCGCGTAATTTAATTTTTAAACGAAATTGTTACCTGCTACCACCTCCGGGGCATCCACTGCATCATGCGGCATCATGTTGATGTTAGGTTTGTAATATTCAAGAACGCAATCAAATTGCATAAAAAGTGCGAAAATGTGTAAAATCAGAGTTTAAAAAATTTACAAACCATATACCCGGATCACCCTTTATGCATAATTATTAATTAAACGAAAAGATAAAGAATAAAATCATACCCTTGAAGATCGAGCTTCCTCAGGTACAAGTTTGTGAGACCCCAGATTTTATCAATAAATATTTAAATTTTGTTGAAATAATTTTTTTAATATTATGGTGTGAATTTAAGATAATATTATAGTTGTGGGTAGTATTTATAAATTTTGCAAAGTATGCAAGTGGTTATATTATATTCGATTGGTGGGGGAATATTCTTGTTTAGCGGGGAATATTCGTACAACTACTCAATCATTGGTGGACCCACAATGTAATTATTGTCGGATTGAGAAAACGACAAAATATTTTATTGAAATAACGGCGGAAGTTTTACTGTGGTTCTTGTTGAACTACTTTCGGTAGTAAAAAATGCGATGAATCGTGTGGTTGCATAGTAGCACACGGTATTGATTATTGATGCTTATGTGAGAAGTCACTCAGTTTGATTCCATTATTGTCGATTAATAATATGAATTATTATAGCGATAATGACATTTTGTTTTATTCGTATTATTAACGTAATAAAACAGAAACATCTTTTATATAAAATGAATACTTTATTAAAGTTATTCTATAAATAGAATATATTATATTTTATCATGCATAGTGTTGCATTGTGTTTTGCATAGTATTGCATAGTGTTTGCATAGTAAAATGTTTTTATATAAATAGAATATATTATATTTTATTTAAAAGATTTTTCTTTAAATATGGACCGTCAGATTAAAGTAAATCAATCTGGACCGTTCATGGATTAGTTACTATGCATTCCATTTTCCTATAAATAGAAGCTCATTCCTTCATTATTTTCTTACGAATTCATTGAAACTCTAGAGAGAGAAATTATAGAGAAGAAGCTATAGAGAGAAAGTTATAGAAAGAAGAAGAGTATTCTCGCTTTGCTTCACTACTTCTATATTCAGGTTCTTTTACGGTGAGGTGTTATTTCTTTCTTCTTGAAGAGAACTTCATTGTTCCATTCATTATTATTACATTGGAATAACTCGTAAAAGTGGCATACCCTATACATAACTCTGTATCACGCGGCATACCCTATACTTGGTGAAATCCTTATGTTATTCCATTGCTTATTATTCTGCTTGGAATAACTTTGTGTCACGCTGGTTTACCTATACTTGGTGACATTCTTCTATTATTCATTGGAACATCCTCATGCATGTGTTTTACACCGACCGGTTCCGCTTTTTATTATTCTGTTGGAACATCCTCAGATGTGTTTTACACAGGACTGGTTCCGTCTTTATCATTCTGTTGGAATATCCTATCATGTGTTTTACACGGATCCGTTCCATCTTTATTATTTTGTTGGAACATCCCGCTTGGTGTGAATTTCACACGACTGACCGTTCCGTTATTATTATTCTGTTAGAATAACTTTGTCTATCTGATACCGCATGCATGGTGATTTCTTTTGTTATTCCATTCTTTATTATACCCAAATTGGTTAAAACTTTGACTTCTATACTCCATGAAATTAGTAGAATATCCTTGATATTTAATGTTTCATCCAAAGATCTTTTCATGGAAATATTCTTCCGATCATTATTGAATTTTACTCTAAAACAAGATGTCATGTTGACAATTTGGACGTTAATAATTCATGGATTAAATAATTCTTGAACTTGTTTATTGAATTACTATGTCATTGTCATCATCCTCATGTTATATTATGTTATCTTTGGCTTACGTGCATAGATGAACTTAGTATGATTATGACCGAGGATCATTCGGTATAATCATGACTTGATATAAATGATGTGACAAAAGTCCTCGATTGGTCTCAGAATGCGTTGATGGATAGTTTTGGTATGATTATGACCAGGGGTGATTCGGTATAGTCATGACCATTGATAATTTGATGAAAATCCTTGGCCGTGGTATGTGGATGATTAGATGTGGTGGTTTATTATTAAAATCGAGTCTCGGCGATAAAAATTGATGAAAACCTTTTAAAACCTAAAAGATAGTAGACTTTATTCTCTACTTGACTCTTTTAATGGATTGCTTATTCCACCGCAGCTAAAGCTGTTGTCTATTGTATTTTATCGCTTTAACACATTGAAGGCTAATGATAATTTATTCTGCATTATCTTAGTCATAATATTTCTTCTTTGGGCTAGTTGAGCTCACCCTTTCTTTCACCGTTCTCTTGAAATGAGAACATAGCCGGACGAAGTCGAGAACGGAGTAATGGTCCGAGGATAGCATTAGTAGTCCTCACTATTCGTGAAATAGTGTGATAATAGTTGTAATGAGGACTCCTTTTGAGTTTGTATAATATCTAGTAGACAATATTTGTATTCAAACTCACAGTTTATGTCGTATTGTACACGACAGTTATATTAGTAAGTTGTATTTGAATTTATGTACCATGTAAGTGGCGACCCAAGATGGGTGACGTATACCTAATTTTGGGGGCGTCACAAAGTTCACCTCCAAATCCTTTCGCGTTCAACTTAAATCCACCGGGGTTTTGTTCCTTCCTTTGATCAACGTTAGCCACCCATATGTTTGGCCTCTAGAGGTGATCAACCAAGGAAAGAAAAATTTTCAAGAAGAAGGGGTATTGGCTCAAACCCTAGTTTTCTATCTCTATAGAAAAGGCGTACTCTCCAACAAATTGGAATTATGTCGTTGTAAAAGTCAACAACCACCTCACCCATAATAAGACTTCTCTTATTTATAGATGTGGGCAACCCACCTTAACAATTAAGGAATTGGGTTTTATTTAATTAATTAAATTCTTTTAATTAATTAAGCTCCCTAATCTTATTAGGGATAATTAATTAAACTCTTTTAACTAATTTTCCTTCCTAATCCAATTAGGAATAAATGAGAGTACTTATATTAAATTAATTCCTAAACTCTTTTAGAAATTAAAATAATAATAATTATTGTAATAATATTAATAAGACTCCTCTTATTAATTTATATTTAATATTTCTAAAATATTAAATAATAAATATTAAGCTATTTAATTTATTCTATCACCATAGATTAAATTAAATATACATAAAATATTATTACGATTATGTCATTAACTTCTTAAATAATTATTTTTCCTTTTTATGGTGTGACCCTTTAGGTTCTCCATATTAAACCTATTTGTGAATAAAACAATTAGAACAATTCTAATCTTATTTAAATAAATAAATTAAACAATTAATTTATTTAAATAAATAATATTTATTCTACAATAGGGATAAGCCTCCCTAGCGATCAACGACTTTCCGGATAATATAGATTTCAACATTAATCATAAAAGAACCTTTGAGTAAATAGTTACCGCATAATTCAATCCTTCCACCATACAATGTCCCAATTAAATATAAGACATGGAATTCTTTATCAGTCTTATTTTATTTAATTATATGTATTTCGATCCTTAAATGCACAACTCCAAATAATGCAAATTAGAAACTCCTTTCTAATTTCATTACGCCTTAACCCAAGGACTACCGGGTTGTCATTTATCGAATCACATAGGACATTTCTCTTCCTTTAATAGAATCGGTAGATTCTTTATTGATCATACATTATCTCCATGTACAACTTATTATACCCAAGCATACCCTTTGATATACCCTAAGGGTCTTAAGGAATAAGTCAAAGTATAACTCATCATACACAAGATACTATGATGATCTCAAGTCCAAGGATTACTTGTACTACTATCACTACAGAAATTCCTATTGACAAGCAAGTAAAACTCCATTAGGCATTCCTTAGCGAGCCACGTTCAGTGAACTTATTCTCTAATAAGCACCTACATACTTGCTTTAGTGTCTCCACACAAATGATCATGAGATCAATCATCCTCATCCAATGAGCAAGCAACGTATGTACCAATCTATCCGGATTTACTAATCCCCAATTTAGTAATCCAATGATTGGGAACTATTTTAGTTTTAAGCTTTCTAAGAATTTAGATCTCATTAGAATGATCATCATCATTATTCTAAAAGCATTTCTTAAAACTATGGGTTTATCACATATTATAAAACAACATTATGTAGATAATTTAAAAGCCTTTAATAAATTAATACTTTTATTAATAAATGAATAAGATTGTTACAAAGTATATGCTCTATCATCAAACATGATTGGCTTGTGTGCATATTACTTTCAATCTCCCACTTGCACTAAAGCCAATCGCCATTGTATCTTATACTCTTCTTCTCTAAGTGACGATTATCCTGCTGTTGGATAAGCTTTAGTTAATGGATATGTAATGTTGTTCTTGAGAGTCCACCATTTCTATAGTGATTTCCCATCTTTCAATGATTCTAATAATCAAATGAAAGTGCCACAACACATGTTTAGATCCAAGATGAGACTTAGGAACTATTCCTAGTTCTCAGTAATGAACTTTTAATCCAAACAATCAACTTGCGACTTCATTTATAGGTATACATACATTGTCTTTAACACTAAACCAACAACTCTTTTCTTTGTTTGAACCTTTCCAATTCAACGCACTGCACCATTCAAGGTAACACTTTACCTTAAAGTGGATTTTTCTCGTAAATCTTGGTCTCATCTCGAAAAACTTGAGTGCATTAAGCCATCTAGTTTTAATTTAGACCCACCATGAATATGATCACATCCTTAGTGCCTAAGCACTTTAAGATGTTTTCAACGACTCATAGTGAACTTCTCCATAATATGACCGATCAACATCGGTCTCGTACATTTCATTGCATGCAGGATTGTCACTTATGTGACCTCTCTTTTCAGGAGTCTGTGGGGACTATTAAGAGAGATACACTCCATAGCTCATCGACATGAGACATCTCTTGGAGTTTGCCATGCTAAATAACTTTAGCATCAAATGAATATCGTTCCTTGGGTTAAGTCGAGCATCCCGTCAGTTGTATCTATCTATATAGATTTTATCCCCAATTAAGATACTCTTCCCAAACCATTCATGGAGGAATGTTTAGACAACTTTATCATTACTGATTGTAGCATTAGTATGTCATTCCTTATCCGTAGTATATCAACATATAGTACTAGGAATGTCACGACGCTCCCACTCACCCTTTTGTACACACTAGAAGTCTTACCTCATCGAATGTAACTCGATCATCATCTTTTATGATGTGTACCTCATCATCATCATCCATGATGAATCCATACCTCCTAGGTATCTTTGGTACTATTCCGATTTACGATTGGTTTGTGGTATAATAGGTCTATCTACAGTTCCTCTTATTTGACTTATAGTGTTTTGTGGTTCTTGAACTCTTCAAGATCTATTATCCTCCCACTAGCCCCTTCAATGATAAACACATTTATCTTAGAAGGCGGTGTGTTCATAATAAACACCTTTTGCTATGTAGGATTATAGAACATATGCCCTAAACTTACTTTAGGATGTCCCACAAATCAGTATATGTCAAATTTTGTCTCAAGCTTATCCTTTGAAACCTTTTCACATAAGTTGGACAACCCCTTATCTTAACATACTTAAGATTAGGAATCCTCCATGTCCATAACTTTTATGGAGTCTTGAAATGGATTTTGAGGTTACCTTTTCTCGTAGATATGCGACCATTTCTAGGACATGACCCTAGAAGGATACTTTGGAATGTCGGTAAAATCATTATGGACCGCACTATGTTCAACAAGGTACGATTTTTCATTCGTATACATCAATCAATTATTACGTGTCGGGATGTGTCCATTATGAGAAAACCATTTGAGATGATCTAGAAACTTATTGCACAAGTATTTATTCCTTGATCTAATCAAAGAATCTTAATACTTTGCCAATTTGTTTTACTTCTGAATTCTTTGAACCTTTCAAATAATTCATACTTGTATTTCAGCAAATACACACATTCAACTCTTTGAATGATCATCTCCTTTTCTTATACTAATTTGTTCAATATGCAAAATTATTTTCATGTAGGTCAAGTATACAAAATCCATTATGTGATATTCCAGTCCTATACAAAACATTATTATTATAAATAGAACAACAATTGTTCTTAATTATAATACCAAAGATTTCATTGTCCAACAATAAAATGGAAATAATATTTTTAACAAGAACTAGAATATAATAACAACTTATTGACTTAATAGATTTGCCAGTAGGCATTGCTAAACTATAAGTTTCTATGGCTAATATGGCAACCTTTGCTACATTTCCATACATAGGATTACTTATATTTGTTTAGCTTTCTACTTCGCTTGGTCCTTCATAAATCTATATTTATGATAACCAAAGTCGGTATCCAATACCCAAGTAGAACCTTGACTTAAAGAAAAATTTATTTCAATCATGAACAAAAACTATATTGTAAATCAAACTTCATTAAGCTTCTTTGGTTAGCCTCTCGCAAAGATGCTTCTCGCAGCTTTTTTTTCAAATGTCCAGGCTTATTGCGGTGGAAGCAAACTCCTTTGCTATCTCAGACGCTTTTGTTCTTATTATCCTTTGTTTACGCCTTTCTGTTTACCTTCTTTGAATCGTTCTTCTTTTCAGAAGATCCTTTGGCCCCTACCAGTAAGACATGGTCTTTCTTGGTTGGAAAGTGACTCTCAACATTTTTCAACATGTTAAGCAAATCAGCAAAACTGATATCTAGCTTGTTTATATGAAAAATTCATAACAATTGTGAAAGGAGTCCGGGAGTGAGTGCAAGATCAAATCTTGGCTCAACTCTCCATCCATGACAAAATATGTTGTCCTAATTGATCAATCAAATTGATAATGTTAAGGACTTTTATCTGTACTGTAGTGTCATCGGTCATTCTAGAACGGAAGAGCTCCTTAGATATCAGATATCTATCAGTCCTACTTTCCTAACCATCAACTACTTGATGTGCAGGAATTTTGTAAGAGCATCCATAGTTTCAAGCTGACGTTGAAGCTCGTTACTTATGGATGCGAGAATGATGCATTGAGCCAACTATGCATCATCTTGCCACTTTCTAAAAGTAGCAATCTCTTCCTTAGAGGCATTGTCTGCAACCATTGCAGGGATAGGCGTATTAAGGACATAAGATAGCTTTTCAGCCATGAGAACTATTCTCAAATTCCTTAACCAATCCGAGTAATTCGGTCTGGTTAATTAACATCAAATATGTTTCGCAGTGATAGTAATTTTAGACATTGTAAAATTGTGTAAATGAATTTGTAATTAACAACATTTTAACATACATTCTTTTATTAATTACCAAAATAAATTAGGTCTTGTTTTAAATTGGTATCTCCCACTATTTTCTTCAAACTATATTACCCTCACTTATATAGTTCGACAAAATCTAATTAAAGATTTGCTAGTGAGAATAAGGATCCCATTTCAAATGTATATAGCCTTGTGGTGACACAACAAACTATATATAAATAAATAGGTAGACAACTTTTTTTAATTACATCAACTATGCAACTCCTTTTCATTTGCCTCTTAGATTATTTTGATCAAGTGGTGGCACATCCGAATCAAAATTATCCAATTTAAGTCCCACCTAGCACTCCATATATTCAAAAAGAAAAATTTCATCCTTGTGGTGACACAACAAAAAACAATATTATTCAATTTTCTTTATAAGCATCAAATGTGATAAATTAACATCTTAAATACTTAATACTTGCCTTGTGGTGACACAACAAACTCATATTAAATATTTAATACTCTATTAATTTTATCATGCTAGAAAGCGACGCTTTGATATTCCAAATATCTTTGAACGCTTAGGACTTAATATAAAAATTGAGGGGTTTGTTATTAATTTGTCTCATCTTGTTTAGCGCATTATGCATATATATATATAAAAATACGCGTCGTATTAATGAACATGCGAAGCATGTTTGCATAATATATAATATATATAATATAAGCATGCACATATAGAATACTATATTCTACTCGGATTGATTATGGACTTTTATTCTAGTTTGGATCACTAGAGCCACCAAGTGAACCAAAAGGTCAAACCCTAGGGGTGCAAGAAATAATATTTAAATATAACTATTACATTTAAACCAGGGCTCCATTACAAACGGGTCTTCATGCGCTTCTTGTCCCTTGATCTCCAATTCTTCAAAATAATTCTAACTATTCCTATTACAAAACTATTTAAAATAAATAGAAACCTTGATCAACAGTCAAGGGGAAGTACATAGGAGGGAGATAGAATTTACATTCAGAAAAATTAGAGAAGACGAGGTACGTAGACCCCATTTAATAAAACCCATACATTCATGCATCTAACTAAAATAAAATCCAATCACATTGGTCAATAGTCCATAATCAATCCCATTTATTGTCATACACATCATCATATGCATCAATAAATAACATTCATCTTATGAATAATAAACATTTAATATATATATTGATATCATTTAATGGGCAAATTTAGTTAGTATAAAATCTAATTTTGAATCAAAATAACTCCTTTATTTTAATCCAAATTTAAATCAAAATAAAACTATTTTATTTTAATTTATCCAATTTTGAATAAAATAAACTATTTTATTTTAATCAAAATTTTAATCAAAATAAACTCCTTTATTTTAATTAATTATGGAATCCAATTCCATATATAAAAAAAATTATTAAAGGAAACACGGATTATCTTTCCTATTCACAAAGAAACTCCTTTATTTTGAATAATATGAAATCTTATTTCATATTTAAATAAACTCCTTTATTTAAGGAAACACGGATTTTCTTTCCTATTCACAAATAAACTCCTTTATTTTGAATAATATGAAATCTTATTTCATATCAAAATAAACTTCTTTATTTAAGGAAAGATGGATTCACTTTCCTATTCATAAATAAACTCTTTTATTTGGAATAATATGAAATCTTATTTCATATCTAAATAAACTCCTTTATTTAAGGAAATTAGGATTCTATTTCTATTCACAAATAAACTCTTTTATTTTGAATAATATGAAATCTTATTTCATATATAAATAAACTCCTTTATTTAAGGAAACATGTAATCCAATTTCAACTCCAATTAGTTATCATGGAATCCAATTCCAACTCTAATTAGTTAGCATGAAATTCTAATTTTAAAATTAAAATAATTTTTTTTTAATATTAAAATAAACTTTTTATTTTAAAATTAAAATAAACATTTTATTTTAATTATAAAATAATTAAGAATAATATATATATAGTATATATATATAACTATTATATATATATAATATAATAACCAATATATATATATATATATTATATAAAACCGTGTGAATCCTGACTTCCATTTAAAAAAAAATAATAATAATCAGGGCATGAATTCCTTGTTGCTTTTCACGTGAATTCCTGCAACTTAAATCTCATGACATGATTCAGGAGTCACATTAATTACCTTTACTTGTTATTCACGTGACCAAGCGTCCTTAACAGAATATTGATACAACGAAATCACGGAACAGCGCAACAGGCCACGCCAAAAAAAAAATAAAAATTCGGTCCCTTTTTTTTTAAAATAAATTTTATACAATAAAATTATGCCCAACTAAATTGTTCTAAACACATATCAATATTCATATCAAATTAAAACAATTAATAATTCGCATAAAAGTTTGGCTTTGATACCACTGTTAGGTTTGTAATATTCAAGAACGCAATCAAATTGCATAAAAAGTGCGGAAACGTGTAAAATCAGAGTTTAAAAAATTTACAAACCATATACCCGGATCACCCTTTATGCATAATTATTAATTAAACGAAAAGATAAAGAATAAAATCATACCCTTAAAGATCGAGCTACCTCAGGTACAAGTTCACCTCCAAATCCTTTCGCGTTCAACTTAAATCCACCGGGGTTTTGTTCCTTCCTTTGATCAACGTTAGCCACCCATATGTTTGGCCTCTAGAGGTGATCCACCAAGGAAAGAAAAAATTTCAAGAAGAAGGGGTATTGGCTCAAACCCTAGTTTTCTATCTCTATAGAAAAGGCGTACTCTCCAACAAATTGCAATTATGTCGTTGTAAAAGTCAACAACCACCTCACTCATAATAAGACTCCTCTTATTTATAGATGTTGGCAACCCACCTTAACAATTAAGGAATTGGGTTTTATTTAATTAATTTAATTCTTTTAATTAATTAAGCTCCCTAATCTTATTAGGGATAATTAATTAAACTCTTTTAACTAATTTTCTTTCCTAATCCAATTAGGAATAAATGAGAGTACTTATATTAAATTAATTCCTAAACTCTTTTAGAAATTAAAATAATAATAATAATTGTAATAATATTAATAAGACTCCTCTTATTAATTTATATTTAATATTTCTAAAATATTAAATAATAAATATTAAGCTATTTAATTTATTCTATCACCATAGATTAAATTAAATATACATAACATATTATTACGATTATGCCATTAACTTCTTAAATAATTATTTTTCCTTTTATGGTGTGACCCTTTAGGTTCTCCATATTAAACCTATTGTGAATAAATCAATTAGAACAATTCTAATCTTATTTAAATAAATAAATTAAACAATTAATTTATTTAAATAAATAATATTTATTCTACAATAGGATAAGCCTCCCTAGCGATCAACGACTTTCCGGATAATATAGATTTCAACATTAATCATAAAAGAACCTTTGAGTAAATAGTTACTGTATAATTCAATCCTTCCACCATACAATGTCCCAATTAAATATAAGACATGGAATTCTTCACAAGTCTTATTTTATTTAATTATATGTATTTCGATCCTTAAATGCACAACTCCAAATAATGCAAATTAGAAACTCCTTTCTAATTTCATTTCATTCTTTTAACCAAGGACTCACTGGGTTGTCATTTATCGAATCACGAGGACATTTCTCTTCCTTTAATAAGTGGTAGATTCTTTATTGATCATACATTATCTCCATGTACAACTTATTATACCCAAGCATACCCTTTGATATACCCTAAGGGTCTTAAGGAATAAGTCAAAGTATAACTCATCATACACAAGATACTATGATGATCTCAAGTCCAAGGATTACTTGTACTACTATCACTACTGAGAATTCCTATTGACGACAGAAAGTAAAACTCCATTAGGTATTCCTTAGCGAGCCACGCTTCGATGAACTTATTCTCTAATAAGCACCTACATACTTGCTTTAGTGTCTCCACACAAATGATCATGAGATCAATTATCCTCATCCAATGAAAGCAAGCGTGTATGTACCAATCTATCCGATTCACTAATCCCCAATTTAGTAATCCAATGATTGGGAACTATTTTAGTTTTATGCTTTCTAAGAATTTAGATCTCATTAGAATGATCATCATCATTATTCTAAAAGCATTGCTTAAAACTATGGGTTTATCACATATTATAAAACAACATCATGTAGATAATTTAAAAGCCTTTAATAAATTAATACTTTTATTAATAAATGAATAAGATTGTTACAAAGTATATGCTTAATCATCAAACATGATTGGCTTGTGTGCATATTACTTTCAGTTGAATGTACGGGCTGTTGGTTTTCCTTGTTGTGCAGGTCCTCAAGTTGCTAAGGTTCTGCCACTGGGTCCCTTGTTGCCACTTTCCTTTTCCGCATTCTTCTTCGGACAGTTCCGAACCAAATGATCAGTCGATCTTCACGCAAAACAACCTTGTATCTTCTTTGGAATGGGACACTAGGGTGACATGTGTCCCTCTTGACCATAGTTGTAACAGACTCCTTTGTTCTTCAAACAAACTCCTTGATGACGCTTCCAGCAAACTACGCACGGCGCACCTTTCTTCCTATTCTCTACTGGATTATTTCCTGAATTAATATCACCATCCCTCTTATGTTTATTAAGATTACTACCTCCACTACCACCTATCATAATATTTCCTTCAGCCTCCTTTCTTTGTTCTTGACCATTCTTCAATACAGCTTCAATTTCTCCTTCAGCGATAATGGCTTTTTCTAATAACGTTGAAAATGAACTAATTTGCAGCACATTCAACTTCTCGAGTACCAACGATTTCAATCCATTCCTAAAACATCGTGCTCTAAGCTCCTCAATGTCCACTCGATGTGGAGCAAATTTTGCTAATTCGTTGAACTTGACAAAATATTCTGTCACCGTCATATCTTCCTGCTTCAGATTCATAAATTGTTCTTCCATATTTCTCTTTAGACTTCCCTTCCTTAGAGACATTATCTGATAAAAATCTTACATTAATTCTCCTTCTTTACACAGATTCTTATTAATAACACAATAAAAAATTATCGTATATTTATTCAAATAACACACAATACAATTAGTACTTAACACATAGCACTATCCCTTTTTAAATAATATCAGGATTAACAACACAACTTTAAACAAAAGTTGTAACTCTCCAACTTTATACAAAAAGTTTTAATTCTCCATCCACACATAACTATTCCCAGTTCATCCAACTTACCACACCTAGGGGTTCAGGAACTTGCCATAATTATATGAGTGTATGAACTTATCCTAGTCAGACCTTTGGCGTCCATTCGCTGAGGGGTTCAATACATTTTATATAATTATGAGTCATGAACTTACCATAAGTATGAGTTTTAACACTCAAAAATTAATCTTAATCTTATATTTATATAGAAAATAAAGATTTCACTCATACAAACATATATATTTATACATATGTTCACACATCGTTCTTGATATTACAACCGTTAATATCATACACTATCAAAAGATACTATCGCTTAAACTTTAAGCTATCTACCGTCCACTCCCTTCACCAGTCTTCTTCTTACTGGGACACTTATTGCATCCGGCTTAGGACAATATAAGAAAATATGTCCTTCTTGCTTAAAATTGAAGCACACGTTCTTCTTCATCATATATTCTCCCACGGGAGTCTTTCCACACTTGCTGCAGACTTGCTTCTTCTTCGGGTTTGACTTTTCAAAATCATCGTTGTCGTTCTCCCTTTAGACGATTCATCACCTTCAGTCTTCATCCTCTCCACCTGCGCCTTCAGCTCTTTCCGTTCTTCAGTCATTTCGTGTAACGCTAGCTCCGTCTTCCATAACTCCACCAAAAGAAACACTTTACTCCGGAGTTCTTGAACTTCTGCAGATTCTTGATCTTGTTCTCCAACTTTAGTCTTATTCTCTTTTTCCACCTTAGCTTCTTTGGACTCCGCCTCCTTATCACCACTCAGATACATCTCGGGATAATCATCATGATCGCTCCCTAGATTGACCATGGGTTCATCTTCTCCCACCTTCTCAACTGATTCGTTTCAAGACCGCACCTCGGCTCTCGGCACTCGTGCAACAAACCGCTAAGATCTCACTTTTCATTTCATCTTCTCCAAACATCCTACAATCAGTCTAAATGACTTGATTAATACTTTTCCAGTATAAACTTCTCACACTATGGGTCCACATATCTCACTATCGACGCACTTCAGCAATCCCTCACTTAGTACTCTAAATGACTTTTCTAGATTTCGCTTATGGTTATAATCCTAGGGTTTTCCCCACCCCACTTAAGGTTTATAGCCTAAAGCTCTTCTACCACTTGTGACACCTTGGTCACTACAAACTTTGATACTAACTCAGACACCCCCAAATCCAAGTTACTACGACCCCCGAGTTTGGTGTTCACGATCCACAATATAATACTAACTATCTACCCATTCATATAGAAATAGTAATACATATCACATTAACATATGTTGTTAATACATTAGTCCCAGGTCCGCTAACCTTAACATTACAAACATAACCCTTAGATATACAAAAAGGGTTTACAAACATAATATAATAATAAGTTTATTATAACTACTTCAGCATTTTTCCTTAGTTCTTTACTGCACCTTTTGCAACTTCGTCCCTAGCTGAAAAGTTTTATTTAGCAAGGGTGAGCAACTAGTTTGCCCCGCAAGTTAAAACATATAATAAATGTATACGAATCAATAAGAACAGACTAACTATTTTGATAGAATGAAACCAAAGTTCGTGGAACTTTGAATTAGCTGAACAATGCGTTAATCAATAACAAGGCTTCTCCCTTTCTATGCAACACAATAATTTGATAATGAAAGAGTACAACATTTTCAAAGTTCTACGATATTCAAATGAATAAACAAGAATCAATTCTACGTAATAACAAAGTGGAATATTTTCCAGATTATGCTGAGTGATCTCACCAGATCTTTGAACTTATTTTCTCGGGTATCTATCAAAGATTTACTTTGATACATACGCAGGCGTATCAGATAACCATAAAGATTAAATCATACTCCTTTGCAAGTATAACAAGTGATCAGCTTTATTATACCCGATATTATGCATAATACTTAACAGTGCGCAATGGCTGAATTTACGACCCAAAATGTTCCCTTTATATAAAAGGTTGTTCTTCTCAGTCTCAGAATCAAGATTTTGATTTAAAAATGAAATGCAAGGATTTCAATATCTAATCACTTCTCTTCTCTTCTCAAACCTATCAAGTCCTAACAAATGTTCATCTAGCCAGAATAATTATCTAAGACATTTCTCAATATAATTTGACAATAAATAGGAATTATCTGTACTGCCAATTCTACCTTCTACGAATATGAATGTCCAACAACAGTTATTCTACAAATTTTTATTCTCTGAATCAGTAATTTAATCATGTACTAACTGCGAATAATCAACAATAAATTTCCTGGACATGGTATAATTAGCAATAATTAACCATTATTATATTTGAATGAATATAACTCAAGGTTGAGTTAAGAAACTTGCCTTCCACGTTGATTATAGCTACACAATAAACTTATCTACTTTCGAAAGACCTATAACCAATAATATCAGTCTTACAATTAGCACAATTATTCATAACACGTAACACTGTATTCTACAGTCAAACTTCTCCTAGACACATTACCACATAGTCACATTAGTGTTTATAACCTATATAAACACTTCTCAACTCTAACTAGTTAGGTCTGGTTGGACTTTGGTCTCATCTCGGTGTTCTGGTCACCTTATCCGACAATTAACACATTGATTGACTAAAAATCTTGGTCTCTAAGCTTCAATATTTTTTTAGATAAGTCAAATATCGTTTATAATATTTTTCTGAAGCTTTTAATAATTATAAACAATTATTATAATTTATAATAATTTTTCAAACATCTAATCATTTTTAAATGATTTAATTATCAAATAATCTTATTATCATTAATATTTAATAATATAAAATATTAATAACATACATGTCAAAATATTAAAGTTATTATTAATAACTTAAAATATTTTTAAATCATTAATATTCTACTTAAATGATTTTTAAAGTAATTAAAATTATTTTTAAATCATCACCATTAATATTTAAATATTAATGAAATTATCATCAAAATATTAAAAGTAATTAATTATCACTTAAAACATTTTTAAAACATTTCTCTCATTTTTAAATGATTTTAAATCAATAAAATCATTTTTAATTCATTTATTTAATATAATAATTAAATAAATCTAATATCATTAATATTAATTTATTAATGAGAATTTTCCAAAAATATAGAAAATTATATTTTATAATTTAAAATATTTTCTAACACTTTATTCTTATTTAAAATGATTTTTAAATTAATAAAATCATTTTTAACTTATTTATTTAATTTAATAATTAAATAAATCTAATATCATTAATATTAAATTATTAATGAAAATTCTCTAAAAATATTAAAAGTCACATTTTATAGCTCAAAATATTTTTAAATACATTATTCTTATTTAAAATGATTTTTCATAATATTAAATCATTTTTCTCTAATTTATTTAATACACTAATTAAATAAATTAAATACTTTTTATATTTAAATAATTATAAATATTAAAGAAATATATTCCAATAGGTCAGAAATTATTTTTCATAATTTAAAATAATTTTTAAAACCATTTTTGGTAATTTTTAGAATTTATTTCTATTTTTAAATAATTTTTGGAATATTCAGAAATTAGAAAATAATAAAACCGTCGCTAAAGGGATTTAGCGACACAAAGCGTCGCAGTTAGTGTTCTTAAGCTCAAGAACACTGACAGCTTCGTTATCAAGCTGCCCTGTTTGACCAACTTATATCCTTAGTTTAAAATCGTTTCTGGGCCAGATTAATGTTCACTATCGTAGTAAACATGTAATACTACCAGTAACAATCATCAATCTAGTTAAATCACAACGTAACATGAAGATCTGGGCGCTAAACTCGTTGTCAGACGTCACCGGGTTTGTATGAAACCCAGTAGCTTCGAGTGGCTTCCTTGAGCCAAATTTTCTAATCGCTCGGTGTCATGATTCTTGTAATATAATTATTTTAGATTGTAGTCCTTATGTCAAGGAACAACAACAAAGAAACAAATCTGTCCAACAACAAGTCAATCACAATCTACAAAGCGGTCAAACCATGTCGAAACATGTGTTCATCCGCTTTACGGTTTTTCCTAAACACAAACCGCGCCAGTGGCCTCTTTTGAGCGTCCACTGTGCTCGATTTAAGGATGTTTTGGAGGGTCTAAATACATGGATCTAACGCCCATATTACAAAAGACCAAATGGTTACAACAAAAACACCAAACACTAAAACTACTGACAGATCAAGAGGCTTAAAATATTTGTTAGACGCTGAATTCAATTTCTGGGCTTGCCCAGATTTTGTCCGGTCAACGTCAGTCAACGGTGTTTGACCTTAAATAACTTTAATTACAAACATCAAATAACTATTCGACCACTTGAAGATTAAAGACCATATACCAGGCTACAAATTACAACTTGAAAACAACAAAAATCATATACGAGCAAGGATTGGTGACCATTGACATTTGGTTGTCAGACCACTTTTCAATCTCAAGAACAGATTTTTAAAACTTGCATTTTTACTCACTTTGATGCTATGGATCCATCATGGATCAACATATAACAACTAAAACCATATTATAACATAAGATTAAACACTAAAACACAAAAAATTTCTAAGCAACAAAGATCAAAATTTAAAATTTGATTTATACCTTTGGCTTTCAATTCGTGATCTAAACTCTCCAATATGTTATTGATTGATCAAGGGGCTGAAATTAGGACTGATCTAACTTAGAATTTCGGAGCTTTGGTGAGAGAGAGAGAGAGTTGGTGAGAGCAAAGTTGCAAAATAGCTAGCTTTTATGAACTTTCTCTCTCTAATTCTCTTATATACTCTCTAGATGCAATGTATGATATGTTATAGCTGTCAATTGGGTATTAAATGGCTGAGATTTAAGTCACAAATGTCAAAATAGTTGGTGACCAACTAAAGTTAAGCCAATTTTTACAAGTTAGCTCTCTAAAATAAACAAAAGGGTATTTTTGTCATTTCCAAAATACAATTAATGGCATTCTTGTCATTTTTATAAATCCTTACGGTTTAGGGTTTGGGTTTGGGTTTAGGGTTTGAACCCTTTAGGGTTTAGGGTTTAAACCCTTTAGGTTTGCAATTTAATTTCCAAGATTTTCGAATTTCAATTTTCAAAATAGAAAATTAATATTCCAAAATTATAATTAGGATTCAATAATTAAATTAATATTTCCTAATCATAAAATTCAATCTTGCTAATTAGGATTAATATTCCTAATTAAAATTGCTTAATTTAGCAATTAGGGTCAAAATGGTCATTAGGGTTTTGACCCACGAATTAGGGTTTTAATTAGAAAAATAAATTTTCTAAATTATAATTAGGGTTTGTAAAATAGAAATTAAAATAACTAAAATATAATTAGGGTTTTCTAATCATATTAAAGTTTAATACACACAGTAGGCTTGCCAATTAGGATTAGGGTTTCCTAATTAGGGTTTAGATTCCCGGATTTTAAATTATGGTTTCCCAATTTTCGATTAGGGTTTCTAACGGTACGTTAGGGTTTCTAATCTCTTATTAGGGTTTATTAATTTTAAACCTTATCCGAATAATCATTGGTCAAAATTTCTATATAGTACAAACACATTCTCATCAATATAATTATTTTAATTATATTTACTATCGAATCCCTATCCGGACTTAGGGTTAGGGTTTCTATTCTTTATTAAGCACAACTCTACTCTAATTTTATTAGTCAATACACAAATGGACCTTCTCGGGACTCGTATCACAGATACTTGTCACAAAATTGATAATTAAGATTAATATTAATTATAAAAAAAAATTTATTCGCAAATTTTTATTATTCGAAATCTCGGGTTATCACATCGAACAATGTAATCATTTCATACGATGAGACATGATGTATGTGAATGTATGTTGTGTGATTCCTCCACCAGGAGGCGAACCCATCAGTTTTTGATTACTAGACTCAATGGAGAATAATCATGTGAGGCTCAAGAAAGGCACCACTCATATATGCTCTAATTAATTAAAAGATCGGATTAACTTCCCAACTAGTAAAGTGCAATGATCAGAGGACCTTCATGCCGAAAAGCTGCGAGAGTAGCCTAAGATAGGTCAGCCTTTGAAAAACCAAATGCGAAGGAGAGTCTCTTCATGCCTCTCACTTTCAATTCCATGTAAATTTTGATTCAATGTAAATTATGATTCTATGTAAATATAAAGAAAAGAAAAAGAAATATGTCAATATACATTCCATTCCCTATCAAAACCTGTCATACTATCCTGTCATCAAAATAACTGACATCTATTTTGTAGGAAAACATTGAAAAACCCCTAAAACAGACACATTACATAGCATGCAGACTATTAGTATTTACTAAGACTAAACTACATAATCTTTTTGTAGGGAAGTAATTGGTCCCATTACCTAATCAAAGTCTAAAGGCACTATGCCCATCTTCAGACATGGCTGCAAGTGCCCAATCTGAATCTACTTCTGTTTCTCGAGAGGAATTCGAGGGACTAAGAAACCAGATAACATAAAAATCTCTTTTTGAAAGAACGGAACAAAAAGACTCAGGGTAAACAAATAACCACTCAAACAGAAACCTCTGAACAAGGAGGAAGCCAGGTTACTGACAAGAAAGAAAAGGAAGCGCAGATACCTAAACCTCAAATCCATGAAAAATTTAACAAAACCCCTGAAATCACCAATCTTAAAGAAGATCGAGAAACTAGTGATATTCGAAAGAAAGTTTAGCAAATGCAAAAAAACCATCCGGTCAATCAAAGGGACTGGAGCATATGGGAGATTAACTTACTCAGACCTTTGTATCTTTCCAAGGGCCTGTTACCCAGACAAGTTTAAAATCCTGGATTTTAAGAAATATGACGGATTGGGAGATTTTTACACTCATTGAAAAGTGTTCATTGGAGAACTTGGATCTTATGCTGAAGATGAGAAACTAAGAATGCAGTTCTTTCAGAAGAGTTTGACTGGAGAGGCCAGAGCCTTGTACGCCAGACTTGACAATTCCAAAGTTCATAGCTGGAAAAAACTAGCCCATGCTTTTTCTAAATCAATACAGTTTGCAATCACAAATGGCTCTGGATAGATATCAAATTACCAAGATTAAGAAGCAAAACAACGAATCTTTTTATGAATATGCCCAATGGTGGAGACGCTTGACTGCTCAAGTCAGCCCGTCAATGACAGAAACTGAGATGGTAATGACCTTCATCGACACACAAGAAGCTCCATTTTACGAAAGGGTCCTGGCAGGCATAGGAAAACCATTCTTAGAAATGATTAAACATAGTGAAATGGATGAAATGGGGTTGAAGTCTAGAAAGATTAAAGACCTTACTGCTTTAGAAGCCGTGGCTGAGCACATTCAAGATGCAAATTATGGGAATAACCCTCAGACGGTTCATAAAAAGAAAGAATAAGATGTTTCCTTGGTACTTATTGGATAAAATTTATATACGTTCAACCTGAAAGAGCACGTTGTCAACAAGTAATATAATAGTAAGAAAAATATCATTCCCACAGAGACTTGTATGAAATTAAACCTAACAATTACTAGTTTTATATTAACCCAATTTTATTAAACTACACAAATTAAGGGTTTTAATTAATAATAACTATGAAACTAAAAATCCAAACTAATCAACAAACTACGTAACCGTAAATTTCAAGCAAATAATGGAGAATTAGGCTTACAACTTCACTTTAAGTCTCACTCTGATTATCACACCTTATTACAGTTCAATTCAATATCTCAGTTTATTAATCAAAAACACTTAAGTAGAATTAGCCATCTCTCGATGCACTAACAAAGTATTAACTTAAATCCATAAATTTGATAGAATTAAGCTAAACACCCTGATTAACTAATTCACTATATCTCTATGTGAATTAAAATCAAATAATGTTTGAATTACAAGTTCTTATCGATTACATGCGATGTTAAGTATATCTCTATCATAAACATTCATCAAGATTCTATCAAACACAGAATTAAAGAACACATGCTAACGTGATTAAGTATAGATTCGTACATCATCTCTCGAGTCCATATAAATCCACGCAGAATTGGTGATCAAGCAATTCATAAATTGAAGTGCAAATCATAATAGATAAACTAAATTGATAGTTGTACTAAACTGAAATTAAAGCATAACAATCATTGTTCATCCAATAAAGATCTATTGTAAGCCTAAAAAGTAATTTAGTTCATCATAGATAAATTAAAAATTGAAATAAATAGAGAATCCATCATCCCAATTACAAATTTGAATGAAAGAATTAGAATAGTTACAAAACCACCCTTCTTCGCCTTTAATTCTATAATCTTCGTGATCTAGACCTTCCTTGCTTTCCTCCAATGTTTTTCTCTAAAAATTAGGACTCAAAGTTCAATTGATTAATTGGTATTCAGTGATCTCTGTAATGTTATGTTGTGTGATGTAATAGCTGATAAAACGTCGCCCATCATAGTCTCAATCTATGTCAAATTGTTCCATCCACGCAACTGTAGAGTTCTAATCAAAGTGCACATCTTTCTCTCTCTCCCCGTACCCCCGCCCCGGCGGGGTTTTTATATTGTATAGTCCTGCCTCGGCGGAGGGGTTTCTTCAAAAATATGCCTGCCCCGACAGGGGTGTTTCTGCAGTGCTGACGTTTGTTCATTTTGTGCCACTTTCTCGCCACAATGCCACCAGTATGCCATGAATGCTACGTAATGCAACCTAAGCATAAAACAAACACAAAACAAGTAAAACTATACAAAAATAGATAGGATCAACGTTGTTTAAGTCTAAATCAGAAGCCGATTCGTAGGTATAAAACCCACTCATCAAACTCCCTCAAACTTAAACTGTTCTAGTCCTTGAGCACAATACGAAATGACTATGAATCCAACTAATCTACATGCCTATGAATCCAACAGTACGACAGAGACAAGTCTATTCAACTGGCCTTAGAGTAATCAAGTAAACATGATAGTACCTCATATCAAAACAAATCAATAATTTCCCCATCATTTATCAAATCTTAAACTATTATCACTGATATAGTGTGTGTGTGCTCAAAAACTATGCTAACTGATATAAAATAAAATTGAACACATAATAGATCTCTTTGAAGGCATCATATAGTGTAAACTCAAGAAATCTAAAAATAGTCTAGATCCGACTAAAATCAAATAGTTACCACTATCGAGGGTCAAAGTAGGATACTTATTCTTTATTTTTCATTACGGGGACTTTTTGCTCTTTTTCTCGTTTTATTCTCTTTTTTTTTACATATAATTCTCATGGTTGTGCAATGTCTAATTCCCTTAGGCTTTTCAATGCTACCTTAACGAGCTTTCGACCAACGACTCCCAACCCATTTAAGGTCTTAGGGCACTAGGTGTAGAGATGTTGGTCGAATTCTAATTACACACAACACGCAAGTATACATGGTCAACAAGTAATAAAATGATAAGAAAAGAATCGTTCCCACGGAGAATAATAAGAAATTAATCCTAACAATTACCAGTTTTATATTAACCCAATTTTATTAAACTAATCAAAATTAATGATTATAACTAATAAAAACTAAAAAACTAAAAATACCAATCAATCAACATAACTAAAAACCATAATTTTAAGCAAATAATTGAGAATTAGGCGTACAACTTCACTTTAAGTCTCACTCCAACTATCACACCTTATTCCAATTTAATTCACTATCTTAGTTTATTAATCAAGAACACTAATGTAGAATTAGCCATCTCTCAATTCACTAACACCATATTAACTTAAACCCACAAATTAGATAAAATTAAGCCAAACACCCTAATTAACTAATTCACTATATCTCTATGTGAATTAAAATTAAAATGAGTTTAAATTCCATTTATCCGATTACATACGATGCTAGGTATATCTCTATCCTAACATATATCAAGATTCCATTAAATCACAGAATTCAAGAACACATGCTATTGTGATTAGGTCTAGACTCATACATCATCTCTCGAATCCATATAAAATTGTTGATCAAGCAATTCATAAATTAATATAAGTCATAATAGATAAACTGAATTAAAAATTTATTGAACCCAAATCAAGGCATTATAATTGTCATTCAGCATTAAAGATCCATTACAAACCTAAAAAGTAATTTAGTTCATAATAAATGAATTAAATTCTGAATGAAGTAAAGAAATTAGTATCCCAATTACAAAAATTTAAATTAAAGAAGAATAGTAATACACCACCCTTCTCGCCCTTTAATTATGTAATCTTGGTAAAATCAACTCCTTCCTTTGTTCCTCCAAGATCTTCTTCTCAGTTATGACTTTGTTAAATGAAATTCAATTGTAAGATAAGTTCTGCACTCTACTCCTTAACATAAGTTAATTCAGCTGAATCAAATCCAATCGTAATCCATATCAAAGTCATCCCATAAGAATTCTAATAAGAATCAAACTCCTATTTGTACCCAACAAGCTTTTAACTTAAAATACCCCAATTACTATAAATAACCTCCTTGTCATACTCCTAACTTGACCATATTACATAAATAAGTTATAGCTCCCAACACAACTCAGTAGCTGTCACGCCCGACCGGCGCGCCCTGCGCCGGTTCCTTTGTTAATGTGGCGTAGCGCGCGTTAGTACAACAATAACTTCTTTCATGCAGCACGCCCTGCGCCATCTCCTTTGTATTCACAGCGCGCCCCACGCTGGTATAACAAAATGTCCAAAATGCTTAAAATCTCATCACATGCCAACTCTTTGACGTCTTCACCTTATTATCCTATAATAAGAGCAAAAACCTATCAAAAGCACATGAAATACTCAAAAACTAGCAACATATCAAGCTAAATACGATTAAATCGTAGGTTAAAATCCTACTCATCAATTTCCCCCAAACTTGAAACATTGCTTTTCTTCAAGCAAAATGATATGCAATGCAAATATAACTACTCTATATCTACGAATCTAGTATTAAGATAGAACATAGTCTAATCATACAGCCTCAAAAAAATCAAGCAAACACGATAATATATCATATCTAAACCAATCAATAACTTTCCAATCAATCATCAAATCTTAAATTGTTCTTACTAATATAGTGTGTGTGTGTGTGTGCTCAACAACCAATTTAACTAATATAATGCTAAATACAAAACATAATAGATCTCTTAGAAGGCATCATACAGTGTAAACTCACAAAATCCAAGAACAAGCTAGATCCAACTAAAGACAAGCATTCACCCAGTTCAAGAGTCCAAACAAGATACTTATGCTTTATTTTTCATTACGGGGGCTTTTCGCTCTTTTTCTGTTTTTTTATAATAAATTTTCTCATGGTTGTGCAATATCTAATTCCCTTACACTTTTCAATGCTACCTTAATGAGCTTTCGACCAACGACTCCCAAACCATTAAGGCCTTAGGGAACTAGGTGTAATGACACTCCTTCGGGCTTACTTACTCAAGTAACAAAGGCCACGAAACTAGACTAGCCACGGTGTTTATTCAATTTTTTTATATATAGCTTATATACCCAAAAAATTTCCCCCCAAACATAGGTTATTGCCTTGCCTTAGCCATCACTGCCTATTCTTATCATTATTTCATTTAAACTAGTATTATCCTTAAGAATTCCATTATATGCCAATTTTAACTTAATCAGTCAACAAGATTGTTTATAATGTGTTATCCTAATTATACCAGTTTCAAACAACAAAAGATTCAATTCATAACATAAAACCACATCAAATCCTTAATAATCAATACTACACTTGTCTACATAATTTCAATCTCATCATTGGCCAAAAATAGATTTTTACTATCTAATATCTGGATTCATGCAAAATGAACTAAATGCAAATGCATGCTCTTTTTTTTATATATGCATGAATGAATTAATCTAAATACCAACATCACAAAATAATAACAATAATTTATAAAAAAAAACTAACTAATCATGAATATGAAATCGTCACAGAATTAATTAATTAAACACAAGCAAACCCCCCCCCCCCCAAACTTAATTCAAGTAATGTCCCCATTACGACAATATAAGGCAAATAAAAGCATGAGGACTTCCCTGAAAGACAAGTCACTGCTCGTCGTCATCCGAAGGAGGGTATGCTGGGAGGACATGAGGAACAAGCATGGACACCAGACCGACACTTGGATTGCACCGAGAAAATGCTTCAGCAAGAGTGTTAAAAGTGGTGGCAATGTACTGATGCATCAAATCCTGACGTTGAGCCAACCACAAGAATTAATTTAATGAACCTCGAGAGTGTTGCTCTTCAACTAGGGGTGAATGTTGGCATATCATGATATAACCTTCTCCTCGTGAATGCGATCTTGCCCCCTCCCATGCTTTGTACTTCTCAATGGTAGCATGGTCAATTATAGCCATTGGTTGTTGTATCAGATCGGAGGAATACCACTGCACTCCAGCTTTTCGGCACAAATTGGTTATGAGAAGACCATGAAGAAGACCCCATGTGGTACTTCCCCGTAGCAGCCTATTGATCGATTCTTGAATACATTCACCCACATCCACATTATAGAACACAACTGAAATATTCACCTGAAAATGATGATGTACAATCCCATATAGTAGCCGCTCCCTTTCCTTGGTCACATCATTCTGATGGTGTATGGGCATCAATCGAGCACAAATGAATGTGTACCATGCTTTACCATAACGACTTAAAGTTGAGTATGGAAAACTTATATTTTCATCCATTCCGGCTTGGGTAACCCATTGTGTTCTTGGTTTACAAAATCTTGCTATTAGTTCATCCAAATTAGGCACACCATCTTCATAGCGTCCGTCAGTCGATGTTACCAGCCCAAGGTACTCGTTGATGGCATTGGCATGGAAAGACACCAACCCCGTACCATGACTATATGATCAACATGCTCCATGGCATTGGCATAAAACTCTTTTACTATGTTGATCACCGCTGGTAGTAGATGCTCTACTAGTTGAAACCAGTTGCGTTCCACAATCATTAGCGCCATATCTCCATCAAGATTAGCATCCAGCTTTAATCCTCTTTGTAATACCAAAGTCTTCTTGTCAATGGTTGATTTGAACCTCGCCTCGGCCCCCTCACTGACAAAATTTGTGTGATCAAACTGGGTTCGAGCAGTAGAGGTAGATGGACGTGGGCTCTTATTCGAAGACATGGTGTTTATAGTGAACTAAAGGGTAAAAACTTAGTTCAGGAATATTGTCGAACAGTTGGTGGGTGTGAAGGCTAATACCCCCAAACTTGACTTCTTTAGAAAACTCAAGCCCAAAATATCAAATAAACCAAAAACAATCCTTGGGAAAAATAATCCTAAGGTTTTCTAACCAATTTGGACGAATAAGAAAGAAGAAAAATAAGAGTGCAGCAATTTGGGATTACCTTCAATAAGAAATTGTGTCTCCACCTTAGAGTTATTCCCCAATTTGTAAAAATTTGTGAGGAAAAAGAATTGGACTTTGAATAGAAGTGTAGTGAGTTTGTCGCATACTGATTGTTGCTAATTGATGGAAGTTGTATTCATATAGAAGATGAAAAAGAAATGTGTATGAGGAGTTATGGTGGTTGTTGGTTAGTTGGATGAAAAGTTTGGAAGAAGTAGAAGAAGTGGTGTAGTATAAATTGGACGTTATGGAATTTATGGGGCAGTCGAAGAGGTTTAGCTGAGTAGGAAGTTGTGAAGAATGGGAGTTATATGGAGTTATGTTGGAAAAGGAGACGTCAACATGTTTTTTAAAATCAGGACTTTCCGAGTGGCGCACCCCACGCCGTGTACAAGTCTTGGATGGCGCATCCCGCGCTAGGTAGATAGTGTGTTCGTCCCAAGATGGTGTGCCCTGTGCTGGATCATAACATAGCATGACGCACCCCGCGCTAGGTAGGCAGTAACTTGGCTCAAGATAGCACTCCCCGCACCATGTAGTATGGTAATGTAGCATGCCTCGCGCCGGTATATCAGAGAGTTTCTGTTGAGGTATACCATACCAAAGCGTAAACCTGTTAAGTACGGCAGCACTCATGCATTGGTGCAAAGGATGGAAAGTGATTTTTTTTTTCTTTGATTCTTGCAATCATACCACAACTAAGTCATTACTCTATGAAAAATAAATATCTAAACTATATTATGAACTAAAATTTATGAATAAATGAAATAGGAAAGGTTTAGAGCTTAGGTTGCCAGCCAAGTAGTGCTAGTTTTAACGTCGTTAGCCTGATAGTGCCTCTAGTTTCATGGTGCATCGACAAGTGTAATTGCAATGGCTTCGTTGTTGATGTCACCACCCTAGTAGTGCTTTAACCTTTTCCCGTTGACTTTGAAGGTTTCGAGTGAATTTCTGCTATATAGCTCAATGGCGCCATGTGGGGAAACCTTCTTGATCGTGAATGGCCCCGACCATCGTGATTTGAGCTTTCCTGGAAACAATCTCAGTCATGAGTTGAATAATAATACTGATTGTCCCAGTTCAAACTTTCTCTGCAAAATCTTCTGGTCGTGTCACTACTTGACTTTTTCTTTATACAGCTTCGAGTTCTCATACATTTGCAATCTAAATTCATTGAGTTCGTTCAACTGAAGTAACCTCTTTTCTCCTATAGAAGTGTGATCAAAGTTGAGTTTTCGAATTGCCCAGTATGCCTTATGATGTAACTCCACTGGGAGGTGACACAATTTCCCGTAGACCAACTGATACGGAGACAGACAAATTGGCGTCTTGCATGTTGTCCTTTAAGCCTATAGTGCATCGTCCAATTTTAGAGACCAATCTTTTCTTCTAGGGTTTACCACTTTCTTAAAATATTTCTTCACCTCTCCGCTGGAAACCTCAGCTTGATCACTCATCTGGGGGTGATATGATGTTGCAACCCTATAATTGACTTCGTACTTTGCCAAGAGAGCTCTAAATGACTTATTACAGAAGTGACTTCCCTCGTCACTTATGATTGTTCTTGTTGTGCCAAACCTTGTGAAGATGTTCTTTTGTAAAACTTAAGAACCAACTTGGCATCGTTTGTAGGGAGTGCTACAACTTCCACCCATTTTGATATATAGTCCACAACAAGCAAAATATACAAGTTATTGAATGAAGGAGGAAAAGGTCCCATGAAGTCCATTCCCCACACATCAAAAACCTCAACTTCCATGATAGTGGTTAACTGGTGGGCATCCTTGAACACAGTAGGCCAATAAAATCATGACTGAAGTACCTTGGCCATTGTTTGCTCACTACCATAATGTCCCCCATACGTAGATGAGTGACACTCGTACAAGATATTCTTTACTTCATTGTATGGCACGCATCTACGAATCATCTTGTCTGCACATTGTTTGAATAAATAGGGCTCATCCCACATGTACCACTTGACGTCATGTAGGAACTTCTTTTTCTGTTTTAGTGTCAGATCAAGGGAAGGATTTTGCTCACCAAGTAATTGGAAAAATTTGCATACCATGGAAATTTTGAGTTGACTCCAAAAAGCTGCTCATCTAAAAATAACTCGTTGATTAAACACTTATCTGCCCCATCCTTGTTCGAATTTTCTAATCTTGAAAGATGATATGCCACTTGATTTTCTGTCCCCTTCTTATCCTTTTTTTCTAAATAAAATTCCTGAAGGAGAAGTATCCATCTGATAAGTCTAGGCTTAACATCCTTCTTTGAGATTAGATAACGAATCGTCGAATGATCCGTATATACCACCACCTTTGTTCCAATCAAATACGCTCTGAATTTATCAAAGGCGTATACTACAACAAGTAACTCATTCTCGGTGGTTGTGTAGTTCAACTGGGCATCCGTAAGGGTTTTACTTGCATAGTATATGGCGTGGAATATCTTCTCTCGGCGTTGAGCCAAAACAGCCCCTACCACACAGTCGCTCGCATCGCACATTAACTCGAAAGGCATTGTCCAATCCGGTGCTATGATCACGGGAGATGTAGTCAACTTCTTCTTCAATTTGTCAAATGCTGACTTACATTCCTTATCAAACTTGAAAACTACATCTTTCTCTAAGAGACTGTATAGTGGTTTTGAAATCTTAGAGAAATCTTTAATAAACCTTCGGTAGAATCCAACATGTCAAAGAAAACTGTGGATTCCCTTGACTGTAGTTGGCGATGGAATTTTCTCAATTGTGTCAAACTTTACTCTATCAACCTCTTAGACCTTCGTAAATACCTTGTTCCCCAAGATTATTCCTTCTTCAACCATAAAGTGGCACTTCTCCCAGTTAAGCACCAAACTCATTTCCACGTATCGCTTTAAGACCATGACCAAGTTCTCTAAATAGACCTCAAAATTGTCTCCATAGACGAAAAAATCGTCCATGAAAACTTCCACATTCTTCTCCACCATGTTCGAGAAGATAGCCATCATACATCTTTGGAACGTTGTTCGTGCATTACAAAAACCAAAAGACATTCTCCTAAATGCAAAGGTGTCGTATGGGCACGTGAAAGTGGTCTTCTCTTCATCTTCAGGAGCTATGACTATTTGGTTGTACCCCAAGTATCTATCCAGTAGACACTAATATTCATGCCCAGCTAACCAATCTAACATCTGGTCAATGAAGGGTAGAGGAAAGTGATCCTTCCGGGTTACCTTATTCATCTTTTTGTAGTCCATACAAACCCTCCATCCGGTCACTGCACTTGTCAGAATTAGTTCATTGTCGTCATCCTTGACTACTGTCGTTCCACCCTTTTTCGGAACGCATTAAACTGGACTGACCCATGCACTGTCTGAAATTGGGTAAATAATTCCCGCATCCAACCACTTCAGTTATTTCTTTCTTTACCACTTCTTTTATAATCGGATTTAGCCATATCTGTTGTTCCACTGTTGGCTTGGCATCCTCTTCCATGAGAATCTTGTGCATGCAAAAGGAGGGGCTGATCCCCTTTATATCGGCAATTGTCCACCCTATCGCAGACTTGTATTCTCTCAAAATCCTCAGCAATTTACTTTCCTGTAATTCGTTAAGCGTAGATGCAATAATAATAGGTAAAGTATTTGAATCACCCAAATATGCATACCTGAGGTGTTTAGGAAGCGGTTTGAGCTCAAGAGTGGGTGGCTCCTCAAGTGAAGGTTGCATCTGAGTTGAAGCTTTTTCTTCCGTGTATAGTGGCTCGAACGGAACCTTGAATCTACTGACTTGAGGCAAAGAATCCAGCATGTGTAAATAATCCATGTACTCTGGATCATCCAAATCCTCATCCCCCAATAAAGTGCTTTCCAACGAATCTCTGACCAAACTTTTAACCAGGTCTTCATTAACTATCTTATCAATCAAATCCAACCAGAAACACTCCTCCTTATCTGTAGGAAACCCCATGGCTTTAAAAACATTGAATTTGACTTCCTGATCTTGAACCCTCATGGTTAATTCCCTTTTTTGCACATCGATGAGAGTTCTACCTGTAGCCAAAAATGGTCTTCCTAGTATGATTGGGATGTTATAATCCAAAATTATGAAATCTATTGGGAAAATAAATTTATCTACCTTAACCAAGATATCTTCAAAATTTCCCCTTGGATAGGTCACTGATCTGCCCACTAACTGTAAAGATATGTTTGTAGGCTTCGAAGCTGGCAAACCCAACTGAGTATATACTGACAACGACATAAGATTTACGCTTGCCCCCAAGTCATACAAACATTTTTTGAAGGCCATGTTTCCAATTGTGCAAGGAATGGTGAAACTCCTCGGTTCCTTCAACTTCGGAGGTAACTTTCTCTATAGAACTTCACTGCACTCCTCCGTCAATGCTACAGTTTCGTAATCCTCTAACTTCTTTTTCCTTGACAAAATCCCCTTTATAAATTTAGCATAACTTGGAATTTGCTCTAGGGCTTCTGCGAAAGGAATGTTGATATGAAGTTTCTTAAAAACTTCTAAAAACTTGGAAAATTGCTTGTCTAGTTTTTGTTTCTGAACTTTTTGCTGAAATGGTGGTGGAGGATATATAACTGGCTTATCCTCTATCTTGCTCTTTTCCACTTGCTTTTCTTCACCCTATTTCCCCTCAACCACTCAGTCTTCACTTTCTTTGTCATCTTTTTAGCTAAATTTTCTATGTTCTGCCCCTCAAGATGTTTTCCACTCCTCAAAGTGATCTCTCGACACTACTCATAATTCCCCCTTGGATTTTTCTTAGTATCACTAGGAAGAGTTCCTTGAGGCCTATTATTCAATGCAAAAGCCATCTGTTCCATCTGATTTTCTAAGTTCTTGACGGCCACTTCTTGTGATTTCATTGATGCTTCTTGTGATTTCATGGCCGCCTCATTGCTCGATATGTACTTCAACAACAGCTCTTCTAAGTCTGTCTTTTTCTCTTGGTGCGAAACTTCTTCTTGATGATGATTCTAAAATCCCAGGGGATAAGATGGTCGTGGAGCCTGCTGATTCTGATTGTTACTCCATGAAAAATTTGGAGGATTCCTATTCCCTGGATTGTAGGCATTCTGATACATGTTATATGGAATCCTGTTGTTGCTACCCACAAATTGTATTGATGTTGGGTTAATAGCACATTGTTCCGCAGGATGTTCCCCCGTGCACAATTCACAAATAAACACAATCTGCTGAGTTTGTGCACCCGACAAAGCATCCACCTTCTTTGATAGCGCTAAAATTTTAGCCGCTAATGATGTTACCCCATCTACCTCTTACACCCCTGATACCTTCGGCCGTGTCATTCTCGCTGTGGGCCACTGGTAGTTGTTAGATGTCATTGTTTCTATTAGCTCATACGCCTCCTCGTAGCTCTTGGCCATGAATGCTCCACCTGCAGCTGCATCTATACTAGTCTTGAGATTCCCATTCAATCCGTTATAGAATGTATTCATCTGCAGCCATTTAGGTAATCCATGATGTGGGCACTTTCTGAGTAGTTCCTTGTACCTCTCTCACGCCTCATACAATGATTCCCCATGCTGCTGTTCAAACATGGTGATCTCGTTTCTCATCTTTGCAGTCTTGGTTGGTGGGAAAAATTTGGCCAAGAATTTCTAAGCAAGGTCGTCCCATGTAGTGTAACTAAGAATTCCTGGCAGTAGAGAGTGTAACCAACTTTTTGCCTTGTCCCACAGTGTGAACGATAACAAGCGAAGTCTGACTGCATCATCCGACACCCCATTATATCTGAAGGTGTCATATATCTCCAAAAAGATGACTAAATGCTCATTCGGATCGTCATTGGCTAATCCCCCAAACTGAACTGAGTTCTGAATCATCTGTATGGTCCTAGGCTTGATCTCAAAAGTGTTTGCAGCAATCATCGGCCTGGTGATACTTGACTGAAAGCTCAATCACCTTGGGAGTGGCATAATCCCTTAGCACTTTTTGATCTTCTACAACCTTCATTTCTTCCTTATCAGAGTTCTCGAAGTGTTCCCTAGTGTCTTTAATCCACTTACTTAGCCTATGAAACCGTTTCTTGATATCGTCCTCAAAAGGAAGCAAGTCTGACTTCTTAGACCGAGTTTGCATAAACTAACTCAAAGAACTTGAAACAAGAAAGAACAAAATAAAAAGAAAAATTTGTTTAAGTAAAACTGAACTAATTAAACTTATATTGAAAAATATTAAAATCAAAACTATTACCCGGCAACGGCGCCAAAAACTTGTTGGTCGAATTCTAATTATGCACAACAAGCAAGTATACGTGGTCAACAAGTAATATAATGATCAGAAAAGAATCGTTCCCATAGAGAATAGTAAGAAATTAATCCTAACAATTACCAGTTTTATATTAACCCAATTTTATTAAACTAATTGAAATCAATGATTATAACTAATAAAAACTAAAAAACTAAAAATACCAATCAATCAACAAAACTATGAACCATAATTTCAAGCAAATAATGGAGAATCAGGCTTACAACTTCACTTTAAGTCTCACTCCAATTATCACACTTTATTCCAATTTAATTCACTATCTTAGTTTATTAATCAAGAACACTTATGTAGAATTATCCATCTCTCAATACACTACTACCATATTAACTTAAATCCACAAATTAGATAGAATTAAGCCACACACCCTAATTAACTAATTCACTATATCTCTATGTGAATTAAAATTAAAAAGAGTTTAAATTCCAAGTTCTTTATCCGATTACATGTTATGCTAGGTATATCTCTACCCTAACATATATCAAGATTCCATTAAATCACAGAATTCAAGAACACATGCTATTGTGATTAGGACTAAACTCATACATCATTTCTCGAATTCATACAAATCCACATAAAATTGTTGATCAAACAATTCATAAATTAATATAAGTCACAATAGATAAACTAAATTAATAATTTATTAAACCCAAATCAAGCCTTGATAATTGTCATTCAACATTAAAATCCATTGCAAGCCTAAAAAGTAATTTAGTTCATAATAAATGAATTAAATACTGAATGAATTAAAGAAATCATTATCCTAATTACAAAAACTGAAATTATAGAAGAATAATAATACACCACCCTTCTCGCCCTTCAATTCTGTAATCTTCGTAAAATCACCCCTTACTTTGTTCCTCTAAGATCTTCTTTTCAGTTAAGGCTTCGTTAAGTGAAATTCAATTGTTTGATAAGTTCAGCACTCTACTCCTTAGCATAAGTTAATTCAGCTGAACCAAATCAAATCCCAATCCATATCAAAGTCATCCCATAGGAATTCTAATAAAAATCAAACTCTTATTTCTGCCCAACAAGCTTTTAACTCAAAACACCCCAATTACTATGAAATAACCTCTTTTTCACACTCCTAACTTTACCTTATTACATAAAGAAGTTATAGTTCCCAACACAACTCAATATCATTCAAAATAAAACAACTCAGTAGATGTCACACCCGACCGGCGTGCCCCGCGCCAGTTCCTTTGTTAATGCGCGTGACTCACGCTAGTATAACAGTAACTTCTCTTTATGCAGTGCGCCCCACGCCATCTAATTTGTATTCACGGCGTGCCCTGCTCTGGTATAATAGAATATCTAAAATGCTTAAAATCTCATCATATGCCAACTCTTTGACGTCTTCACCTCATCATCCTGTAATAAGAGCAAAAACCTATCAAAATCACATGAAATACTCAAAAACTAGCAACATATCAAGTTAAATACGATTAAATCATAGGATAAAAACCTACTAATCAAGAGACAATCCCCTCGGGCTTACCTACTCAAGTAATAAAGGCCACGAAACTAGACTAGCCATGGTGTTTATTCATATATTTGTTTCTTTACTTTTTTTCTTATTTTTTGGCTTATATACCCCAAATTTTCCCACAAACATAGGTTCTTGTCTAACTTTAGCCATCTCTGCCTATTCATGTATGTCTTTCACTCAAACTAGCATTATCCTTTAGAATTCTATTATGTATCAATTTAGACTCAATTAGTCAACAAAGTTATTCTTATTGTGTTATCCTTATTATACAAGTTTCAAATAGAAAAAGATTCAAATCATAACAGGAAATCACATCAAAGCCACAATAATCAATAATATACTTGTCTACTCAATTCTAAACTCATCATTGGCCAAAATAGACTTTAACTATCTAACAGCTGGAATGATGCAAGATGGACTAAATGTAATAAACACAGTAAACTAACTACTATTTTTGAGATTTTTTCAATTTTTCAATTTGTTATATATAATAACATAAATTGAATACAATAAACTATTCACTACACTACTATGCAAAACAATTATGCAATTATACTACATGGATGCAAAAATAATGAACCTAAACAAAACATGAAAACCTATACAAAATAAACAAATAACATAAACATGCAACTAAAACTTGAACCAAATAATTAAACTAAAATCCCCCAAACATAGCAGTTACAATGTCCTCATTGTAAGAATATAGCAGTTAGCACAAGAGGACTTCCCTGTATCCGGCTAAGTGTGAGGTGATGGTGGCGATGGTGGCCTTGGCACAAACACTCAACGCTCTTCTTTATCTGACTCCGATGGTGGGTGTCGATGTCGGGATTTTTATTTGTCCCTTTTCTGTTCTTGTCTTTTGGTGTTCTCATGTTAGGTCAGATTTGTTTGAAAAATCAAGTTGTGAAAAGGTCCGACATTTATATGTCGACGATTTGACTGTAAGAGTTGCCAGTTGGTTTTTTAAATGGTTGTACCAACACAACTAAGAAAAGGTTTGCACATTGACCCAGTGATGTGACACTACTAAACGGGTCTGTGAAACCGAGATTCGTTACGGTCCGGGGACTTGGTTATGCGGAGGGAAGGTGTTAGGCACCCCCCCGACATCCGTGTTACCATGGTGACCGCCACTTTTCAAAAAATTATTATCTGAATATGTGTGTGTGGGGGGGGGGGGGGTCAATGTGCTATTATTTGGAAGTAGTGCGAGGCCTCGTTCGCACCTATATAGACATGGTTTGAATTTATGTAAAAAATCAGTTTTAAACAAGATATAGCAGTGATGTTTTGTAAAAGAGGTTTTTCAAACTCTTATGCTCAATAGTAATTGAGACCTTTTGATACTTCCATTTTAATAAAATGTTCGGCTTGATTGCTTTTATTTTTGAAATGTAAAGAATCTTCGAGAAAATAGTGTACAAAGCAGTGCCGAATTCCTAATGGGCATGAAAGCCATCTAAGCAAATCCAAACATCGTGAATAAATTTACAAGTTGCTTACAACTGAAAAAATGTCTTCCACGGGAATCGAAACTAGATTCAGTAGGCTGAATCTGTGATCACATGATTCCTAGGCTCACATGATGTCGCAGTTTATATAAAAGTTGTAAGCAGTTATATATATAAAAGCTGTAAATATATATATATAGACATGATCACCCACCACGAAGCACCTTCATGGGGGATCGGAAATGTAAATATATAAAAGCGGTAAATATATATATAGAGACATGATCAACCACCACGAAACACTTCCATGGGGGATCAAAAATGTAAATAAAGCAATAAAAATACGATCAACTACCACGAAGCACCTCCATGGGGGATCAGAATGTAAAGAAAGCTATAAAAGGCCACGAAGTAAACTTTATGCCTAACATAAATGTAATATATATATATATATATATATATATATATATATAGAAAAGTAGTAAACGCCTCCGGATGTAAAATCCAGCTCATCGAAATGTAGTTCGACAAATTCATATATATATATATATATATATATATATATATATATATATATATATATATATATATATAAGCAAATAAACACTCTGACGTGAGTCTGTGCTCAATCGAGGCATAACTCGATAATGTTAGTCCATATATATATATATATATATATATATATATATACAAAAAGAAATAAAAGCCACAAATCGAAGTCTGGGCATACACACGCAACACGACTCTCAACGTGAAGAACGATGCGTGCAAAGATGAAGAGAAAGGCTTTAAAGTGTGTAAAAAGGCTTACAGTGGACTGCCAAAGAATACTTCAATGACTTGAAAGTGGATGAACACTTGGCTCCCGCCGATAAAACTATAGCAATATATAAGCTAACAAGTGTTTAAAATGAGAAAGCACTCAGTTTATAGTGTGTACAAAGCAAATTGGACAGGGCTTCCTCGCCTTTTTTCTATGCAAAATAGTTGCCCCAAGCTCTCTATTTATAGAGGGGGGAGCCACAGGTGTACCTTTGGCAACCGTAGGTGTACCTTCGGCAGCCGCAGATGCACCTACGGCTGCCGGGGGTGCCCCGGGTTCTGCGGGTTCCACCGACTCGAAGTACGTGCACGCATACAATGTGTTGTCTATTTGAACTTTTAGAACTTCAATTTGGGCATCCGATCTAGGTGTATAAGACCTTTTACGACATGTTGTCGAGAGCTACATAGTGACATGGGAGTAGAGGTTGTACGAAGTCAGGAAGATGGGACCATGCCCTATGTCTTCAAGCTTCAAATTCTATCCGGTGTGCTGTCTTGTGCAGTAGTCACTTGGGATTTGAGCTCTTTGGTTATTGTAGGACATTTCTCTGTAGAATGTATGTATGCTATTGTTGAGACAACGCGATGTGGGATTGGGATGGCAAAATAACGGTCCTGCCCTTTATCGAGGTTATCTCTGGTTTTAGCTGTTTTAGCGGTCGTTGCTCAGGGTTATCTCTGAGATTGGACTGCTGCAGGTTTTGACCATCCTCATTGTTATTTCTGAGATGTGCTTGACTTCCCGGGGTTATCTCTGGACTTGGTAGATGAGTGCCTCGGGGCTTTTACTGAGTGTTTGAAGTTGTTTGCTTAGGTTTGAAACAAACATTTTTGGGGTCATCTCCGAAACTGCAACTATATGCCTCGGGGTTGTGTCCGAGTTTGATACTATCTTTCCTGGTGTTGTTTCTGGGGCTGAGACTGAGTATCTCGAGGTTATCTCCGCGATGAGACAGTCTTCTCCGGTGTGATTTCCGGTATTTGAACTGTATTCCTCGGGGTTATCTCCGAGGTTGAAACTAAAAATCATGGTGTTGTTTCCGGGACTAAGGTTGAAACTTCAGGTGGTATTTCTGGGTCTAAGCTGGACATCTCGGGGTTATCTTCGAGATGGTAATACTGAATATCCCAGGGTTGTCTCCGAGATTGAACTGAGCTGTCTTCCAGGGTTATCTCTGAAAGATAATTATGCCCTCCTACAATGTTAGTAACAGGTATGCAGAAAATTTCGAGTGTCTATAGATGCCCCTCTTTATCATATTCATGCAATGCAATGGAATGGATAGGATAAAGAATCTTAGACACTTGAAATGTAACAAGATAATCATGATGCAATGTACAATATCATGATGCAAATGTATGTGGTTTGTTGGATTGTTCTCCAACATGGTGGGATGATTGTCGGCTCCCCCTTGACTTCAACCGAGAACAGACGTATCTCTCATGTACAAGAGACTCGGTGGGGATGCATTTGATTTGTTGAGGATGTGTATAACATATTCCATCATGTGAGATGCATTTGATCTTGAGGATCGCCTGACCCTCGCTGAAATAAACATCAACGGATAAAATCCCTGCTGGGGATAAATGCCAAGGTTGCTTGACCTTTGTTGACGTGTTCATCAACTGATGAAATCATTGGATGGCTTCCGACACTTCGATGGGTTTAACTGCCATCAGCTAAAGTAATGTCAAGGTTGCTTGACCTTCGTTGACATGTGCATCAACAGATGCAAATGCGTGATACCCCCGCTGGGGAATCTGTATTTTGACAGATGAACATGTGTGATACCCCCGCCAGGGAATCTGTATTTGGACAGATGAACATGCGTGATACCCCCGCCGGGGATATGTACTTCGACATATAAAAATACGTGATACCCCCATCGGGGAATCAACTTGAGAATGCGTGATGCCACCGCCGGGGATCTAAACTTTGGAATGCGTGATGCCCCCGCTGGGGATCTTAACTTTGGAATGACGACCCCAAACTGATGGCATTGGACCTATTGAGGTATTGTCGAATGTGATTTGCAACGGCTGAGATCATTAATATAGTATACCCTGTATTTGGGCGAATACCAATGAATGATAAGAAAGCCATAGTTCGGCCCAGGAAAACAAAGATTTCAGGCTATTCTGCTCAACCGCGTAGCATTTTTATCTTTGATTTCACCTTTTCAGCTTGTGAGAACTTTTTTGCAACTCGAACTGGACCGAGCCAGAGGGGTGGGCCCCACTCAGGGGAACCGCAGGTACACCTGCAGCAGCCATAGGTGGACCTGTGGCCAGCCATGGATGGCTTTAAAGGCTGTAGGTTGCTTTCTCAAGTCATTTTACCTTGCGCCGCACAGGAAATCCAAGAGCTCTTCTTTAGATCCGCTGAGTTCGGGCCTCTTTCTACAAACTCTGGCACCATACAAGTGTTCTACACTACCTTGGTAACGTATGCATATCTTCTTTTCAGGTTTTTGTCCGTTGGAAAATGACTTTTAATATGAAATGCGTCTAAACACATAGTAGTGAATATGCATGCTCATATGACTTGATAAAAAATATTTAACATAGTAAATGTTAGTATTAAACCATGCTGAACATAATGATGTGTCAAATTGGCACCTTCTTCTGTTATTTCGTATCCTATTTGAGGACTAATGAGTAAAGGTGGTAATGCAACGTAATCCTTGTAATTAGGCCACCCTTATGGATTTATGACTTTGACTTTTTAATGCATATAGTGTGTATATGTATGTGGCAGGTGTGCTACTGAATGGCCATCTAGTCATGCCTATGTGCATGTGGATAGTCCTATTTATAGAAGAAACTATGGCAAAAAAAATTCCAAAATGTATGCATTGGGTAGTTATGCATTTTTAACTCTACTGTAGACGTATGTTAAAATAATACATGCATGCATGTAGTCATAAAATTCATTTTGAAAAGCCCTAGGTTAGAAAATACCACACCCTTTCTGAGGTGATTTGGAGACTTGTTGTCCAGATATTATGGATCTGGATCAGCAGAGTAGATCCCGCAAGACCACTTCAGATGTACGAAGGAGGGCTTTCGAAGTGCCTTGACCCCATTCAATTAGACAGCCTCGTCGTCTGGCGGAAGGCAGTGATACGTCCTGTTTGGGTTTATGTGTCGGATGTCGAGGACGAGGAGGAGGATGTACCGGTAGCGGCTCTAGCTCCTACTACTCATATTCCCCGTAGGGATTTCCTAGGCATTCAAGTTGCTATCCCAGATCTTTTGGGTGATTTGAGTCACCACCCCTTAGTTTACTTGCATGCAAATGAGGTAAAAGCTGGATTTGATCTTCCTTTTTCCTATTAAGGAAGAGCAAGGATTTTGACATTCATTTGAATGTGATGCAGGTTCCCAGCTTTACACAGCCTCTAGGGAACTGGTTTAGCTTACACTCCCTGTATCAGGCTCTGCATCCAGATTACCGACGTATAGTGCATGATTGGTGCTTTGGGGCGTTCTTTTCCATTCTACCCCATCGTTGTCCCTGGGGTTACCTCGGGGCATTGTCTGAGTGCTGGTTTCACCAGACTCAGTCTCTCCATTTATTGGACTATGAGGTGATGATGACGGCGATGGATTGGCGATTTATCACCGGTAAGGAGTTTGGAGGGGCGTTAGTGCCATACACAAAAAATATTACCCCGACTACTGTTAGATCCTTGTTGGGAGTTCGGACTGAGGCGCTCAAGGATAGGACCATCCGTACAGGTCCTTTGAGTGTAGATGGTATGAGTGGGCTGTTGAGTGAGCCCATGCCTGCTGATGTGAGAGTCAGGGATCGTATTCTTTAGCGATTGTTCCTGGTTATCATCAGGGGTTGTTTCATAGAAGATAACTCTTCTACGGTGTCATTTGATTTGATTAGCGCCACGCATGAGGTGGACCGTATTGGAGAGTATGATTGGGGTTCCTACACCTTCGCCTATTTCCGCAGGGGAATGCGCATGCGTTCGCAGGGCTTGACCGTGGCTTGGCTAGGATTTTACCCATTTCTACTCGTGAGTAGTTCCCCTTTGATTTCCTATGTACATGTTTAAGAGTATTCACTGAAATCAGTTGTTTTGCCTTTGTGTTGGCAGTTTTGGACGTATGAGAGGCTTCCATGTTTACGTCATATGAGTGTGTTAGGTTTAGATACCTATCCATGGGGACGACAATGACATCACTCCATTTTGGTGGAGGTTCTTGTAGCGGAGGATTTCACCCATTATCGACTACAGTTAGAGTTGTTGACATTTGATGTCATCACTTGGGTTCCCTATTCTGGGGAACATTTAACCATGGAATTTGAGGATGGATTCTCGACTGGTGTCGAGCACGTGATATCCACCTGTAGGATTCCTCTATTCACATATAGAGGATGGGAGCTCTATTTAGGAGAGTGTGGTATTAGGAGCACCACAGGAGAGATTCGTGTACCGATCTTGTCTCCTGCCAGGCGTTATTAGCATGTGTTGCAGTCACCCGTCGATGACATCCCACTGATGGGTATAGATGGATATAGTTTATCAAAGGGTTCACATACTCAGGATACGTTCCATCGATGGTGGTCCCCTCGTACCATTAGAGCCCAGACCCGCGCCACTTAGTTTATGGGGGATATGGTTCCTGGATCTGTGATGATAATGAATTGACTGACCTATTTTTGAGATCCGACTCATTTGACATAGATTGATCGTTTGACCCGGCAGTTGGACCGGGCACATTTCTTCATCTGGCACTTGAGTAGAGATCCCTTAGAGGCAGATACTTTTGATCCTTCCAGCTCAGGTGTTGTCCCCTCAGGTGACCCATATGGCTTTGTCGTTGCAGATCCTCCCATGTATAGGCCTGACATCCCTGTTGATAGAGATTCAGTGACTCAGGAGGAGTTACATCAAGTGGACAAGATTGATGATGTAGATATTGACACCATTGTCTTTTTTTCTGATGTGTATTCTCATTATTTCATTTGATAGGCCTCTGTTAGATATTAGGTGGATGTGCCCCATTCTCGCTATATCTTTTGATAGGCCTATGTTAGTAGTAGGGCGGCTATGCCCCATTTCCATGTATTTTTAGTTGTACAGAGATGATGTATGTAGATGATGATGTACTTAGGAATGTATTTACTATTTTTCATTCCCTACATCATATTGGCATCTATTATCTGTAATGCATGTATCATGTTATGGATATATATATGTATGTCCAAAGATATTCAGCATTGACCCCTTGATGGTCTTATGATACGGCCTACACAGATGTCTTCTTCGACAGTCAGCCGTATAGATCACACCCTACAAGTGTTGATAGTTTCCCGTTTGAGGTCGTGGTATGATAGTATGTCACCTATAGATAGGGTGACTGTAGATCAGCTATTACAGCATTTTATGAGCCTCTTGATGTTTCAAGTTCCCGCAGGCTTTGTAGAGGGTATGCTGGAGCATTGGATACTGGAGAGATAGGTTTTTCGATTTAGTACCCAGAAGTTGACTCCTACATTGGAGAAGTACAAGCGGTTGATGGCTTTGGCCTTAGACTGACCTTGCGCTCATATGGCTGTCGGAGATATGAGCCGACAGTTCATAACCCTCACCAGGTTATGACGTAGAGTAGTAGAGGATGAGATTATATCCAGTCATGTATTATCCTAGCATTTCCTGATAGATAGGTTTGTTTCATTGGACAACTATGCACGATATTCTGGGGATTTCACCACACCAGAGGATCAGTGGCATTTGGCCAGAGTGGATGTATTTGTGATGTGCATAGTGGCACATGTATACATGCCACGATATATGGATGAGCTGGACATTGGTGTTATAATGGCAGTGAGAGCTCTCAGGGAGAGTCGTACCATCATTCTGATGATTGTGGCAGAGACGTTGAGGTCACGTTTTGCAGCACCTACCCTACAGGGGTATTTACAGATAGTTCGGTCATGTTATACGTGTGGTTTATATCACACTTGAGACCGATTGGCACTTTCCGCCGACACAGGTACTGCTTTACCCATGATATAACTATGTCTTACTCCTTTCAGCCATCGGAGTGTACAGACGCTATGTCTTGGTCGATATTCCTAGTAGAGATCAGAGATTCGTTTTGCATCCTGCTATGCACAGGGCTCAGTTCTCCCAATAGCTTTATTACTTATGCTCAGGGCATGGATTATCTCCCTCTGGCTGGTTTGAGGTGCATAACTACCTACCACCCACTGGTCGTGATGTCATAATTTGACCAGTTCCAGGACTTCCATCCTTTTGATGGGGCGTTAGGTCAGCGTTTAGCTTCTCGCCATCTATCAATAGAGGACCAATCCCGGGTGTATGCATGTTGGGATCAGCGTGAGATCACTGATTTTTTTGTTAGCCATCCGGGCTGTTCGCTAGAGTATTCTGCGTGTATAGAGACAGAGACTTCATCGGCTGATTTAGATGACAAAGAGCCCTTGGAGGACATTGATTCCCACACCGAGGAGGAACAATTTACTGGGTTGCCAGCAGCTCTTTTAGATTCTCCCAGTACTAGCACTGTTGTGATCCAGCATTCAGCACAGTACTTTGAGTAGAATCTTCATTTGATGACCTTTGAGAGAGATCAGGCTAGAGCCTTGATGTTGACAGCTCTTGATGGGATAGATGAAGCTCTGTTAGAGAGAGACGAGGCATTAGCACATAGAGATGTCGCTGTTGTTGAGCGGGATGAGGCCAGATAAGCCAGAGATGTAGTGATAGTTGAGAGGGATAGTGCCATATATTCTCGGGATGTAGCCGTTACAGATACTATAGTGAGGTCCCTTACTACTGGTATGATTATAGAGATGAGCACGTATATTGATGAACATCGCGTCACCATGCAGATGGCTGTAGATTTGTTAGCTCGTGTGGATACCCTTGTACAGGAGACCACATCGTTACCTCCTTCTTCTGAGAGGGATGCCATGTTGGGCTTGATAGCTCGCATATACACTGATTTATAGATGGGCTTGTATTTTCCTACACAGACTAGCTTAGCCATTTTGTAATGTACAGTTCATATTGTATATATCAAACATCAATATATATATAGTAGGGAAATATATTTTTGATCACTTCCCTTTAAGTTATGCCTTGTTGCTTGGTTGATATTTGCCTGTTTCTTCAGGGCTTGTGATCTTAATGTATTTTGAATTCCTCCTTGATGGATGGTGTGACGCCCCCAAATCTGGGTATCTTCCAACCCGACAGATGGTGTTACACAGTGCTACAGTTCACTCAATCATTAAATCGAAATACCTCAAAAGAACGAATATGTCTTACATATATTCAAAATAATATTAACATTCTCCCAGGTTCTTTATAACCGTTACATCTATTCTTGTTATAATATAAAATATTATCATTACAAAACCTATACTATTACATAGGTAATCTATGGGTTCGCCTTAGCCTTCCCTTTATCCTTGCCGGATCCGTCGGTCTTAGCTGCATTCATATAGTTCAAGCAAGAGTGAGCCTAGCTAGCTCAGCAAGTACAACAATTCTTGTAAAATAGCATGCTTGAGACATAGGAATTATTATTCTTCAATAACTGAACAATAGTAACGAAGTACTATCGATAATTCAAAATAGCACTTCTTTTTTTTCCAAAACGTTTTACAACGACAATATTTAGTAAAACATCAATTCTGGTCCAAGACCATGAGCATTTCATAAGTACTTTGAAAAGGACATCCCGACACGAAGTCCATAAGTCTGGCATAGCTTACGAGCACGTCTAGGTGATCAGCCTATAGTACTCTATGATGATCAACACTACATTCATTAAACGTGTATATGTTTAAGTTGTGGTAACCTCACGTGCCTGTCGTTTGACAATAAAACAATTTGGCATACTCAGTCTCCTTTTAAAAACCACAATAATATTAGTTTGATTAAAAGAAATTCAACATATCGTAGGTCTAGCCGAAGGAATTGGCGTTGACTTCATCAGACATTAACTCATGCGAAGAATACATGAATCACAAGGCTTGTCCAAATCGAACTGGAACAAGGGTTAGAGTACTTGCCTTTAGCGTCTGCTACAGTTTATAACACATGCACTTTAAGTCCTTAAGTCTGTACAGTAGATGATAACATCACATTGCATATTAGGTCATGAATAATTATACATGGTTCCTAAAGAATCTTACCCTTCTTCTCAATCTAATTATGTATTAGATTTGTTATTATTGGTTCTGGATTTCCGTTACGTCATTCTTACGTTCTCATGCAACTGACTTTCTTTAACTCTAAGTGATCATACTTAAGGTTTAATTATGTCTTGACAATGTTACATTACAAACCTTAGTTAATTGTTAAACAATTACCAATCATGCTCTACTTGTATCCATTCTTCACTATCTAGGTTTTAAGTCTGGCGTTGTGGCGCCAGTTTTCCTTTGTTATTTCGCGTTGCGGCGTCACTCGTTAGGGCTTGAAGATCGGACTCATTGTGGCCACGAGTCTCATTTATTACTGCCGTCTTCTTACCACTCTCCAAGAGGGTTTTGGCTTCGCTCGGCCAAGCTCGTGCTGCAACAATGACGGGCTTTTTTGGCCTTGGTCAAGCGTCATGCGCCACTTCTGTGCACTAGAAAACTTTGACAGCTTTTTCAACTTATGAGATTCCCGGACTCGTAACTTCTTCGTTATAAGTCTGAATTGGCTCGTTCAAGAGCCTACGGTTCACAAATCACGTACTCTACATGTTCATTCAAGAATTTTATCTATTAGACTTCATTTGCTAAAAATTCACCTATTAGTTCATTTTTAACGAAAACGATAAACGTTCGTGAACGTTCAACGCTCGTTTCTTCATTCTAAGTCGAAATCTGGTCATTTTCAAGTCTGTAACTCTATAATTCCAAATACGACTTATCTCCATCGAAAACTAACGTTTCCGAGTTCAAACACAAAATCCGATTTCCATTATGAGAATTTCACGAATTCGACGATTATCGTCCAATCGTGTGAATTCCGGCAAAAACTTCATTACTAAAAATTAGTTCATCATTCTAAATGGATTCATTTTAATAACTATACATCTCAACCTATAAATTACAATGACTTATATTCAAATTAGGTTATGACTTATTTTCTTATAAGTTCATAACTTAACAATTTCTTCAATATAAGAATTTAATGTCCTTATGATTTATTCTTGAATTAAGTCATTTAAGCTACATTCTTGCATCTTATCAATCATATAAACTTCTTAAGTTTATCATATGACAAGTCCATATATGTACTCCATAAGTTCATAACTTATTTAGGTTTAAGTTACTTATTCCTTACTCATTCGGCTTAAGTCCATTGAGTAACCATCTTGATAAGTTATTAACATACATGATCATTAATTTACACTTTTATTATTACACTTCTAAGATAGAGATGGAGGATATAAGAACATTACCTTTCAAGACTAACTTCTTTTTCTTTGGAAATCTAACAATGGAAGGTTGGACTTATAAGTGCTTATTCTCTCTACCAAATAAGTTTCTTTTGTGTTGGATGAAACTAACAAACAACAAATGAGTTGAAAGGTTTGGTATTATAGACTTTCCAAGGTTAGGGCCTACTGGTCATTAGGACATCCCACCTCCTCACTAACCTCCTTACTATTCACTACTTGCACACTAAGTAAACTCGCTCCCTACATCATATACTTGGCCATCACATAAAGGTCTTACTCTCCACTTCACCCATGGGTTGCCCCATGGATCCTAATTGGCTAATGGATCATCAATTGGATTTAGGTCTTAAATTTCATTAGGCTTGCAATAGTTTGCTTTGGGCTTCACATTAATAATTACATGGCTAAACATTGTTACACCTTGGACTTGCCCTTTAATGCTATTGGACTTTGTACTTCATACAATAGTCCACAACTTTAATTCATTTGGATTTTAAATCCTTAACGTTCTCAAATTACATCTGCATGCAAAATATCACGTTTTCCATACTTAGATTATTATTACATAAACCATCTCACCTTGATATTATAACGTTACATATTTCTCGGAAGTTCAAAAATAATTCCCGAGCGATAAACGATGAATAGTGTTTTTCAGAAAATTTCTCGAAAACCTTTTATTTTCATCTTGGAAATTCAAACACTTTAATTACCTCACGTGGTTCAAATACTACGATGTTCCGATGTTTCTAGGTTATATAACGACATTCATCTTACTAACACATAATAATAACAAATAATACTATTTTATTCATTATTTAATTCTTTCATGTATTTTACAAAGGATCTGAATTTCTCGGTCGTTACAGATGGACATTAAGTTGTCTCAGGATATTTCAGAATGGACCGTTGATATGTGTGTATTCCCTACCATCTTTGGTGTCTTGGAACTGGTTTCTGTATATAGATGTGGAGAGGAATATGGCTTTCCTCTCTGAGGTTGACCGCACCACAGATAGTCGTCGGTACTCCTATTCAAGAGGAGCCCAGTTAGTTCGATCTCTTATGGATTGGTGTTTCTCTTTGAGGAATCAACCGCAGCTTAGATGGTCACCGAGTCTCCTGTTTACATAGGGAGGTCAGGTAATTCCATCCCTTTGGTCTGAAGCCGATGAAATGTGGTGGATTGAAGGATGATCCCAGTACCGTTGACAAGTGTTTGTGTTTTGGGAGTGGGTAAGACCGAAACATGAATGGTTGCCTACATATTCCTATTTAAGAGGAGATTAGGTCTGCGTAGTTCAAACCTAGTGTAAGAGGTTCAACGATGTATGTGGCAAAAAGGGTGTAGGAATGTTTTTGCTGTTTTTTGTTTATATAATGAGAAGGGTGTAGAAATGTTTTTGTTGTTTTTGTTTTATTGCGATCGGGCCATATAAAATGGTTGCCTACGTACTCCCGTGTATCAAGGAGATCAGGTCGGCGTAGTTCGCCCCATGTTCAGGACGATTTGCAGCCAATAAAAAGTTTGATCTCATGTTCAGAACAAACTGTGGGTGAGAAAGTTTAATCCCATGTACATGATAAATTGCTGGTGTAAAAAGTCTTATCCCTAGTGGGGTAAAACTACGGGTGTGAAAGGTTCAATCCCTTGTGTTCATTGCTGCTGAATCTTTTGTTGAGGTAGTAGATAGCTCACTCTTGGCCTCTATCGTCTTTCTGTCCCAGCATGCAGCCCAATGCATTGTCACTTATGGACAGGTACATGAACAGGGGAACATAATCCCTGGGTGGTACCAAAATAGGAGCTTTGACTAGATGCTCTTTGATTGTAAGGAAGGCCTTCTGGCACTCATCATTCTATTTTATGGAGGAGTTCTTCCTTAATAATTTGAAGATAGGCTCACAAGTTGCTGTGAGTTGAGAAATGAACCTGCTAATGAAGTTGATTCTTCCCAAAAATCCCTATATTTCCTTCTCCGTCTAAGGAATCGGCATTTCCGTGATGGCCTGGATTTTGGTGGTATCCAGCTCAATCCCCTTATGGCTGACTAGGAATCCTAGCAACTTGCCTAATTTAACGCCAAAGGCGCACTTAGCTGGATTTAACTTCAAGTTGTACTTACGCAACTTGTTGAAGAGCTTTCTGAGATGGTCTAGGTGGTCTTCTTCCTTCTGAGATTTAACGATGATGTCATCCACGTAGATCTCTATCTCCTTGTGCATTAAATCATGGAAAAGAGTCGTTATGGCTCGCTAGTAGGTAACTTCGGCATTGATGAGGTCGAACGACAATTGGCTATAGCAAAAAGTTCTCCAAGGAGTGATGAATGTAGTTTTCTCATGATCATCTTCAACAACCATGATTTGATGGTACCCCACGAAGCAATTAACAAAGGAGTACATGTCGTATTGTGCAGTATTGTCAATGAGAATGTGGATAAATGGCATAGAAAAGCTATCTTTAAGGAAAGCTTTATTCAGATCCCTAAAAATAAATAATATTATAGTAGATGAATATTTAAAAATAATTTTATTTTAGAATTATTGATTATTATAAAGTATATTCTTATAATAAATAATATTATAGTAGAAATGTTTTATTAATTATTTTCCATAAAAATATAATTATATATTAATCATATTTAAATAATATATGAAATGATTTTTAGAATCAATTTTGAGTTTAAGACCGTTATATAACTGTGTTATATGTTTTATGTTGTGTATTAAATGATTAATTAGGTAAACCCTAATTAAAAATTTAGAAACCCTAAATAATTTTTAGAAAATTCTAAGTTATTAAAAACCTTAATTTTAAATGCTAAACCCTAATTTAAAACTCAAATTAGAGTTCAAGATTGATTGGTGATTGTGTTAAAGTGATTAATTAACAAGTATTAGAATTACAATTGTTAATTATGGAAACCCTAAATTGTTAAACCCTAATTACTAAACTAGAACCCTAATTTAGTAATTGGAAATCCTAATTATAATTTAGTAACCCTAATTATCAAAATTGTAAACCCTAATTGCTAAATTAGCAAAGTTAATTATAATTAGTGATTTTAAACCCTAATGTTCCTGTATAAAGTAATTAGAAAATTAATTTAATTAAGAAAACCCTAATTTCAAAATTTTAGAAACTAAAATTTATTTAATTTTAATGCAAACCCTAAATTTGGAAATCTTATATTTGATTTGTGCTAAACCTTGGGGGTTAAACCCTAAGGGTTTGTGAACCCTAAAATGCCATTTGCAAGAATAAACAAGAATACTATTAAATAATAAGGTATTTAAAAAAATTTTAAGTTATAAAATATAACTTTTAATATTTAAAGGTAAATTTCATTAATTAATACTTATATTAATGATATTAAAGTTAGTTAATAATAATATATAAAATAAATTAGTTTAAAAATGATTTTAATATTATAATAATCATTTTAAATGAAAATAAAGTGTTTAAAGATATATTAAGTTATAAAAAAATATAACTTTAACATATATATTTAAATTATAATTTCATTAATAATTTAAAACCCTATTAATAATTATTAATTTTTATTAATGATATTAAATTTATTTAATAATTATATTAAATAAATAGTTTAAATTGGTTTTATTAATTTAAAAATCATTTAGAGGATATAAATGAATTAAAAAAATTAAGTAATGATTAAAGACTTTTAATATTTTGATAAATAGTACATTAATATTTAAATATTAATGGTAATTATTTTTAAAAATAATTTTAATTGTTTTAAAAATTTAAAAGGAAATATTAATTTTTAAATATTCTAAGTTATTATAAAAACTTTAATTTTTGGAATATTTTGAAATAATTTCATTAATTGTTTAATATTAATTAAATATTAATGATAATATTTAATGGTTAATATTTAAATCATTTAATAATGATTCCCATGTTTGAAAATTATCTGATAAAATTATAATAAATGTTTTAAAATTATTATAAGTCATTTAAAAATAATATGGTATGTATTATACTATATTGATGAGTCTTAGGATAGAGTCTTATCTAAAAATTACTGGAATAAAGCCATGGAAATGGTCAAACAAAGCGTATTTTTTTGATTGATGATGGACTTAGATAACTTATTTTTACGGGTAACTTAGAAAACTTAAGAAGCGTGATCTCGACAAGGTTTGACCGACTTATATCTTTTTGTTTTTGTTGTTTAATCGGTTTTTATGTAATAGATCTCTTGCCTTTACATGTTGTTTACACACTGAAGGTTTTAAATCACAAAAACAATACAAGATTAGCAAGTTGTGGAAGCCGAAAACTAGCCAGTCGAACTGTTCTTCATTTCTGGGTAACCCAGAAAATGAAGAACAACTCTGACATCTTGTTCATGGCTCCAGATCTCCTTGGTTATGTGTTGTTTGGACATGTTTGTTGTTCGAACTTGTAGTCGTGCATTTGTACTACAATATCGGACTAAGAACATGCCCGAAAAGCGTTACTAGATAATTAGTTAAATGTGGTACCTGGTAAACTGAGTATTAATATCTAGGTTTGCATGAAGAACATGAAGAACACCTATAGCGACAGTTATGTCACTATAGGTGGTCTTTAGCGACAGACAGTGCATTTTAATTAATTTAATTTCCAAAAATTAATTATTTTAATTAAATAAATAGAAAAAAATAGTTTTTAATTATTAAAAATACCAAATAAATTATTAAAAATTAATTTAAATTCTAAAAATTAGTTTTTATTTATTTTAAATATATTTCATAAATATTTAATATTTTTGAAATATTATTGGTATTTAATTTATTTAATTATAATATTAAATAAATTAGTTAAAAATGATTTTAATACTTGAAAAATCATTTAAAATTATATTATAATATAAGAAAATATTTTAAGTTATTTTTAATGACTTTTAATATTTTGTAATGAAATTCATTAATAAATTAATATTAATTATAATTAATTTATTTACTAAATGAATTAAATAAATTGATTAAAATGATTTTTTATTATATTAAAAATCATTTTAAATAATAATAAGGTATTTAAAAATATTTTAAGTTATAAAATATAACTTTTAATATTTAAAGGTAAATTTCATTAATTAATACTTATTAATGATATTAAAGTTATTTAATAATTATATTAAATAAATTAGTTTAAAAATGATTTTAATATTATAATAATCATTTTAAATGAAAATAAAGTGTTTAAAGATATTTTAAGTTATAAAATATAACTTTTAATATTTAAAGGATAATTTCATTAATAATTTAATAATAATAATAATGATTTTGACAACATGAAAAAATGATACTAAGTTACAGGACAAAGTCTTAAACTCGATAATTACCCAATAAAGCCGTCGGTACACCGACATATTTCAGAAATTGATCTGGACTTATATAATTTGATTATATATGTGTTTATTTGTGATTCAATGGTTGTTAAACATATGTGGCAATGTGATTAGGTTATCTGTTGACTGTAATAAGCAGTATTATGTGTTGTGATATATTGTTCTAATCAAACGAATGATCTGATTAATGATAGGTCGTGATATAAAAGATAGAACTAAGTTACTGATCGTAAGGTAGCGTCGATCGTGAAAGTATCTTACCTTTGCATTTTCTTTATGCAATGGACATGAGTAAGAATATTTATGAATTATATTATTACTGTACAGATTATTAACCTTATATTTTATACGCTCATTGATTATCAACATGTTAGTATATGGTAATTCAGATATATATTTTGTTTGTTAATTTCCATAAATGGTTATACAAGTGTCCCCACTTGGATAATCATTGTATTTAATCACATGTTGATACACCTTTGTCAATTACCCGTATATATATATATATGTTGAATTATAGATTATTGTTGAACAAGATAAAACCTATGATTTGGAACCCAAACAAGTATAAACATCCCTACACGGGAAAACTTTTTATGCACCCTAGGTGGACAGAGTAAACGATACCCTCGTTCTTGCATGTAGTATTGATCAATGTAGGGCATAACGGGTTGATCACCCCCCGTGCCCGTAAGTTATGACGGTTTGCAGATTAAGTTATGTTTAAACCTATTCAAAAATTGAAAACAATGTTCATCGCATGTCACCTAAACCCTAGTTATAGTCGATACGTAGTTTTAAAAATTTGAAAGAGGGTTGTTATGTTATTATTATCGGTTCAGATTACTTCACAACTATTGACTTGTTGTAGAAGGATAGTATAAAGAAAACATTTAAATTCTTTTTGCTTATATATATAATTGCTATTACTTGCTGGGCACTCAAATGCTCATCCTTGCTTAATTTAAATATTTTCAACTAAGTGTGAACAACCAGAGGGCTCTACCAAGAACTAAGGAAAAGGGAAAGTTGTTGAATAAGTGTTATGCTATATATTATGTAATAGTTTAGACTTTATTAACATAAGTATGATATATATTATCTATCATGGGTTGTAATGAATGTTTAAAGGTTACGTACTTGGGATTCAGACTCTGATGAATATGTAAATTAAGTTGATCTTTAAATTATTGTTATTATTATTAGTATTATTTCGCTCATAGAAATGGTATCGTGAAGCACTGAGTTCGGGTTTCAAGTACTCGGATTTGGGAGCTTTACAGGTTGGTATCAAAGCTTAGGGTTAAAAACCTTAGGTGGTCTAGACCTTAGGCTATAATCTTAGAACATAGGGAAACGTTGAAAATATAAATAACTCATATAGAGTTTAAAAATAGATTAATTGGATAAATTCATCTTCAAACAAAATAAAAGATAACTTATATAAAACTCTTTTTTGCTATGTTTATATACTATATGCTAAGCAGGATAATTTATGTGTGTAGATGTCTGGTGGAAAAGGCTTGTTATATGCATATAGCATAAAGAAGAATCAAACCCATACACCCGAGCTGATATCGAAGCCAATAGCTGAAATGGAGGCTCCCAATGAAAATAACTCAGACGAGGTGGTTATTGTAGAAAACGTAATACCAAATCCAGAGATGGTGGAACTGACAGATAGTGATTCGAACACTAAAGTTGAAGCTAATCAAGCATCAACGAGGTGCAAGATCTGAGGAACAAGGTTTCTTCTTTGGAAAGGCTGTGGGAAATAGAAAAGCTATTGAATAGTCAGTTTCGTCAAGCATTAATAGAAATAATGGAAGAACAAGATAAGCTTAAAATCCAAATTATTCAGATGGGAGCCACAAGCAACACATCATTTGCAGCTCCGAGAAAGAAGGGGAAAAGAAAGATAGAAGACCATGACTTAGGAAAATCCGACAAGAAGAAAGGGAAAAGAATATGTTATCTTTGCGGTTATGAAGGACATACTACATTGTATTGTCCCGACTATAAACAAGGAGCATGTTTTATCTGTGGGATAGAAGGTCATCAGGCAAAATGTTGTCCAAGGAAAAAGGCGTAGCAAATTGGTAGTATAGGTTCTGTGGTGTAGGTGTGTTTAATGTAATATATAGGATATGTATGTCTGTGTAAGTTTATGTTCACAACTTTTGTAATGATCATGCCTTTAAATCCCGACTTTTGTGGTCATAAAGGGATAGCTGATGTTCAAAGCATTATGTGCCATGCTATGTAAAATATTTGTTAAATGAATATGAATCTATGTTTTAGAAATGAAATAAGTTTAATATATTAAACTTATCTGATAAGGTTTAGAATGTAAGTTAAAATTTATAATTTTATTTAATCAGATAATGCCGCCAAGATGTCAAACTCGAAATCAAAGGGCAGAAGAATCTGTCAACAACATTGAAGGACAACAACAAGCCGACCCAATGCAACACTTTGCCAACATGGTAGCACAAGCTATGCAACATGGAATACCAGCCGCAGGGAACCCGCCAGACAATCGCTTGGCAAACTTCAAAGACTTTAAGGTTGTTGGACCGCCGGAATTCAAAGGTACAACTGACCTTTTTAAAGCCCAGACTTGGGTTAAAGAGACTGAAAAAGCATTCGTGATAGCTAGGGTAGCTGAAATTTAATGATGGTGTCAGAATACGTCGCGAAATTTAATGAGTTAGCTAGGTTTGCTCCGCATCAAGTTGATACGGAGGCTAGGTAAGCTAGAAGGTTTGAGCTAGGATTAATACCCTAGCTCTATAACAAGGTGGCAGTGTTGCAGATCCCTATATTTGCAGCACTCATGGAGAAGGCAATTATTGCTGAGGAGGGGAGTGATGCTATGAGCCTCTACAATAAGGAGAGGAAGAATAAGGGTATATAAGACCGAAGGAGCTGGGAAGGTAGGAATTAATAGTGGGAGTAAGAGTGGAGATAGCAAGAGGAAGGTGAATAACTTTACGAATGTTCAGATCAAGCAGGAAGGTGTTAAGAAGCCAGCGGTACAGTGTAAGACTTGTGGAAAGAATCACTCGGGGGAATGTTTGAAAGGGAAGTTTGTATGCTATAAGTGCGGGCAGGAGGGCCATATCTCTCCCAACTGCCCTAATCCTAGGATGAATAGTTGGTGTTTTCTATGCGGGTTGACTGAACACAAGGTGAATTATTGTCCGCAGAAGAGGACGAAGGCAGGAAGTGTCACTACTGGCATTGGTAGCGGGACGTTAGCAATCACTGGACCGACTTTGTTAAACAAGCCAACAAAATCTACTGCAAGGGTCTACAACATGATAGTTTAGGATACGGCAGCAGCTGGCAATTGAATTCCAGGTATTATTCGTATAACTTTTATTTTATTATACATGATTTTCCCTATATATAGTAAATTATTTTATAAAGAAATTTTGAAGGAGGAATTTGAGTTATTTTAGAATTCAAATTTCCGTTTAATCACATAGACAAGCTTTATGTGAATAGTTAAAGATCAGTTCGATCAACTTATGATCGTAATCTAATTATAATGATTGTGTGTACTATGTACCTGGGTATGTATAGGTTTTTAAAACGGTGATTCCGGGGACGGGATCTTTATAAGGGAGGGTGAATGTAACAACCAGATATTTTCTATATAAATAAATCAGAAATTTTACATATAATTTTTTTTTTATTTTAAGGATGAGGATTTGTACAAGATAATGTGTATATGTATTTATGTGGTAAATAAAAATATTTTATTACATAAATATTTAAAAATAAATTTATTTTAGAATTATTGATTATTATAAAGTATATTCTTATAATAATTAATTTTAAGATAGAAATGTTTTTTATTAATTATTTTCCATAAAATATAATCATATATTATTTAAATAATATATGAAGTGATTTTTAGAATAATTATAATAATTATTATATGAATTTTGTACAGATTATTAAGTTAATTATTTTACCTTAATTATTAAGGTTAAATATGTGAGAATAAATCTAATATGGAATCCAAACCCTAATTTTTGGATTTTTATTAATGGATGAGAATAATAATATAATATTAATTATATTTTTATTTTTCAGTGCTATAAATATGTATTGTGTGTACGTATTGATAATGGTTGGTGTGACACCGCCAAATTCGGGTTACCTGACCCCCGAGTTTGGTGTTCATGATCCACAATATAATAACATCTAACTACCCATTTAAATATAAATAGGAATATATAACTCATTACCATAAGTTGTTAATACATAAGTCCCAGGTTTGCTAACCTTAAAATTACAAACATACCCCTTAGATAAACAAAAAGGGTTTACAATACAACATAATAATAATATTGTTTATTATATTACTCCAGCATCTTGCCTTTGCCTTTGTTCTTCTTTGACCCGTTGGCCTCTTCGTTCCTAGCTGAAATGTTTTTTTTATAGCAAGGGTGAGCAACAAGTTTGCCCCGCAAGTTCAGACATACAATAAATGTATACGAATCAATAAGAATAGACTATCTATTTTGATAGAATGAAACCAAAGTTTGGTGAACTTTGAAATGGCTGAACAAATCGTTAATCAATAACAAGTCTTCTCGTATTTTAGGCAACGCAATAATTTGATAATGAAACAGTACAACGCTTTCAAAGTTTCTACAATATTCTATTGAATAATCAAGAATAAATTCTACGCAATAACAAAGTGGAATGTTTTCCAGATTTATGCTGAGCGATCCATTGGATCTAGAACTTCCACTTTCTCGGGTATCTATCAAAGATTTACTTTGATACATACGCAGGAGTATCAAATAACCATAAAGATTAAATCATACCCCTCTGCTAGTACTTAGAGCCGGCCAACTCCTTGTACCCTATATTATGCATAATACTTATAGGTCGCGCGCAATGGTCGAATATACGACTTAAAAATTTTGTTCCCTTTATATAAAAGGTTGTTCCTCTCAGTCTCAGAATCAAGATTTTGATTTAACAACGAAATACTATGATTTCAAATTCTATTTACTTATTGATCTAGCCGAAATAATTGGCATCGATCTATCAATAACAATTGAATTCTCTTCTCAAATTTATCAAGTTCTAACAAATGTACATCTAGCCAGAATAATTAGCTAAGACATTTCTCAACATAATTTGACAATAAACAGGAATTATCTGTACTGTCAATTCTATCTTCTACGAATATGAATATCCAACAATAGTTATACTAAAATGGTATATTCTTCGAATCAGTAATTCAATCTGAATTATTAAACATGCACTAACTGCGAATAATCAACAATAAATTCCCTGGACATGGTATAATTAGCAATAATTAACCATAATAATTGAATGACTATAACTCATGGTTGAGTTAGGAAACTTGCCTTCCGCGTTGATTACAACTACCTGATATAATTAATCTAATCGGCTTTCGTAAGACCTATATTCAACAATGTCGGTCTCACAATTAGCACAATCATTTATAACACGTAACACTATATTTTACAGTTAAACTTCTCCTAGACACATTACCAAATAGCCACATTAGTGTTTATAACCTATATAAACACTTAACAAGTCTAACTAGTTCTATGCAGTTGGACTTGGCTCATTCTCGTTCTTACAGTTACCTGTCGACAATTAACACATTGATTATCAACTAAACTTGGTCTCTAAGCTTCAATATTATTTTAGATAAGTCAAATATTGTTTATAATATTTTTCGGATGCTTTTAATAATTTATAAACAATTATTATAATTTATAATAATTTTTTAAACACTTAAATCATTTTCAAATGATTTAATTATCAAATAATCTTATTATCATTAATATTTAATAACATAAAAATATTAATATCATACTTGTCAAAATATTAAAGTTATTTTTAATAACTTAAAATATTTTAAATCATTCATATTCTACTTAAATGATTTTTAAAATAACTAAAATCATTTTTAAACCATCACCATTAATATTTAAATATTAATGATATTATTATCAAATATTAAAAGTTATTATTTATAACTTCAAATATTTTTATAACATTTTCTCATTTTAAATGATTTTTAAATCAATAAAACCATTTTTAATTCATTTATTTAATTTAATAAATAAATAATCGAATATCATTAATATTAATTTATTAATGAGAATTCTCCAAAAATATTGAAATTTATATTTTATAATTCAAAATATTTTCTAACACTTTATTCTTATTTAAAATGATTTTTAAATCAATAAAATCATTTTAACTTATTTATTTAATTTAATAATTAAATAAATCTAATATCATTAATATTAATATATTAATGAAAATTTTCCAAAAATATTTAAAGTTGTATTTTATAACTCAAAATATTTTTAAATACATTATTCTTATTTAATATGATTTTCATAATATTAAATCATTTTCTCTAATTTATTTAATACAATAATTAAATAAATTAAATACTTTTAATATTTAAATAATTATAAATATTAAAGAAAAATATTCCAATTAATCAAAAATTATTTTCGTAATTTAAAATAATTTTTAAAACCATTTTTGGAAATTTTAGAATTTATTTCTATTTTAAATAATTTCCTAATATTCGTAAATTCAAAATTAAATAAACCGTCGCTATAGGGCTTTAGCGACAAAAAGCATCGCTGTTGGTGTTCTTGAGCTCAAGAACACTGACAGCTTTTTGTTCATGGTTGCTCGTTTAACCAGCCATGAGTCTCATCTCAGGCATGATCTGGGCTAATGTGAACATTGATCTTGTAGTAGGAATGTAGCACTACAACTATCAATCACTAAATGGATCATAAGACGGTTTGTCGAGGCCGGTTTACGGTTTTCCGAAACCCAGGCGATCTGACTTAGTACTTGCCCATTAAAATAATCAAGGTTCTGGTACTTGTTTTTGTGGTTTTATGATTCATACATGCAGTAGGCATGTCAAAGAGTAACGACATGTCAAGAGATCATTCGAAAAACATCACATGTTCCAGATTTAATTCGGTCAACTCTTGTCCGAAAGGGTGTTCATCCGTTTCTTGGTTTTTCCCAGAAACGTGATCCGTGCACAAATAGCATACTTTGACCATTAATTACAACCAATCTGTTGATTGTTTAAGCGTTCTAAGGCCATGTATCTAGACTACAACCAACAGGCTACAATTATATGACAACAACAACATCATAACACTAAACGCCTGATAGATCAAGCGGCTTCGAAATCTTGTCAGACTCTGTTTCATAGGTTTTGGGCTGCCCAGATTTTAACCCAGTCAACGTCGGTCAACGGGTTTTGACCTTAAATAACTTCGAATCCAGACATCTAATGGGTATACAACCACTTTCAGATGAAAGACAACATACCAGGCTACTAATACAAAACATAAAACAAGAAAAACTTAAACAAAGAAGAATTTATGGCGCCTGACATTATCTTGTTAGACCACATTTTTTGTTCTTAGCAGTTTTGAAAATCATCACTTTTAAAGCATTTTGATGCTATGGGTCTATGTTATATCAACAAGATCATCATTAAACATTATTTAGCAAAGATCTAAACACATAAACACGAAATTTTTCTTAGCAACATGGATACAAAATAAAAATTAGGTTTATACCTTTTCTTGACAAATCTTAGATCTTGGCTCTCCAATCTGTTATTGGGTGACCTAGGGACTGATATTGTGACTGATCTACCTTAGAAATTTCGGAGTCTTGGTGAGAGAGAGAGTAGGAGGGAGCTTGGTTGGACAATTGAGCAAAGTAATGGACTTTCTCTCTCTTAATCTATATATATATATTACTTAGATACATAAAAACTGATGTTGCTGGCACATATGTGTGGTTTTGCTGAGATTTTCATGTCCCAAAGTCAGGAGAGTTGGTCACCCACTAAAGGTATTGTCCAATTTTACTAGTTAGCTAAATAAAAATGGAAAAAGGGTATTTTGGTCACTTGAAACATAAATTTAATGGAAAACATGGAATTTGTACAAACCCTTAGGGTTTAAGATTTGGGTTAGGGTTTAGGGTTTGAATCCTTTAGGTTTTAGGGTTTAAACCCTTTAGGTTTGCAATTTAATTTCCAAGATTTTCAAATTTCAGTTTTCAAAATAGAAAATTAATATTCCAAAATTATAATTAGGATTCAATAATTATATTAATATTTCCTAATCATAAAATTCAATCTTGCTAATTAGGATTAATGTTCCTAATTAAAATTGCTTAATTTAGCAATTAGGGTCAAAATGGTCATTAGGGTTTATAATTAGATAAATAATATTTCTAATTTCGAAAATAGATTTCCTAATAAGATTAGAGTTTTCTAATCATATTAAAGTTTAATAAACACATTAAGCTTGCCAATTAGGATTAGGGTTTCCTAATTAGGGTTTTAGAATTCCCGAATATGAAATTAGGGTTTCTCGGCTTTCAATTAGGGTTTCTAATTGTACGTTAGGTTTCTAATTGTACCTTATCCGATCAATCATTTGCTCAAAATTTCTATACAGTACATACACATTCTCATCAATATAATTATTTTAATTATATTTTCTACTGAATCCCTATCCAGAAATTAGGGTTAGGGTTCCTAAAGCTTATTAAGCACAACTCTACTCTAAATTTATTAGTCAATACACAAATTGACTTTCTCGAGACGTATCACAGATACTTGTCACAAAATTGATAATTAATATTAATTAAAAAAAATTATTCGTAAATTTTTGATTATTCAAAATCTCGGGTTATCATAGTTAGTCAATCATGGTTTATATTTTCAAAAGCCTAATATTAATTGGTTAAACCCTAGTTCTACTAGGGGAAACCCTAATTTGAAAATCAATTGTGAGTTTAAGAATGTTTTATAACTATGTTATATATTTTATATGTTGTGTATTAAATGATTAATTAGGTAAACCCTAATTAAAAATTTAGAAACCCTAAATAATTTTTAGAAAACCCTAAGTTATTAAAAACCCTAATTTGAAATGCTAAACCCTAATCTGAAACTCAAATTAGAGTTCAAGATTGATTGCTGATTGTGTTAATGTGATTAATTAACAAGTATTAGAATTACAATTGTTAATTTTGGAAACCCTAAATTGTTAAACCCTAATTACTAAACTAGAACCCTAATTTAGTAATTGGAAACCCTAATTGTAATTTGGTAATCCTAATTACCAAAAGAATAAACCCAAATTGATTATTTAGTAATGTTAATTATAATTAGTGATTTTAAACCCTAATGTTCCCGTATAATGTAATTGGAAAGCTAATCTAATTAACAAACCCTAATTTTCTACTTTTAGGAACTAATTTAATTTTTATTTTATTTTATTTTGTAAACCCTAAAATGTAATTCTAGAAAAGTAATTATTGGAAAACCTTAGGGTTAAACCCTAAGGGTTTGCCAATTGCCCAAAATGCCATTAGATTTCCAAGATAAAAGACTAAAATGCCCTTTGCCACATTTTTTTTATTAAGCTTACTTGCAAATCTAGGCAAAATGGAGTTGGTGACCAACTTATTTGACAATTGTGACTTAATAATGCCAGCAATCAGCCTCTAGATATCAGCCATTCATTAATCCAACTTCTATAAATAGATTGGAGGAGGAGAAATGGCATTAGTTAGCCTATTTTTGTTCCAACACTCCATCATTTTCTCTCAATCTAAACCCACGAATTTTTAAGGTATATTAGTCCCCAAGATCAGCCCCACGAAATCCTTTAACCAAATCAGTAGCCTTAATCATCAATTGATCAAAGAAGGTACAAACCCTAGCCATGATTTCTGTCCAAAAATCTGTTATTAGATGTTAGATTTTTTTTGTTAAACATGTTATATAAGGTGTATAATGATGATCTGGGTTGCTAGATGTTAGATCCATAACATCTAGAGGCTTGGATTTGGAGATTTAGAAAATCTGCGAAAAAATATTTTTTGTGTCTGACAGCGTAATGTTAGGCCTTGTAGATCTCTGTTTGTGTTTAGTTTTTGTGTTTTAAGTGTTGGATCTTGTAGTATGTAGTGAGATATGTGTTCTGGAACTCATAGAAGGACCAGCTCATACACATATTGATAGATATTCTTGGTCAAAGGTCGTTGACCGACCATGACTGGACAAAATCTAGGTAACCCAGATCTTGCCCAGAATGGTCTGACAAGACCTTTGTCGCCTCTGATCTTGCACGTTGTTGTGGATTTATGTTTGGAATTGTATTCATGTTATAGTATAGTAGTTATACTAAATGTTAATGCTCTTTTATAGCTTTTATCACAAACATATGAGATTTGGGGGAGGGTTAAACCAAGAAGAAGGTTCACGGATGAGCTTTCTGGGTAACCCAAAAAGTTCATCAACGTGGCCTCTGACATGGTTTGACCGGACAATATCTTGCTATTACGTTGTTGTTTTGTTTCTTTTATGTAATAGAAATGGTGTCCTACATGTTGTCTACATACTACAAAGCTTAGATCACTTAAACCTCACATGTACAACAAGTTGTTGAAGCCCAAAACTAGCTAGTCGAACTGTTCTTCATTTCTGGGTAACCCAGAAAATGAAGAATAGCTTTGACAGCTTGTTCATGGCTCAAGATCTCCTTGTTTATGTGTTGTTTAGACATGCTTGTTATTGGATCTTGTAGTCGTGCATTTGTACTACAATATCTGACTAACAACATGCCGAGAAACATTACGAGCTAAGATTTATGCTTGGTCAAATGTGGTACCTGGTAAATCGGCTATGAAGATCTGGGTTTGCATGAAGAACATGAAGAACACCTATAGCGACAGTTATGTCACTATTGGTGGTCTTTAGTGACAGACAGTGCATTTTAATTAATTTAATTTTCAATAATTAATTATTTTAATTAAATAAAAAAAAATAGTTTTAAATTATTAAAAATACCAAATAAATTATTAAAATTTATTTTAAATTTTGAAAATTAGTTTTAATTTATTTTAAGTATATTTCATAAATATTTAATATATTTGAAATATTATTGGTATTTAATTTATTTAATTATAATACTAAATAAATTAGTTAAAAATAATTTTAATACTTGAAAAATTATTTAAAATTATATTATGATATAAGAAAATATTTTAAGTTATTTTTAATGACTTTTAATATTTTGTGATAAATTTCATTTATAAATTAATATTAATGATAATTAAGTTAATTACTAATGAATTAAATAAATTAATTAAAAATGATTTTATTATATTAAAACCATTTTAAATAATAATAAGGTATTTAAAATATTTTAAGTTATAAAATATAACTTTTAATATTTAAATGTAAATTTCATTAATTAATTAATTATTAATGATATTAAAGTTAATTAATGATTATATTAAATAAATTAGTTTAAAGATGATTTTAATATTATAAAAATCATTTTAAATGAAAATAAAATATTAAGGATATTTTAAGTTATAAAATATAACTTTTAATATTTAAAGAATAATTTCATTAATAATTTAATATTAATGATTATTAATTTATTATTAACAATATTAAATTTATTTAATAATTATATTAAATAAATAGTTTTAAAATGGTTTAATTATTTTAAAAATTATTTAAAAGGATATAAATGAATTAAAAATATTTGAAGTTATACTTAATGACTTTTAATATTTTGATAAATAAAACATTAATACTTTAATATTATAGATAATTATTTAAAAATATTTTTAATATTTTAAAAATCATTTAAGGGTAATATAAATACTTTAAAAATATTCTAAGTTATTATAAATAACTTTAATATTTTAGCAATGGTTTCATTAATAGTTTAATATTAATTAAATATTAATGATAATATTATTGTTTAATATTTAAATCATTTAATAATGATTAGATGTTTGAAAATTCAAATAAATTATAATAAATGTTTTAAAATTATATTAAGTCATTTAAAAATAATATGACCGATACTAAGTTACTGAGACGATCTTAGACTAAATAATTACCCAATAAAAGCCGCTTTTATCTGAAGCGTATTTCGAAAATTGATTTGGACTTAGATAATTTGATTAGATATGTGTTTATTTGTGATTCAATGGTTGTTAAACATATGTGACAATGTGATTAGGTTATTTGCTGACTGTAATAAGCAGTATTATGTGTTGAGATATATTGTTCTAATTGAATAAATGATCTGATTAATGATAGGTCGTGATATAAAAGATAGAACTAAGTTACGAATTGTAAGCAGCGCATCAGGCAAGTATCTTACCTTTGTATTTTCTTTATGCAATGGACATGAGTAAGAATACTTATGAATTATATTATTAATGTACAGATTATTAACCTTATATTATATATGCTCATTGATTATCAACATATTAGTATATGGTAATTCAGATATATATTCTGTTCGTTAATTTCTATAAATGGTTATACAAGTGTCCCCATATTAGTATATTCTGTTCGTTGAACAAGAATATACTAATATGAACAAGAAAAAACTTTGATTTGGAACCCAGAAGAGTATGAACATCCCTACACGGAAAAACATTTTATGCACCCAAGGTGGACAGAGTGAACGATACTCTCGTTCTTGCATGTAGTATTGATCAATGCAGGGCATAACGGGCTGATCACCTCCTGTGCCCATAAGTTATGACAGTTTTCAGATGAAGTTCTGTTTAAACCTATTCAAAAATTGAAAACAATGTTCATCGCATGTCACCTAAACCCTAGTTATAGTCAATACGTAGTTTCAAAAATTTGAAAGAGGGTTGTTATGTTATTATTATCGGTTCAAATTACTTCACAACTATTGACTTGTTGTAGAAGGATAGTACAAAGAAAACTTTTAAATTTTTTCAGCTTATATATATAATTGTTATTACTTGCTGGGCACTCAAATGCTCATCCTTGCTTAATTTAAATATTTTCAGCTAAGTATGAACAACTAGAGGGCTCTGCCAAGAACAAAGGAAAAGAGAAAGTTGCTGAATAAGTTTTATGCTATATATTATGTAATAGTTTAGACTTTATTAAGATAAGTATGATATATATTATCTATCATGGGTTGTAATAAATGTTTAAAGGTTACGTACTTGGGATTCAGACTCTGATGAATATGTAAATTAAGTTGATCTTTATATTATTGTTATTATTATTAGTATTATTTCGCTCATAGAAATGGTATCGTGAAGCACCGAGTTCGGGTTTCAAGTACCCGGATTTGGGGGCTTTACAAATACTATACAGAAAAGTAAGCAGTTATGATTATCTACAGGGAAGAAGGAGTTTCTGCATGGTTTACCCTTATCGGCCAATGAAAGGAGTGCTGCTCCAATTGTCAAGGGTGAAGTCCTAATGGACTGCAGTGATGGAGGGGTTGTCATCGTCCTCCTTTTCCCGAATGATGACCATAACATCTAGGCAATCATCGTCTGGGGTGTATCTGTTTGTATGTTCATCATGGACAATGATGTGTACATTTTCCATCATCCTGACGATGTCTTGTTTACGTCTCCGTTCCTCTTCTTCCACTTCAGGATTTGGAACCAAGACTTCTTTCTCCTTTACCGGTATCGGTTTAGGAAATAACATGGCCATTACATGGGCAGACACTTTTATCGGAGACAGTGCAAGCTCAGGAGCTGTAAGTAGAGATAATCATCGTGTGGCTGAAGCTGAAGGAATATATTTGTACTTATGAGGATTCCTGCGACTGGAAATATCTGTATAGCCTAGTCAGGCTGTTCCTGTTTGACTGGGACATTGAATTGGGCGCTTGATGCCCTGATTGTCTTTGCCCAACCCTTGTCCAGGTTTATAACTTAATGACATCATTTCTTGAGTGGCCGACATTACTTCAACAGAAATCTAAGGTATGAGAGGTGGCGCCCCAACATAATGGTAGTGAGTGTTGTTCACCTCCAGGGCATGAAAACTGACTGGCTCAACTTCTGAATTGAAGCTGATGAGTTGTATGTCACCTTGTTCAGGACATTCCGGCTCAGCATCGACAATGACTAGCCTATTATTGATAATTTATTTAAGTTGCTAATGAAGGGTGGAGGGGACTGCTCCGGTCATATGAATCCATGGTCTTCCCAAGATCATGTTGTATCCTGTATCTATTTTGAGCACGTGGAAAGATATGCTGAATGTGGGTGGACCAATCTCCACTGGCAGTTCGATCTCTCCGATAGAGTTTCGTCATGATCCGTCGAAAGCTTTAATAACCGTATGGCTGCTTCGGATCTGATTGAGATTGATGTTCATCTTCACCAGAGTAGCATAAAGATAGATATTCAGAGATGAACCTCCATCTATCAAGACTCCTCCCACCATATATCTGGAGGACAAAACTGTAATGTGAAACGACTTGCAATGACCAGTCCCTTCGAGAGGTATATCATCATCAGTAAAAGATATCACATTGTTGTTAAAAATGTGATCCACCATATGCTGGAATTTCTCAACATCTATTGACTTAGGCAGTTGGGCTTCTTCCAAAACCCTGAGTAATACCTTCTTGTGATCTTCAGACAAGAAAACCAAATCCAGTATGGAAATTTGATGTGGATCTTCTCTTAAGCTTAAAACCACATTGGCTTCATTATGGCCCATAGTATGGAGAAATTCTTCCACCTTTTCCTGGGAATCTTCCCATTTGACTTGATGGTAGACTTCATTACCCGTTGGGGAAGATACAATGGATTATCCTTCGACACTGTAGCAGTCATATGAGTTGTGGATCCTTTAGCCCCTCCATAATTCACTGGAACTTTACTTAGGCTGACAACAGGATATTGCGATTTGCATGGAAAGATAATTGGCTCTAGTGCAACCACTTTCAAAGGATTGTCAATACCTTTGAGCTGAATGGGTTGTATTGTATGTAAGGGTGTAGTTGTATCTTCCTCAGAAGATATAACTGCTATGACTTCCTTCCACTTTGTAGGAAACGTGTCCCCACTCTCTAGTATCAAACCATCATCGTATGCCATCTGCAGGACACTGCTGTCAATTATATTCTGAATAAGGTGGCGGACTGCCCAGCATTCTTCTGTGCTGTGACTGCGAGATTGGGAATGATACTGGCATACTCTATTGAAATCAAATCGTCTCGACCACGGGCTGATTGGAGGTAACAAAGCTGTGGTTCTTCCTTCATGCATTAGCCTCTACAATATTTCTTCCATCGGTTTGCCTAGGTATATAAATTTCCTTTTATTGGCAAAATCCCGACGGGCCTTAGCTGTGACGCCCCCAAAATAGGTATACATCACCCATTCTGAGTCACCAAATTCATGGTACAGAATACAAATACAAACTTAAATACACAATATAAGCTGTGAGTTTCCATACAAATATTGTCGACTAGACCGTATTCAAAATCCAAATAAGTTCTCATTACATTTATTATCACACTATTTTACAGAATAGTGAGGACTACTAATGCAAACATCTAGACCGTAACTCCGTTCCCCGACTAGTCCCAACTATATTCTCATTTCCTGAAGAGAACAATGAAAGAAAAGAGTGAGCTCAACTAGCCCAATAAGAAATATTATGACTAAGATAATGCAGAATAAATTATCGTTAACCTTCAACAGTATTAAACTGATAAAATATAATAAACATCAAGTTTAACTGCAGTGGAACAAGCAATCCATTAAAAGAGTCAAGTAGAGTATAAAATCTACTATCTTCTATGATTTAAAAGGTTTTTCATCACTTTTATCGCTGAGACTCAGGTTAATAAATAATCCATATCATCGAATCACCCTTGCACTATGGCCAAGGATATTCTTAAGTATCACGACGACAAATTATCCATGCACTACGGGCCAAGGATATTCGTGTATTCACCAATGGCCATGATCATGCCAACAACTATCCATCAATGCACGACGGGCCAATGAGAACTTTTACCACATCATTTGTAACATTACGGTCATGATTATACTGAATAATCCCTAGTCATAATCATACAAATTCCATCTATCCACTACGGCAACAGATGACTTTCAACAATAATATAAACATGAGGATGATGAGAATGATATAAAAATTCAATTAAAAGAAAGCAAATGTAAATTTTTAAAGATTTATAATTTAATTTATCCAGAATTCAATAATGTCCAAATTGTGAACACGATACTATTTTGTGGAGTAAAATTCAAGAATAATATTGTATCAAAAATGATTTGGACCGGAAAAAAATTAATTTTTGTCATGAATAATACCCCGGGTGAATGGTAACTTAGTGAATAGTACCCCGTTAATAGTAACTTCGAGAATAGTAACCCCATGAATAGTACCCCGACATGAAAAAGTTAAAACTTATCAAGAATGCTCAGAATAATATTTCCATGAAAAGATACTGGATGAAGCGCAAATATCAAGGATGTTCTACTAATTTCATGGAGTATAGAAGCCAAAACTTAACAAAATGAGTATAGAATTCAAAATCTAAAACGAAATAATATTACTTACATACTACAGAGTATGGAAGAAAAAATTATTTCATACGAATACTAAACAAAAATAATATCCCTTACCTTGAAAAGAAGAGTATTCCAACTAGTATAGCGAGAATATTCTTGAAGAAAACTTTCACTGTTTTCTACGCTCAAAGCTTTCTAAAACTCGAAAGAAATACGCTCAATATTATAGAAGAAGAATTCTCTGATTCTGGTGTGATTTTCAAATCTAACTAAGCATCTTATTTATAGGAGAATGGAAAGGATACTATTTGAATTTTAGAAAATCAAGGGTGAATAGTAACAATCACGGACGCTTGACTGAATGTTTTAAAAAAAATTAATTTTACTATGCAAACACTATGCAGGCACTATGCAAATACTATGCATAATAAAATATAATATATTCTATATAAAATAAAACTTATAATATAACATATATATATATATATATATATATACGTTAAACTCCCGTGAATTCCCCCCCACCCCCCCAATTCAGATTTCCAAAGTCACATGTGGGCCCCATATGTGGGCCCCACCTTTATTATAAAAAAAATATTGTAAAATTTTCTACCGATTATTTTGAAAAATGGGTAAATGGGGGTCCAACAAATACTTCATAAAAATCCCCCCAATATTTTTAACAATGTTTATTCATATTATTATAACTCACAATATTAACAACCAGATCGTTCCCAGGAAAAAAAGGGCTTTCCAATAAGGATTTGTCCCTATTAGCGCGCAATTAGGTGACCAAACCTCTTCTCGACAGAACTTTCAAGTCATTGTTAATTATGCAAATAATAGTATGAATAACTTTTCATCTCAATTATTGATTTAATAATATATAAAATATCGACAATAATTGAATCTTATAACGTGAGATACTATGCAGCAATTATTGTAGCAATAATTGAACAAAACTGAGTGACTTCTCACGTAAGCATCAATAATCAATACCGTGTGCTACTATGCAACCACGCGTATTACTGTACTTTTAACACCGGGTATTTCAACAGTTAACGGTAAAACTTCCGCCGTTATTTTCATAAAATGATATTTTTGTCTTTTTCTCATCCCGATAATAATTCCGTTGTGGGGTCCACCAATGATTGTTTCGTCGTACGAATATTCCCTATTAAAATGAATATTCCCCGACCAATCTAATATAATATAACCAATTGCGTACTTTGCAAAATTTATATATATTACCCACAACTATAACATTATATCAAATTCATTCCATAATATTAAAAAATGATATTCATAGAAAATTCATCTTTATTCATAAAAGTTGGGGTCTTACAACCTCCCGTTCTTATGAAATTTCACCCTCAAAATTAGGGTACATACCTGGTATAACGAAGAGGTGAGGATACCTTGATCTCATTTCAGATTCTAACTCTCATGTCATTTTCTCAACATCGTGGTTTCTCCACAAAACTTTGACTTGAGGTATAACCTTGGAGCGTAGAATATGTTCCTTCTTATCCAAGATTTTAACGGGAACCTCTTCATACGTTAAATCTTCCGCTATTTTGTCCGGTTCTAACTCAATAATGTGGTTCGGGTCTTCCACATATTTACGTAACATAGATATGTGAAAAATGTTATGAACACGAGACATACTTGGCGGTAAAGCGAGTCTATAGGCTACAGTTCCTACTCAGTCAAGGATTTCAAATGGGCCAATGAATCAAAGATTGAGCTTTCCTCTCTTTCCAAATCTTGTAACTCCCTTCCATGGAGCAACACGTAACAACACATGATCTCCAATATCGAATTCCACGTCCTTTCGATGAAGATCGGCATAACTCTTTTGTCGATCTTGTGAGGTTTTTATACGTTGCCGGATCTTTTAAATCATTTCCGTAGTCATACGTACCAATTCTGGTCCCAACAAAGTTGTTTCACCCACCTCGTCTCAGCATACTGGAGAACGACACTTTCTTCCATACAACGCCTCAAATGGAGCCATACCGATGCTTGCTTGATAACTGTTGTTATAGGAAAATTCCGCCAATGGTAAGAACTTGTCCCAACTTCCCATGAAGTCAAGGACATAGAGACTTAATAAATCTTCAAGGGTTTGAATAGTCCTCTCTGACTACCCGTCCGTTTGAGGATGATACGCCGAACTAAATAGTAAATCCGTGCCCATAGCTTTTTTCAAATTAACCCAAAATCGTGAAGTGAATCTTGGGTCTCTATAAGAAACTATGGATACTGGTATACCATGGAGTCTTACAGTCTCGTTTATGTATATACGAGTAAGACGTTCAAGTAAAAAAGTTTCTCGTATAAGTAAGAAATGAGCAGACTTGGTCAATCTATCAATAATGACCCAAATTACATCTATGCCTTGAGAAACCTTGGGAAGACCAGTAACGAAATCCATGGTAATGTGCTCCCACTTCCATTCTAGAATTTCAAGTGGTTGCAATGGACCTTTCGGCACTTGATGCTCCGCCTTGACTCGTTGACAAGTTAAACACCTTGAGATAAACTTCGCTATCTCTCCCTTCATATTGTTCCACCAAAATTTATGTCGAAGATCACGATACATTTTGGAACTCCCAGGATGGATTACAAATGGTGTGTTGTGTGCCACCATCATGATTTTATACTTTAAATCAGGGTCGTTAGGCACACAAAGTCTGGAGTTGACTCTAAGTATTCCTTCTTCGTCGATTCTTGCTTTCGGGATCGCACCTTCTTGCACTTTCTTCCTCATACGCATCATCTCCATGTCTGTAGCTTGAGTAACTTTAACTTTATCAATTAAAGTTTATTCTACTCGTATATTCGCCATCATCATATGGGTCCCTGGAGTCTTTAACTCTATCTCCATCCTTTGCAAGTCATATAAAATGGGCCTTTGCGTTGACAATATCGCACTTGTACCCGCATATGATCTTCTACTCAATGCATCAGCTACCACGTTCACTTTTCCAGATTGGTATTGAATGGTATGATCATAATCTTTCAATAGTTTGAGCCAACGTCGTTGCCGCATGTTGAGTTCCTTTTGAGTGAAGAAATATTTGAGGCTTTTATGATCAGTATAGATCTCCACTTTCTCCCCCATACAGGTAATGCCTCCAAATTTTAAGTGCGAAGACAATAGCTACCAACTCTAGATCATGAGTAGGATAATTCCTCTCATATTCTTTGAGTTGTCGAGAGGCATAGGCTATGACTTTCTCATGTTGCATGAGAACACATCCTAACCCTTTTCCTGAAGCATCACTGTAGATGACAAATCCCTCAGAACCAGATGGTATTGTCAGAACAGGTGCTGAAATGAGTATCCTTTTGAGTTCTTGAAAACAATTTTCACATTCCTCGCTCCAACTAAATTTTGTATCTTTCTGAGTCAGCTGAGTTAATGGAGTAACGATTCGAGAAAACCCATCTACGAATCTCCGATAATAACCAGCTAACCCGAGAAAGCTACGCACTTCGGTCACTAATTTAGGTTTCTCCCAACTTTATATTGCTTCAATCTTTTCCAGGTCAACAGATGTTCTATGACTTGATACTACGTGCCCAAGAAATGCAACTTCCTCAAGCCATAACTCGTATTTCTTTAACTTGGCATAAAGCTTATTTTCACGAATCTTTTGGAGTATCAACCTCAAGTGTTGCTCATGATCTTCACGGCTTTTGGAATATATGAGAATGTCATCAATAAAGATAACCACAAAATGATCTAAATATTCCTAGAATACTCGGTTCATCATATCCATGAAGGCAGCAGGAGCATTACTCAATCCAAAGGATATGACTAGGAATTCATAATGCCCGTACCGAGCTCTGAAAGTAGTCTTTGGAATGTCATCGGTTTTAATCTTTAACTGATGATATCCGGAACAAAGATCGATCTTCGAAAAGAATTTGGCGCCTACAACTGGTCAAACATGTCATCAATGCGTGGTGACGGGTACCTATTTTTGATGGTGACATGGTTCAATTCCCGATAATCAATACAAAGTCACATACTTACATCTTTTTTTTTCACGAATAGAACAGGTGCACCCCAAGGAGACGTACTAGGACAAATAAAATGGATGTCTAACAATTCCTGCAGTTGGGTCTTTAACTCCTGAAGTTCAATAGGAGCCATTTGATATGGGGCTTTGGAAATGGGTTTTGTACCGGGTTCAAGGCCGATACAAAATTCAACTTCACGCTCTGGGGTAGGCCAGGAAGTTCTTCAGGGAATACGTCAGGAAATTTATTAACAATAGAAATATCATTCAAATCTGACGTATTTTTGTTTAAATCCGTGACATGAGCTAAGAAAGCTTGACATCCGTTTTCCAATAAACGAATAGCTTTATGGCTTGAGATGACAATGATTGATTTTAATGGTTTGGTTGCTTGAATTCGCATAACAGGGTGGTTAAGAATATGAAAGCTAACAACCTTACGAAAACAATCAATTTTTGCATTATGAGTAGTTAACCAATCAATCCCTAGAATTACGTCACACACAAGTATTTTTAAGATAATAAGATCAACAGGTAATGTGAGGGTACCGATTTGAACAAAACAATACTTATAAACAGTAGATGTAATGAATGTTTCTCCCAACGGAGTTTCAACAGATAAGTCAAAGTCTAATTTCTCTGGAGTCAAATTTAAACGTTGAGCGCAAGTTAGAGAAATAAAAGAATGGGTAGAATCGGTATCAAATAAGGTATATACTTCACTAGAGTTTATGATAAGCTTACCTGTGATAACCTCGTTCGGGTTCTTTGCTTTCTGGGAAGTCACAACAAACGCTCTCCCTTGAACTACTGGTTTTGACTTGTCTGGGACGGCATTTGGTGTCACCTTTCCAACTGGACATGGCTTCCCAGTATGACAAAATCTAGCTAGGTGACCTTCTCTTCCATAATTGTAACACGTTTTGGACTATTGCGCACAGTTTGGACTGATGTGTCCCTCCCCTCCGCATTTGAAGCATATGATAGGTGGTCGTTCTCCTTCCTTAACAACGGGTGCTGGTGCTGACGTCTTTCCATCATTGTTGAATCTCTACTTCTTGAAATGTCCACTTTTATTTTTTTGGCCATGATTACCACCGAAGTGGTTACCATTCCTGGCATGTTGATTCCCTCCACGTTTTTTGTCACCGCTTTGATGACTGCTACAACTGGTATTATCATTTTGCCGGCTGCTTTCTCTTGGTTGGGTTGACTCATTATCGCACTCCAATAACTGAGCCCTATTTACAACATCTGAATACAAACATAGTTTATGAGAAATTAGATATTGAAATATCTCGGGTTTCAAACCTCTTAAAAACATCCGCGTCATTCTCTCTTTATTATCAACCAAGTGGGACGCAAATCGGGATAACTCGGCAAACCTAGCTTCGTACTGCGACACGGTCATATTGTTCTGCTCCAGCTTGATGAACTCTACCTCCTTTATGTGACGAATACTTTCGGGAAAGTACTTGTCATTGAACAGTTCTTGGAACTTCTCCCAAGACATTTTGAGTGCGGCAGGCTGGGTAAGCTTTATAGATTCCCACCAGTAATCTGCCTCTCCTCGCAACATAAAGGTTGCAAAGGGAACCTTTTGCTCCTCAGAGCATCCCAAGACATCAAATATCTTGGTAATCTGCTTTATCCACGTCTCTACCTTAAGTGGTTTTGGCTCTCCAATAAACTTCGGTGGTCCCAGCTCCTTGAACTGCTTAGCGGTGACCGTCCGAGAGTTGCCAGTGTTTCCACCTGAATTTTGGACATGAGTCTCTCTCGCCTGATGTTGCATGAATTGCAGAAAGCCCCTAAACATTCCGTCATTAATTATTTGGTCGATGTTATTTTATGCATGAGGATTGTTACCTTCCTGATGCATATTTTCCTGGTTATCGATCATTGGTGATTCAACGGTCTCATGTGCTCCATTGTTATTCTCAATATTCTCTGATGTCATTTTCAAATTCTGCCACAAAACAAGGGTTAATTGACATGTCACATATTATTCCTATACTCTGACCGACCAATTAAATACCAAATAAACTTAGGTAGGTCATACTAGCAAAAGAATTTCCCGTCTCTCCCCTCCGAGTTCGTGTCTCACATCTCAGCCAAGGATCATATCCCTAAGCTTTGATACCAACTATGACGCCCCTAAAATACGTATACATCACCAATTCTGAGTCACCAAATACATGGTACAGAATAAAAATACAAACTTAAATACACAACATCAGCTGTGAGTTTCCATAAAAATATTGTCGACTAGACCATATTCAAACTCCAAATAAGTCCTCATTACATTTATTATCACACTATTTTACAGAATATTGAGGACTACTAATGCAAACATATGGACCGTCACTCCGTTCCCCGCCTAAGCTATATTCTCAATTCCTGAAGAGAACAATGAAAGAAAATAGTGAGCTCAACTAGCCCAGTAAGAAATATTATGACTAAGATAATGCAGAATAAATTATCGTTAGCCTTCAACAGTGTTAAACTGATAAAATATAATAAACAGCAAGTTTAACTACATCGGAACAAGCAATCCATTAGAAGAGTCAAGTAGAGTATAAAATCTACTATCTTCTATGATTTAAAAGGGTTTTCATCACTTTTATCGCTGAGACTAAGCTTAATAAATAATACAAATCATCGAATCACCCTTGCACTATGGCCAAGGATATTCTTAAGTATCACGAACACAAATTATCCATGCACTACGGGCCAAGGATATTTGTGTATTCATCAATGGTCATGATCATGCCAACAACTGTCCATCAATGAACTACGGGCCAATGAGAACTTTTACCACATCATTTGTAATATTACGGTCATGATTATACCGAATAATCCCTGGTCATAATCATACCAAGTCCATCTATGCACTACGGCCACAGATGACTTTCAACAATAATATAAGCATGAGGATGATGACAATAATATAAGAATTCAATTAAAAGAAAGCAAAGGATGTATTTTTAAAGATTTATAATTTAATTTATCCAGAATTCAATAATGTCCAAATTGTCAACATGATACTGTTTTGTGGAGTAAAATTCAAGAATAATATTGTATCGAAAATGATTTGGACCGAAAAGAAATCAATTTTTGTCATGAATAGTACCCCAGATGAATAGTAACTGAGTGAATAGTACCCCGTGAATAGTAACTTTGGGAATAGTAACCCTGTGAATAGTACCCCCGACATGAAAAAGTTAAAACTTATCAAGAATGCTCAGAATTTCCATGAAAAGATACTGGATGAAGCGCAAATATCAAGGATATTCTACTAATTTCATGGAGTATAGAAGCCAAAACTTAACAAAATGACTATAGAGTTTGAAATCTGAAACGAAATAATATTACTTACATACTACATAGTATGGAAGAAAATATTATTTCGTATGAATACTGAACAAAAATAATATCCCATACCTTTACATGAAGAGTATCCAACTTGAATAGCAGGGATATTCTTGAAAAAAACTTTCACTTTTTCTATGCTCAAAGCTTTCTAAAACTAAAAAGAAATACGCTCAATATTATAGAAGAAGATTTCTTTGATTCTGGTGTGATTTTCAATTCTAACTAAGCATCCTATTTATAGGAGAATGGAAAGGATACTATTTGAATTTTAGAAAATCACGGGTGAATAGTAACTATCACGGACGCTCGGCCAAAATTTTAAAAAAAATTAATTTTACTATACAAACACTATGCAAGCATTATGCAAACACTATGCATAATAAAATATACTCCCTCCGTCCCATAGTTATAGGCTGATTTCTTTTGGCACATAGTTTAAGAAAATCAGTTAAGTGACAATTTTTAACATAAATTTTCCACATATACCCCTTAATATGGAGTTAATGAATAAGTTAATTACTCATTACTTATCACATTGGAACTCTCAACTTCATTGATTGACGTGTACTGACCATTAAAATCTTTAAACTTTAACCAAAGAGAATACAACAACATTAAATGTGCTGATAAAAATAATGACATTGAATGTTGTTTCTTCAAAAAAAGAGTAATGGTTTAATATTTATTATAAGGGCATAAAAGTAAAACAATGAACCAACTAAATTTTATAAATAGTAAGTAGCCTATATATTGGGACATCTTCAAATGGAAAATCAGCCTATAACTATGGGACGGAGGGAGTAATATATTCTATTTTTCATATAAAACAAAACTTATTATATAATATATATATATATATATACGTTAAACTCCGTGACTCCCACCCCCCCCCCCCCATTCAGATTTTCAAAGTCACATGTGGGCCCCACATGTGGGCCCCACCTTTATTATAAAAAAATACTGAAAATATTTTTACCGATTATTTTAAAAAATGGGTAAATGGGGGTCCGACAAATACATCATAAAAATCCCCCCAATATTTTTAACAATGTTTATTCATATTATTATAACTCGCAATATTAACAACCAGATCATTCCCAGGAAAGAAGGGGCTTTCCAATAAGGATTTCTCCCTATTGGCACGCAATTAGGTGACCAAAACTCTCCTCGACTGAACTTTATAAACATTGTTAATTATGCAAATAATAGTATGAATAACTTGTCATCTCAATTATTGATTTAACAATATATAAAATATCGACAATAATTGAATCAAATAATGTGAGATACTATGCAGCAATTACTGTAGCAATAATTAATAAAAACTGAGTGTGTGACGCCCCCAAAATTAGGTATACATCACCCATCTTGAGTCGCCAGATACATGGTACATAATTCAAATACAACTTAATAATATAATTGTCGTGTACAATACGATAAAACATAAACTGTGAGTTTGAATACAAATATTGTCTACTAGAGAGTATACAAACTGAAAAGGAGTCCTCATTACAATTATTATCACACTATTTCACAGAATAGTGAGGACTACTAATGTTGCATCTAGGACCATCACTCCGCTCCCCGACTCGTCCCAGCTATATTCTCATTTCCTGAAGAGAATAGTGAAAGAAAGGGTGAGCTCAACTAGCCTAGTAAGAAATATTATGACTAAGATAATGCAGAATAAATTATCATTAGCCTTAAACAGTGTTAAACTGATATAATATAACAAACATCAAGTTTAACTATAGCGGAACAAATAATCCATTAAAAGAGTCAAGTAGAAAATAAAATCTACTATCTTTTATGATTTAAAAGGTTTTTCATCTCTTTTATCATTGGGACTCAGCTTAATAAATAATTCACATCATCGAATCACCCCTGCACTACGGCCAAGGATATTCTTTAGTATCACGACCACAATTATCCATGCACTACGGGCCAAGAATATTTGTGTATTCATTAATGGTCATGATCATGCCAACAACTGTCCATCAATACACTATGGGCCAATGAGGACTTTTACCACATCATTTGTAACATTACGGTCATGATTACACCGAATACTCCCTGATCATAATCATACCAAGTCCATCTATGCACTACAGGCCACAGATGACTTTCAAAAAATATAAGCATGAGGATGATGACAATGATATAAGAATTCAATAAAACAAGTTCAAGATTTAATTTATCCAGGAACTAATAATGTCCAAATTGTGAACATGATACTTCTTTGTAGAGTAAAATTCAAGAATGCTCAGAAGAACATTTTCATTAAAAGATACTAGATGAAGTGCAAATATCAAGGATATTCCACTAATTTAATGGAGTATAGAAGTCAAAACTTTAACCAACTGAGTATAATAAAGAATGGAATAACAAAAGAAATCACCATGCATGCGGTATTGCATGATGTATGTGTTATTCCAATGAATACTAAATAACGAAACCAGGTCAGGCAAAATTCGCACCGACATGATGTTCCAACAAAATAATAAAGAATGGAATAACAACAAAAATCACCATGTATGCGGTGCCCGTATGCGAGTTATTCCAATGTAATACTAATAAGGATTTAAATCGGTCCCACAGAAAAAGCATGAGCGTGATCTTCCAACATAATAATAATAAAGATGGAAGATGCGGCGTGAAAAAGCATGCATGTGATATTCCAAATGAATAATAAAGACGGAATAATAGAAGAATGTCACCAAGTATAGGGTAGCTTCAGCGATACAAAGTTATTCCAACAAAATAATAAAGAATGGAATAACATAAGTTCTCTTTATGAATACAAAAGAATAACACCCCTTACGAGTACAACAAATAATATTCCCTACCTTAAGAAGAAGAGTACTGGATATATAAGTAGTGAAGTAGCGAATACTTTCTTCTTTCTCTCTATAGTTTATCTCTCTGAGTTTCAAAGAATTAAAAAGAAAATAATGAAGGAATGAGCATCTATTTATAGAAAAATGGACTGCATAGTAACTAACTCATGAATGGTCCAGATTGATTTACTTTAATCTGACGGTCCATATTTAAAGCAAAATCTTTTAAATAAAATAAAATATATTCTATTTATAATCAAATAAAACGAATAACTTTATAAAAGATTTTACTATGCAAACACTATCGCAGTACATTATGCAACACACTATGCATAATAAAATATTTTATATTCTAATTATTATCTAATAAAACAGATAACTTTATAAAAGTATTTTATTTTATATAAAAAGATTTTATTATGCAAAACACTATGCAGACACTATGCAACACTATGCATAATAGAATATAATATATTCTATTTATAGAATAACTTTATAAAAGTATTCTGTTTTATATAAAAAGATTTTATGTATTATTACATTAATAATACCAACAAAACTGAGTGACTTATCACGTAAGCATCAATAATTAATACCATGTTCTACTATACAACCACGCGTATTACTGTACTTTTAACACCAGGTATTTCAACAGTTAACGATAAAACTTCCGCCGTTATTTTCGTAAAGTATTTTTGTCGTTTTCTTAATCTGGCAATAATTCCGTTGTGATGTCCACCAATGATTGTGCCATTGTACGAATATTCCCTGTTAAAATGAATATTCCCCGACCAATCGAATATTATATAACAACTTTCGTACTTTGTAAAATTTATAAATATTACCCACAACTATAACATTATATCAATTTCACTCCATAATATTCAAAAATAATATTTATAGAAAATACATCTTTATTCAAAAAGTTGGGGTTTTACAATCTCCAATTCTTATGAAATTACTCCCTCAAAATTAGGGTACGTACCTGGTATGTCGAAGAGGTAAGGATGCCTTGATTTCATTTCAGATTCTAACTCCCAAGTCATTTCCTCAACATCATGGTTTCTCCATAAAACTTTGACTTGAGGTATAACCCTAGTGCATAGAATATGTTCCTTCTTATCCAAGATTTGAACAGGAACCTCTTCATACGTCAAATCTTTCGCTATTTCGTCTGGTTCTAACTCAATAATGTGGTTCGGCTCTTCCCCATATTTACGTAGCATGGATATGTGAAAAAAGTTATGAACACGAGACATACTTGGCGGTAAAGCGAGTCTATAGGCCACAGTTCCTACTCGATCGAGGATTAAAAATGGGCCGATGAATCAAGTATTGAGCTTTCCTCTCTTTCCAAATCTTGTAACTCCTTTCCATGGAGCAACACGTAACAACACATGATCTCTTATATCGAATTCCACATCCTTTCGATGAAGATCAACATAACTCTTTTGTCGATCTTGTGAGGTTTTTATACGTTGTCGGATCGTTTGAATCTTTTCTGTAGTCATACGTACCAACTCCGGTCCCAACAAAGTTGCTTCTCCCACCTCATCCCAAAGATATCTTTGGAGAACGACACTTTCTTCTATACAACGCTTCGAATGGAGCCATGCCAATACTTGCTTGATAACTGTTGTTATAGGAAAACTCCACCAATGGTAAGAACTTGTCCCAACTTCCCTTGAAATCAAGGACATAGAGTCTTAGTAGATCTTCAAGAGTTTGAATAGTCCTCTCTGACTATCCGTCCGTCTGAGGATAATATGTCGAGCTAAATCAGAATCTGCGCTCCATAGCTTTTTTGCAAAACTAACCCAAAATTGTGAAGTGAATCTTGGGTCTCGATCAGAAACTATGGATACAGGCATACCATGCAGTCTTACAATCTCGTTTATGTACATACGAGCAAGACGTTCAAGTGTATAAGTTTCTCGTATCGGTAAGAAATGAGCAGACTTGGTCAATCTATCAATAATGACCCAAATCGCATCTATACCTTGAGAAACCTTAAGAAGACCGGTAAAGAAATCCATGGTAATGTGCTCCCACTTCCATTCTGGAATTTCAAGTGGTTGCAATGGACCTTTTGGTACTTGATGCTCATACCTTGACTCGTTGACACGTTAGACACCTTGAGATAAACAAATATATCTCTCTCTCTTCATATTGCCCCACCAAAATGTATGTCAAAGATCATGATACATTTTGGTACTCCCGAGATGGATTGCAAACGGTGTGTTGTGCGCCTCCATCATGATTTTATACTTTTAAATCGTGGTCGTTAGGAACACAAAGTCCGGAGTTGACTCAAGTATTCCTTCTTCATCGATTTTTGCTTCCTAGTATAGCACCTTCTTGCACTTTCTTCCTCATACGCATCGACTCCTGTGTCTCAGAGCTTGAGCGACTTTAATTTTATCAATTAAAGTCGGTTCTACTTGTATATTACGCCATCATCACATGGGTCCCCAGGAGTCTTTAACTCTATCTCCATCCTTTGTAAGTCACACAAAATGGGCCTTTGTGTTGACAATATCGTACTCGTACTTGCATATGATCTTCTACTCAATGCGTCAGCTACCATGTTTGCTTTTCCACGATGATATTGCCTGGTTGATGGTACGATCGTAATCTTCAACAGCTCGAGCCAACGTCTTTGGCACATGTTACGTTCATTTTAGTTGAAGAAATATTTAACGGTTTTAGAAATGGGTTTTGTACTGGGGTCAATACAAAATTTGATTTCACGCTCTAGGGGTAGGCTAAGAAGTCTTCAACAATACGTCAGGAAATTTATTAACAACAGAAATATCATTCAAAATTGTGACTCTCGTCTAAGACTTGGATAACACGTCACATTGATACCTATTAACTTGTCACCGTTATTCACAACGCCCCCTACGAAAAGTTCGGCTTTGGTGCATTCCACACAAGGAAGTCAACAAAGAAAGGATCGGGGCTCTTTACTTATGGCTTGATATGACAATGATTGACTTTAGTGGTTTGGTTGCTTGAATTCGCATAACAGGTTGGTTAGGAGTATGAAAGCTAACAACCTTACAAAAAGGATGATGAGTAGTTAACTAATCGATTCCTAAAATCACATCAAAGGAAAGTATTTTCAAAGAGATACGATCGACAGGTAACGTGAAAGTGTTGATTTGAACAAGATTTATAAATAGTGGAGGTAACGAAAGTTTCTCTCAACAGATATATCAAGGTCTAACTTCTCCGAAGTTAATTTCAAACATTGAACACAACTAGGTGAAATAAAGAGTAAGTAGAACCGGTATTTAACACGGTATAGACTTCGCAAGAGTTTATGACTAACATACCCGTGATAATTTTATTCAGGTTCCTCGTCACGAAAAAAAAACGCTCTCTCTTAAACTACCTGCTTTGGCTTGTCTGGGACATCCTTTGGCATCACTATCCCAGCTAGAATTGACTTCACCAAACGACAAAATCGAGCTAGGTGACCTTCTCTTCCGCAATTAAAACACGTTTTGAATTGCTGCGTACAGTTTGGACGGATGTGTTCCTCCTGTCCGCAATTGAAACATATGATCGGTGGTCGTTCTCTATCCTTAACAACAGGTGCTAGTGCTGACGTCCTTCCATCATTGTTGAATCTCCTTTTCTTGAAATGTCCATTTTTACTGTCTTGGCCATGATTACCACCGAAGTGGTTACCATTTTTGGCATGTTGATTCCCTCCACGTTTGTTGTCACCGTTTCGATGACTGATAACACTGGTATTTTCATGTTGCCGGCTACTTTCTCTAGGTTGCGTTGACTCGTTACTACGCTCCAATAACTGAGCCCTATTTACAACATCTGAGTACAAACATAGTTTATGAGAAATAAGATATTGATGTATCTCCGGTTTCAAACCTCTTAAAAACATTCGCGTCATTCGCTCTTCATTATCGACCAAATGGGATGAAAACCGGGATAACTCCGCAAATTTGGCTTCGTACTGCGACACGGTCATGTTGTTTTGCTCCAACTTGATAAATTCCACCTCCTTCATGTGACGAATGCTTTCGGGAAAGTACTTGTCACTGAACAGATCTTGGAACTTCTCCCAAGACATCTTGAGTGCATCAGGCTGGGTACGTTTTACAGATTTCCACCAGTAATCTACCTCTTCACGCAACATAAAGGTGGGAAAGGGAACCTTTTGCTCCTCGGAGCATCCCAACATATCAAATATCTTGGTGATCTGTTTTAACCACATCTCCGCCTTAAGTGGTTCTAGCTTTCCAAAAACTCTGGTGGTCCCAGCTCCTTGAATTGCTTAGCGGTGACCAACCGTGGGTTGCCATTGTTTCCTCCTGCATTATGAACAGGAGCCGCCTTCGCTTGATGTTGCATGAATTCTAAAAAGCTCTTAAACGTACCGTCGTTCATCAATTGATCAGTGTTGTTGTTTACCGGAGGATTATCGCCATCCTGTTGCACATTGTTCTGATTAGTGAACTGTGGAGACTCAACAGTCTCCTGTGCTCCATTGTTTATCTCAACATTTTCAGATGCCATTTTCAGGTACTGCCACAAAACAAATGTTAATTGACATGTAACATATTATCCCTATATTCTGACCGACCAATTAAATACCAAATAAACTTAGGTAGGTCATACTAGCGAAGGAATTCCCCATCTCTCCCCTCCTAGTTCTATTCTCACATCTTAGCCAAGGATCATATCCCTAAGCTTTGATACCAACTGTGACGCCCCCAAATTAGGTATACATCACCCATCTTGAGTCGCCAGATACATGGTACAGAATTCAAATACAACTTAATAATACAACTGTCGTGTACAATATGACAAAACATAAATTGTGAGTTTAAATACAAATATTGTCTACTAGAGAGTATACAAACTCAAAAGGAGTCCTCATTACAATTATTATCACACTATTTCACAGAATAGTGAGGACTACTAATGCGCCATCTAGGACCATCACTCCGTTCCCCGACTTGTCCCAGCTATATTTTCATTTCCTGAAGAGAACAGTGAAAGAAAGGGTGAGCTCAACTAGCCCAATAAGAAATATTATGACTAAGATAATGTAGAATAAATTATCATTAGCCTTAAACAGTGTTAAACTGATACAATATAACAAACATCAAGTTTAACTACAGCGGAATAAGCAATCCATTAAAAGACTCAAGTAGAGAATAAAATCTGCTATCTTTTATGATTTAAAAGGTTTTTCATAACTTTTATCCCTGGGACTCAGCTTAATAAATAATCCACATCATTGAATCACCCCTTCACTACGGCCAAGGATATTCTTTAGTATCACGACCACAATTATCCATGCACTACGGGCCAAGAATATTTGTGTATTCATTAATGGTCATGATTATGCCAACAACTGTCCATTAATGCACTACGGGCCAATGAGGACTTTTACCACATCATTTGTAACATTACGGTCATGATTACACCGAATACTCCCTGATCATAATCATACCAAGTCCATCTATGCACTCTGAATACGGATGACTTTCAAAAATATAAACATGAGGATGATGACAATGATATATGAATTCAATAAAATAAGTTCAAGAATTAATTTATCCAGGAACTAATAATGTCCAAATTGTGAACATGATACTGCTTTGTAGAGTAAAATTCAAGAATGCTCAGAAGAATATTTTCAGGAAAAGATACTGGATGAAGCACAAATATCAAGGATTTTCCACTAATTTCATGGAGTATAGAAGTCAAAACTTTAACCAAATGAGTATAATAAAGAATGGAATAACAAAAGAAATCACCATGCATGCGGTACTTGCATGAGCAAAGTTATTCCAATAGAATACTAAATAACGGAACCAAATTCGGTAAATTACGCACCGATAGGGATGTTCCAACAGAATAATAAAGAATGGAATAACAATAGAAATCACCATGTATGCGGTACTTCACATAGACAGGTTATTCCAACATAATACTAATAAGGACGAAAATCGTCCCAAAGCGTAAAACACATGAGACATACGATATTCCAACATAATAATAAAGACTTTAATCGGTCCCACAGTAAAATGCATGTACATGATATATTCCAAATGTAATAATAAAGACTTAATAATAGAAGAATGTCACAAAGTATAGGGTAGCCTGTATTATACAAAGTTATTCCAATGTAATAATAAAGAATGGAATAACATAAGTTCTCTTCATGAATACAAAAGAATAACACCCCTTACGAGTACAACACATAATATTCCCTACCTTAAGAAGAAGAGAGTCTTCGATATATAAGTAGTGAGTGAAGTAGCGTAATACTTTCTTCTTTCTCTCTATAGTTTATCTCTCTAGAGTTTCAAAGAATTCGTAAGAAAATAATAAAGGAATGAGCTTTTATTTATAGAAAAATGGACTGCATAGTAACTAACTCATGAACGGTCCAGATTGATTTACTTTAATCTGACGGTCCATATTTAAAAAAAAATCTTTCAAATAAAATATAATATATTCTATTTATAATCTAATAAAACGAATAACTTTATAAAAGATTTTACTATGCAAATACTATGCAGGCACTATGCAAATACTATGCATAATAAAATATAATATATTCTAATTATTGTCTAATAAAACAGATAACTTTATAAAAGTATTCTGTTTTATATAAAAAGATTTTACTATGCAAAACATTATGCAGACATTATGCAACACTATGCATAATAGAATATAATATATTCTATTTATAGAATAACTTTATAAAAGTATTCTGTTTTATATAAAAAGATTTTCTGTATTATTACATTAATAATACCAACAAAACTGAGTGACTTATCACGTAAGCATCAATAATTAATATCGTGTGCTACTATGCAACCACACGTATTACTGTACTTTTAACACCGGGTGTTTCAACAGTTAATGGTAAAATTTCTGCCATTATTTTCGTAAAGTATTTTGTTGTGGGGTCCACCACTGATTGTGCCATTGTACGAATATTTCCTGTTAAAACGAATATCCCCGACCAATCGAATATTATATAACAACTTGTGTACTTTGCCAAATTTATAAATATTACCAACAACTATAACATTATATCAATTTCACTCCATAATATTCAAAAATAATGTTTATAGAAAATTCATCTTTATTCAAAAAGTTGGGGTTTTACAGAGTGACTTCTCACGTAAGCATCAATAAGCAATATCGTGTGCTACTATGTAACCACGCGTATTACTGTACTTTTAACACCGGGTATTTCATAAAACTTCTGCCATTATTTTCATAAAAAGATATTTTTATCGTTTTCTCATCCCGATAATAACTCCGCTATGGGGTCCATCAATGATTGTGTCGTCGTACAAATATTCCCTGTTAAAACAAATATTCCCCGACCAATCGAATATAATATAACCACTTGCGTACTTTGCAAAATTATTAAATATTACCCACAACAATAACATTATATCAAATTCATTCCATAATATTCAAAAATGATATTTATAGAAAATTAATCTTTATTAATAAAAGTTGGGGTCTTACATTAGTATTTGCTCTTTTGGAAATTTTATCCTCCAGTGTTTCCTTTTCTGGAGTACGCGGTGGAATGTTTGTAATAAGAAGAAGGAGACTAGCATGTTCCTGACTAAATAATTGGCATGTGACCTGGTGATGATGGACCACTAGTTTTGCCAATTGGTTAAGTTGCTCACGTAGAGCATTCATTTTCCATTCCATTGTAAACTGGAACTTTGCATATTCCCACTTATCAGCATTATCCTTGCTGGTCTGGGAAGAGTCGCCATTAAAATTGGAACTCTATCCATTGCTCCAATTAAACATATTAACCTCATATTCTTTATGTTGAGGAATCGGGTTATCATGCACATGGGGTTGATCGGGTTTGGTGACCAAGATCTCACCACTGTCTATTAAATCTTGGATCTTATGTTTCAAGGCCCAACAATCTTGAGTATCATGTCAGGGAGCCCCGGTATGATAAGCACACTCCCGAGTAGCATTGAAACCTCTCCCATTCAGGTTGGCTGGTGGAAGAAGATGCGTAATTTTCTTTTGAGTGGTTAGAAGATTGAGAATGTTCTCGAGTGAGTCCCCTAAGGGTGTGAACACTCGAGCGCATTTGACTTCCCCACCCTTAGGCAATGGAGGGTTTGAAGATTGTGCTTAAAAGGGAGTTTATAATTTCTCCTTTGGATAGGCATATTCTGACTGCCCTTTTGACATTATAGTATCAAGGAAACATCCTCCTCTTTTTTTATGGACCCTCCGGGGGTTGTTTCCATAATTTTTGGTCTAGATGTGCTCAGCAACAGCTTTAAGGGCAGCTAGGTCTTGAATCTTTGCTGACTTCAATCCATCTCAGCCATCTCCCCATGTTTAATCATTTCAGAGAATGGTTTGCCAATACCAGCTAAGACTCTCTCATAGAAAGGAGCTTCTTGTATGTCTATGAAGGTCATCACCATCTCTGACTCATTCATAGAGGGAATAACTTGAGCAGCAAGGCACCTCCACCTTTGAGCATACTCTCTAAAAGATTCATTAGTTTATTTCCTGACTTTAGTAATTTGGTACCGGTCAGGGGCCATTTGAGACTGGAAGTTGAACTGAGTGAGGAAGGCATGATCTAGCTCCTCCCAGCTATGGATCTTGGAATTGTCTAATCTGGTATACCACGATCGAGCTTCTCTAGTTAGACTTTTCCGGAATAGATGCATTCTGAGCTTCTCATCCTCGGCATAAGATCTGAGTTCTCCAATGAATACCTTCAAGTGTGTGTAAGGATCTCCAAACCCATCATTCTTTTCAAAGTCAGGAGTCTTGAACTTCTCTGGATAATGCACACCAGGGAATATACAAAGGTCAGCATATGAAACACTCCCATGTGCTCCAATTCCTTGGATAGAATGGATGGTCTCTTCCATCTGAAGGACTTTCTTACTGATATCACTGGCGTCTAGATCTTCTTTGAGATGGGTGGTATCATGAATTTTGTTGGTTAACTGAAGCTCGGGTACTGGAATGACTTTATTCAGACCTTGGGTTCCTCCTTGTGTAGAGGATTCAGCATGTACGGGTATCCTTGTACCCTGAGTAGATTGGTGTAGTTCTTTAAACAGAACAATCAAATCTGTGATTTGTTTACTTAATCCGTCAAATTCTTCGCAAGAGACTGGATTAAGATTTTTTTGGTCTGATGAAGACATAATTGGCTTTAGGCTCGTGGCCTTTTTGGACTTTGAACGGGTAATATGTCCGATTATTTCCCTGCGAAAAACTGACGTAGTTTAGTTTCAGGGAATGTATAAATATTTACATGCTATATGATGTAACCGTTTTAGGAATATTATCCTACAAATCGGAGGTTAGATGTTTGTAAAGCAGGATAACATATAAATATGTGTGTGCACATATTTCTTCATATTCATAATTACATGGAGATGAATATGGAATGAAATTACAAGTAATTGACTTTACGAGTAATTTGAAATGAGAAAGCATGAAGAGACTTTCCTCCGCGTTTAGTTTATCAGAGGTTGACCTATCGTAGGCTACTCTCGCAGCTTTTTGGCATGAAGGTTCCCAAATCATCGCAATTTACTCGAGGGGAAGTTAATCTGATCTTCCAACTGGAGCGAATTTGGGTTGTGCCTTTCTTGAGCCTCGTTGGAATTAGTCTTCCTATGAGTCCAGTAATCAAACACTAACAGAATAGCCTCCTGATGGAGGAACCACACAACATACATTCACATAAAACGTGTGTAAGACCCCAACTTTTATGAATAAAGATGAATTTTCTATAAATATCATTTTTGAATATTATGGAATGAATTTGATATAATGTTATAGTTGTGGGTAATATTTATAAATTTTGCAAAGTATGCAAGTGGTTATATTATATTCGACTGGTTGGGGAATATTTGTTTTAACAGGGAATATTCGTATGACGACACAATCATTGGTGGACCCCGTAACGGAATTATTGTCGAGATGCGAAAACAACAAAAATATCTTTTTATGAAAATAACGGCGGAAGTTTTACCGTTAACTGTTGAAATACCCAGTGTTAAAAGTACAGTAATACGCATGGTTTCATAGTAGCACACGGTATTAATTATTGATGCTTACATGAGAAGTCACTCAGTTTTGTTCAATTATTGCTACAGTAATTGCTGCATAGTATCTCACGTTATTTGATTCAATTATTGTCGATATTTTATATATTATTAAATCAATAATTGAGATGACAAGTTATTCATACTATTATTTGCATAATTAACAATGTCTAGAAAGTTCTGTCGAGGAGAGGTTTGGTCACCTAATTGCGCACCAATAGGGATAAATCCTTATTGGAAAGCCCCCTCTTTCCTGGGAACGATCTGGTTGTTAATATTGCGAGTTATAATAATATGAATAAACATTGTTAAAAATATTGGAGGGATTTTTATGAAGTATTTGTTAGACCCCCATTTACCCATTTTTCAAAATAATTGGTAGAAAATATTTTAGTATTTTTTTTATAATAAAGGTGGGGCCCACATGTGGGGCCCACATGTGACTTTGGAAATTTGAATTGGGGGGGAGAGTCACGGGAGTTTAACGTGTGTGTGTATATATATATATATGTGTATATATATATATATATTATATAATAAGTTTTATTTTATATGAAAAATAGAATATATTTTATTTTATTATGCATAGTGTTTGCATAGTGCCTGCATAGTGTTTGTATAGTAAAATCAATTTTTTTTTTTAAATTTCGACCGAGCGTCCGTGATAGTTACTATTCACCCGTGATTTTCTAAAATTCAAATACCTTTCCATTCTCTTTTAAATAGGATGCTTACTTAGAATTTAAAATCACACCAGAATCAGAGAATTCTTCTTCTATAATATTGAGCGTATTTCTTTCGAGTTTTAAAAAGTTTTGAGTGTAGAAAACAGTGAAAGTTTTCTTCAAAAATATCCCCGCTATACCATTTGGAATACTCTTCTTTTCAAGGTAAGGGATGTTATTTTTGTTCAATATTCATATAAAATAATATTTTCTTCCATACTCTGTAGTATGTAAGTAATTTATGAACTAGTGACCTTATTATTCCTCTAATCATGCTATAATACATTTCAGGGAAAGATGTGTAATTTCAGAAACATCAAGGAGGAAAATACAAAGCCAAGACATCTTTGAAGAAAAAGCAAAATTGAGTCCTAGGAATAAATGTAAGATCTTAGCATTTATTACTTCCCAAATTAAGGCTCTAGGACATGTGCATTACATATATACTTGCATTCTCATACTTGATGCTACCTGCTAATTCACTAGCTCATAATATGCATGGCCGATATTACTTACCATAATATAAATTAAATCTTGATGAACAATATATATATATATGGTAATCTGGAGAAAATTATAACAAAAAGCTATTCATTGATTTGATTCACGGTAAACACATCTCATAAATCATGCTGCATTAATGATGCGTCATAAATGAAGGGTCTTAATCCTAGGAAATTAATTAAGGTAACTAGTTGATTGATTAAAATTCCATAAGATATACATTCCGGAATCATGCCCATAATATTATCCCATGATTTAATTGGTTGGTACCAACGGTCAAATATATGATAAGTAATATGGAATCCTGCCAACAAATGTTTATGGTAATACAAAGTGTTGACTTCCGTCATTGGGAAAGTAGAAATTTACGACAGGCCTATCTCCCATGGAAATCAATTAGCCTTAAATTACTGATAGTGTGCTATCTAAGAAAACAGAATCTCTGTTATGAAAATCATGTTGTGTATATCATGATTGACATAGAATTGCAAGACTTGCGCAAAGTGTTTTTAAAACGTGCATATTACAGTAACAAATCTTTGTAACGGAAATATTTTTGGGTGGTCTATATATACTGAGCTCTTTAACAAAGTTAAATACGAAAAACAGACACGGCATATCAAATGCATACAAGCTACAAAACTGTTTTTCACCTTGATTGATATTGATTGCATTAAGAACGGAGGTTCAGCTACGAAGAACGTATAGAATATATTCTGGTAATATTCTTCTTGCATATCATTTCATTTCATACTAGAGCCTTAAGTTGGTGAGTGATATATTGCTTGATCATTAGACCTCTAGTGTGTATCTTATATTTTTATATCTCAATCAATACTTTATTGTGATTAATTCTGTTTGAATTGATAACTCATTACAGTCAAGTTTGTGGTAAGCATAAGGTGCTTAAGAGTGCATAGGTGCACGTGGAACAAAGGTGTTCAGTTTTCTAGAACTTGTATTATAATTGGAAGAGTTTAATAAAAGTGAGTCTCCAATACTAGTTGGTATTAGATGTGGACTAGGCTACTATTCTAGAGGGTAGTAGTTGAACCACGTAAAAATTCTGGTGTTTGTGTGATTACATTCTATGCTTAACTATTCTGTTATCTATCCAGCATCCTGCATTCAATATCCACTTATATTAGTAAACTGGTTTACTTAATAATATCTTGATTTGATAATCCAGCTTGCTGCATTAAATATCCAAAGGAATTTTTATAAGTAATAAAAATTGGACATAGTTTGTGCCTACACTTATTCAACCCCCCCCTTCTAAGTGCACCTATTTAAATTTCATTTGGTATCAGAGCTTGGCTCTACTTATCTTGGTCTTAAAGGTGACTTGTAGGGAAAGATTCTGACATGGCATAACTTGGAAACGCTCATCACGAAGGCCAATCAACAAATCGACCTCCACTACTTTTTGGAACTGAGAACTATATTTTCTAGAAATTTCGGATGAGGATATATCTTAAGCGAGACCCGTGGGAATGGTGGGTGGTAGAGAATGGACCCATAATCCCAATGAAAGATGATGGCACTCCAAAAAATCTACTTGAGATGGACTCAACCGAAACATACATGGTGTTATACGATTCAAAAGCAATGAACACTCTCCTCAGCGGCATGGTGCAATCCGAAATAGATAAAGTTTCCTCATGCAACACTTCAAAGGAAATTTGGGATACCCTAGTGGTAAGTCACGAAGGAACATCCAAAGTACGAGAGGTTAAGCTAAGTATGCTCATGCATGACTACGAAATGTTCAAACTGGAAAGAGACGAAACAATCAAAAATGGCTCAAGCACGATTTTTGGTACTTATAAACTCCTTGAAGCTGCTCGACAAGTCAATTCCACAAAGCAAAATCAATCGTAAGCTACTTCGGGCTATGCCCAAAAGGTTTGCATCTAAAATTACCACTCTTCAAGATTCCGTCAATATTTTTTCTATGGATACATTAACTCTCTTTGGTGAACTAGAAGAATATGAACATCAATTGAAAAGATATGATGACGAGGAAGAAGTTCCTCAAAAGAAAGTGCTAGCTCTAAATGTAGGAATTGAAGAAGAACTTGAAAACAACTCGGATGATGAAAAAGCCATGATATCTAGAAGACTTAAGGGACTACTCCAAAGAAAGAATCAAAGGAAAAATACATTCAACAAACACAAAGCCAAACCAATCGAAGAAACCTGTTTCGAGTGTGGAAGACCAGGTCACTTTAAAAAAGATTGCTTCCAACTCAAAAACAAAGGAAAGCAAGGCAATAAGGAGTTTAAAAAGCTTAAAGCATTCCTAACATGGAGTGATGATGAAGAATCCAAAGTGGAAATAAATGCAAACGATGAACTGGCTCAAATATGCTTCATGGGACTTGAAGGTGAATCCAGTGAGGTGTGTTTCAAAGCCAAAGTATCCTGTCAAAAGTGGATTCTTGATAGCGGGTGTTCACGTCACATGACGGGTGACAAATCTAAGTTCGTGGAACTAAATGTCAAAAAGAAATATGGAACTATCACATTCAGTGATAATTGGTCATGCGAAATAATCGGGAAAGGTAAAATCGGTAACGGTAAGGTTAACATTAATAATGTTCATCTTGTTAACGGTCTAGAGTTCAATCTTATCAGTGTTAGTCAGTTAATGGATAATGGACATCAAGTAAATTTTGAAAAAGACCAATGCACAATTTCACATGGTATTAACAATGCTGCTTTAGTTGCCCAAAGAGAAGGAAATATATTTACTCTTGATTTTGAGCAACAAGAGGAAGAATTATGTCTCGCAACCATTCAAGATGAAGCGAATCTATGGCATAGAAGGATGGGACATGTTCACATGGACCTCATCAAAAAGCTATCATCAAAGAACTTAGTAAGAGGATTACCCAAAATGAATTTCGAGAATAAAGATATATGCGAACCTTGTCAACTTGGAAAACAAGTAAGAACATCATTCACAGCCAAAAACTTGGTATCAACTTCATCTCCATTACAATTGCTCCATCTCGATTTATTTGAACCTGAAAGGCATGCCAGTCTAAATGGTAAATTCTATGTTTTTGTGATAGTCGATGACTTCTCTAGCTATACATGGGTACTCTTTCTTAGAACAAAAGATGATGCATTTAAAGAATTTGAAAAACAAATTAAAAATTTGGAGACTAAATATAGTCTTAATCTTATAAAAATCAGAAGTGACCATGGTACGGAATTTTAAAAGGATTTTATTATATTTTGTAATCAAAAACGAATCACTCATGAATTTTAAGCACCTAGAACTCCACAACAAAATGGAGTGGTAGATAGGAAAAATTGAACATTACAAGAAATAGCTAGAACTCTAATTCAGGAAAGTAAACTATCTAAGAAATTTTGGGTCGAAGCTGTAAACACAACATGTTATGTGCTAAAAAGAGTGTTGATTTGTCCAATCTTTTTGAAAACACCATATGAATTATTGAATAATCGTCTTCCTAACATAAGTTATTTTAAAGTATTTGGATCTAAATGTTTTATTCTTAACACTAATGGAAATCTGGGCAAGTTTGATGCTAGAACATATGAAGGAATATTCATTGGCTATTCACAAAATAGTAGAGCATATCACATGTATAATGTGCAAAAGATGTGTATCGAAGAATCTATACATGTCAAATTTAACGAATCTAACCATGATATTCCAAAAGAAAGAGAAGAAGATGCAGGAAATTTAGAGATCTATGCAAATCCAAATTTCTACCGAGATAAAGCAAAACAGCAAAATCATGGAACCAATCCAGCAAGATGGATTAGAAGTGCAGCAGGACCAAGACTCTATCCAGCAAGCTGAATATGAAAATCAGGAACACATCCAGTAAGCTGAAACGGATGAACAACAAGACCACAATTTAGAAACCACTGAAGAAGTATTACATGATATTCAACTTCCAAAATCAGCAAAATACATCAAAAACCATCCTCCTGAGAACATCATTGGAAACATAAATGACAAAGTGATTACAAGAAGAAAAGCACAAAATATGTGTGCTTTCTCAGCATTTCTATCCCAAATTGAACCAAAGAACGCCAAAGAAGCCATACTTGATGAAAATTGGCTTCTAGCGATGCAGGAGGAGCTACAACAATTTGAAAGATGTCAAGTGTGGGAGTTAATTCCTCCCCTAAAAGATGTGTCCATTATTGGAACTAAATGGGTCTTCAAAAACAAGCTTGAGGAGTACGGAACAATTATAAGAAATAAAGCTAGACTAGTAGCTCAAGGGTATAACCAGCAAGAAGGAATAGACTATGAAGAAACATTTGCCCCAGTAGCTCATTTGGAATCCATTCGTATATTACTAGTATTTGCATTTTTCAGAAAGTTCAAGTTACACCAAATGGACGTTAAAAGCGCATTTCTCAACGGGTACATAAATGAAGAAGTCTATGTAAAACAGCCACCTGGATTCGAGCATGACAAGTTCCCACATTATGTATACAAACTCAAGAAGGCACTTTATGGACTCAAATAAGCCCCAAGGGCTTGGTACGAGAGATTAAGTAAGTGCCTCCTATCATACGAGGTAAAATCGACTCCACGCTGTTTATTAAACGTCAAAATAAAGATATTATTATTGTACAAATATATGTGAACGATATAATATTTGGTGCTACTAATAATTTCCTTTGTGAGTGGTTTTGCAAATGCATGCACAAGGAATTTGACATGAGCATGATGGGAGAACTCAACTACTTTCGGGGCCTTCAAATTAAACAAAATTATGAAGGTATACTCATTCATCAAACCAAGTACACAAAAGAGTTACATAAGAGATTCGGATTTGACAATTCAAACTCAAAGACCACACCAATGAGTACATCAATAAAACTCACAGCAGATGAAAAAGGTACGGATGTAGAGGTAACAAAATATTGAGGTATGACTGGATCCCTACTATATTTAACTGCTTATAGACCTGATATAATGTACAATGTGTGTCTATGTGCTTGGTTCCAGGTCAAACTCAAAGAATCCCATTTACAAGCTATTAAACGCATATTTAAATACTTCAGTGGTACTACTAACTTAGGATTATTTTACCCAAAATGTGACAATTTTGATCTAATGGGTTATTCAGATGCCGACTATGCAGGTTGTCAAATAAATAGAAAAAGCACAAGCGGTGCCTGTTCATTTTTGGGACAAAGTCTTGTCTTATGGCATAGCAAGAAGCAAGTGTCAGTCGCCCTATCCACTACTGAGGGCGAATATTTAGCAGCAGGAAGTTGCTGCTCCCAAATTTTGTGGATGCGTCAAACACTGTGTGACTTTGATATCATATATGAAAATGTGCCCATATACTGCGATAATACAAGCACCATAGACATCACTAAAAATCTAGTGCTACACTCTCACACAAAACACATAGAAGTTCGACACCATTTTCTTAGAGACAATGTGTCCAAAGGGCTAATAAGATTAATATTCATTCCCACTGAGCACCAATTAGCAGATATATTTACAAAACCTCTAGGGGAAGAACGCTTTAGTACTCTAAGAAGAGAACTCGGGATGTGTCTAATATAGATATGCACTGCATGACTATAAAGATATCAGACGAACAAATCACGGCATATCTCCACACCATAATTACGCCAATTAAATCTACTCAGATTACCCTTCCCAAACACGCCTTCACAACTTCCCATATCTCGATAACGTGTTCCCAAAATAAATACAGAAGCCTCTTTACTCTCCAGTCTCTTCATATCTCACCCTCTTCTCCACCATCTCAATCGACTCAACCCTACTCTGCAACAATGAGAACTAGGCGTGGCAAACAGCTCCGTAATGAATCGGAACCCCCTTCTCCACCATCTCAACCACCTACTACTCGAAGACTGAAACGAAAACAATCCTATGTTACTATCATCTCCGGTGAATCATCCCCTGCCAAATCCAAAGCGAGCCTACCTTCTCCTCCCCAAATCGGGACATCGACTGGCACCAAACGGCAAAAGCTCAAAGACTCTTCACCTGGCCCACCTTCGATAACGGTAACTCCTCTCTCTATTTCCTTGCATGATATTCCAGAAGATTTTTTTCGAGGTCATAATTTTGAACATCGGTTTAAGTCTTCTATTTGTCAAAAATCCTTCATTTACGAAAAATCTGTTGATATGTTTTACTAACAAAAATCTCCTCTTTAACATCTCCTTGAGTCATGTGGTATGTCTGCCTTAAGTGCTCCTCCCTCGACAGCTTACCCAAAATTAGTCCAGCAATTTTATACCAACCTTGAAAATTATGGCGATTACTACACCTCGTTTGTTAAGGGAAAATCACTGTTCTTTACTACTATGGACTTAGGAAGTATATTGTCAATTCCATACACCGGCGATTGTCCATTTACACTTTAGGGACCCATCTCTACTCCTTTGTCTCCTCTTGTCCAGCTTCGCATTGTCATGGATGACCCCACTGTGTCCACTGTCACCCTTCCTAAAACCACCGAAGTATCTCCTATTGCAATTGTCCTTCACAAATTGCTAAGGTACAATTTTCTCACTCGTCTCGGTGGTGGAGTTGACTTCACTTACCAAGATTTGGTTTTGGTGGCCTTAATAATGATAGGCCAACCATTCAACTTTTCCCAGATGATGCTCAAACGCATGGTTAACTGTGTCAAACATTCCAAAAAGTGCTTACCTTACAGTTGTTTCCTCACCAAATTATTTTCTCACTTTCACATTCCACTGGACAATGAGGGCTCTATCCAAATTACCGATTCCATCGACTCTAACTATCTCAAGGGTGATCATATTACCCTACTTAAAGGCAAATTCATACGAATAGCACCTGAAATCCCTGATGTTCCAAATCCCACACCCCCTACTTGTAAGACCCCGAATTTTATGAAATAAAAGTATTCAATTTTTTATAATTACTATTCATGACTTACTATTCACGAGTTATTATTCACGAAGCACGATAATTTTTTTTGTAAGAAGGCATTACTCAATAATTGTTACAGTAATTACTGTTCAATATTTTATTTTATTGATTCAATAATTGCTACATTGATATTTTATATTACTGTTGTTTTAATAATTGTCATTACACAATATTTTCCATTATCGAAGCAATAATTCATATTATTTGAATAATATTATTAGATAGCATTATTGACAATGTCTAGAAAGTTCTGTCTAAGGAGAGGTTTGGTGACCTAATTCCGCGCAAGATGAGAGAAATCCTTATTGAAAGCCCCTCTTTCTGAGAACCGCCTGGTCATCATTATTGTGATTCTCGTAATATTATTTGTGAATAATTAATTATTGATTTATATGATAAGGAAAATATTCATTTTATGTGGATATAGATGGAGAAAATTTTAAAGTGACAATTGTTGAAAATTGATAATTAATCTTTTCTCGATAAAATAATTTATTATTATATTTTAAGAATATAATAATGGTGATATTTTTACAATTAATGTGGGATATATGAGTAAATGAGGAGGAAGAGTATTTTTTATTGCAATAAATATTAAAAACATGTTAAACATGTCTCAGGGGCTCATTTCTTGACCGAAATTTGATTATAAACCAGAAATCGTCCGTATGTGGATTTCTTCAATTTCGTGGGAATTTGGAAAAACTTTCTTCTGCAAAGTTGTAGAGAATTGAATTTCCTATAAAAACACGCGAGATTCGAATTTTTTGATAAAATGGCTATTTATTATGAATTATTGAAGTTCCGAAATAATTAATTTTTGGAAGTTTAAAATATTTTAATTATGAAAAACGTTTTTGTTATTGTTTTGGGTGAATGGCTGATGAGTTTGGTCTGGTGTGGTGTGCATAGGATTATAATTTAATTATAATAATATTTTATTAAATTTTCTTCTTTGGTGTTCTAATCAATTTTCTATAAATAGGGTGCTTAGGTTAGAATTGAAAATCACACCTGAAACTGAAGTTTTCTCTCTCTCTATATTATCGAGCGTATTTTGTGAGTATTTAGATATCTTGAGTGTTGTTTTACGGTACAAGTTCCTTCAGCGTTATATCCGACATTCCAGTACTGCTCTTTCGAGGTAAGGGATTGTAAGGGATAGTAAGGGAAATTGTCGTTAGTATGTAAGGGTTATTATGTTTTTCAATTTCGAAATTTTTCTGAACCTTCAAAAATTCTGGAAAAATTTGAAATGATATTTTGATGAGTTTTGTAGATTGTGTCCAAAAATGGCATTTTTTGGATGTATAGATTAGGAGTTACGGATTTTATGATAAAAGACTATTTTAAAAGTAACCGCTAATAACTCCTTGTGATTAACTCCAAAATTGATAAAAATTTTATTGGGAGTACATCTATATAATATCAGTATATATAAATTTTGGAATTTTTGGATAAAAGTACAATTTATGATAAATGTCTGAATATTCGGTGGTTTTGGCCATGTGAAAAATAGTAAATGACTTTTAAAAATTCCGAGAAAAATATATGTTCAATATGAGACTATATTATGCTAAATCCTTAAAAGAAATATTTTTGAACCGATTTGGTATTTTCATGAAAATGTTCTAGTTATGAGTAAATGAATTAAATATGTTATGTGAAATAAGAAAATTGGAAAATATGATTTTATGGCTTGAGAATCATATATAGAGGTATATCAGATTTTTGATGAGGGTTTTGGTTATTGGTGATGAAATCTTATGAGTTTGGCATTTTAGAATGATTAAATGCGTTAATTAGTAAAGTATAAACAATTAAAATAAATTGTTTATAAGTTTAAGAATTGATTAAGATATTGTGGTAATATTAATAATATTAGATTATGAGATTATTAAGAAATGATTTATAAAATTTGGATTAAGGTGTTTTGAAATCATTGATTTATGAATCTTATTCTTGAAATTAAATGCACTTGTTGATCATATTGTTTTTATTATCATATATAACATTTTTATAATTCCGGTGATGATATTTCTCTTTGACTTAAGTGTAAAGATGGGTAGATTATTGGTATGATTGTGACTATGGGTTCTCTTTGGCCAGTAGTGCAAAGTTGAATTGTTGACTAGTATGATCATGACCATTGAATTTACAATGGAATATTTTTAGCTTAAGTGCAAGGTGAATTAATCAACATGGTTATAATTATGGTTTATATAAATTCTGAAATGATTATGTATTTCTTTGAGATATGAATATCTTTGGCATGTAGTGCAAAGATCAATTATTGATGAATATCTTTGGTCCGTAGTGTAAAAATGACCCGTTGTTGAATATCTTTGGCATGTAATACAAAGATGACTTGTTGTTGAATATCTTTGGCATGTAGTGTAAAGATGAACTGTTGATGAATATTTTTGGCTCGCGGTGCAAAGATGATTTTATTAGTATGATTATGAACAGAAACTATGATTTGGTATAACCATGATCTTTGATGTTTCAGGTAAAGACAGGTGATGAAAATTATCAACGTCTTGGATGCGAAGAGGAATTTAGAATCACAATTATGAATATAAGTTATTCATATGATTGTGAAAAGGAACTGTTGATTGATGTTATAGGGATAAAAAAAATTTGGTAGACTTTTAACGTGGAGAAGATATAGACTTTATAGTCTATTTGATTCTTCGAATGGATTGCTCATTCCGCTGCAACTATGGTTGAAAAGTTTTATCATCTACCATATGTTCTAAATCTCTGATTTATTACAGATGAAGACTATTGATAATTTATTTATCTTTAGTCATAATATTCTTTTATCGAGCTAGTTGTGCTCACCCTTCCATTTCACAATTCCTTTCGTAATAAGAGTGTAGTGGGGTTTGAGTTTAGGGTAATAGGAGAATAGAATGGTGGTCTCTAGTCATGGAGGTTCTCCTAAACAGCTTATTAACTTTACCTTTATGTAAGGTGCCATTGTGACGCATATCCAAGTTGGTGTCCAGTCGTCACAATGGTATATATTTGCATCAAAACTCATAACATATGTGTCTTTGTATTTTGCACGACAATTGTAGTAATAAAGTTGTAGTTGTTTTACATGCACTATGTATTTGGCGACTTCGTAATGAGTTGGATGGAATGGACCTATTTTGGTGTCGTCATAGTTGGTATCAGAGCTTAGGGATATGATCTCTGGCGGAGATCGGGAAATAGAACTAGGAAGGGAGAGACGAGTAATATCCTTCGCTAGTGTGTGTCCTACCTAAGCTGAATTTTCTTACTTAAGTTGACAAATTGTGATATGTCAATTAACCTTTGTTTTGAAGCTGTATTCTAGAATGATATCTGAAATACAGGAGATGAGCAATGGAAAAATCATGATGACAGGAAAGATGGAATCTGAAATGAAAGCAAGGTATTCTCAACTCTTTAAAATACCAGGTACGTAAATTTTGGGGACGAAATTTCATAAGGAGGGGAGATTATAAGACCCCGAATTTTATGAAATAAAAGTATTCAATTTTTTATAATTACTATTTATGAGTTACAATTCATGAGTTACAATTCATGAGTTACTATTCATGAGTTACTATTCACGAGTTACTATTCATGAATTACTATTCACGAGTACTATTCATGAAGCATGATAATTTTTTTTTTTACGTAAGAAGCGAAGACTAATAATTATTACAATAATTATTGTTCAATATTTTATTTTATTGATTCAATAATTGCTACGTTGATATTTTATATTACTGTTGTTTTAATAATTGTCATTACACAGTATTTTCCATTATCGAAGCAATAATTCATATTATTTGAATAATATTATTAGATAGCATTATTGACAATGTCTAGAAAGTTTTGTCTAAGGAGAGGTTTGGTCACCTAATTGCTGCTAGTAAGTGAGAAAATCCTTCTTGGAAAGTCCCTCCCCTCTTTCCTCGAACCGTGCAGTTTGTCATTATTGTGATTACGTAATATTATTTGTGAATAATTAATTATTGATTTATATGATAAGGAAAATATTCATTTTATGTGAATATAGATGGAGAAATTTTTTAAAGTGACAATTGTTGAAAATTGATATTTTATCTTTTCTGATAAAATAATTTATTATTATATTTTAATAATATAATAATGGTGATATTTTTACAATTAATGTGGGATATATGAGTAAATGAGGAGGAAGAGTATTTTTGTTGCAATAAATGTTAAAAACATGTTAAACAAGTCTGTGGGCCCATTTCTTGACTGAAATTTGATTATAGCCTGTAAAATCGTCCGTATGTGGATTTCGGTCAATTTCTGTGTGGAATTTGGAAAACCTTTCTTCTAAAAAGTTGTAGAGAATTTAATTTCCTATATAAAGTCTCGAGATTCGAATTTTCTAATAAAAGGGCTATTTATTATGAATTATTGAAGTTTCGAAGTTCCGAAATAATTGATTTTTTGAAGTTTAAAATATTTTAATTATGAAAAACGTTTTTGTTATTGTTTTGGGTGAATGGCTGATGAGTTTGGTCTGGTATGGTGTGCGTGGGATTATAATTTAATTATAATAATATTTTATTAAATTTTCTACTTTGGTGTTCTAAGCATTTTTATATGTAAGGTGCCATTGTGACGTGCTATCCAAGTTGGTGTCCCGAGTCACAGTTGGTATATATTTGAATCAAAACTCACAACATATGTGTTGTTGTATTTTGCACGACAATTGTAGTAATAAAGTTGTACTTTTTTTCTGTACCATGTATTTGGCGACTCAGAATGGGTTGGATGGAATGAACCTGTTTTGGGGTCGTCACACTACTTCCCTACTTCCCTCCCTTGAGATTCCAAATCTCCTTCATACCATAGCGAACAATTAAGCCACAATCACTACTAATGTTAAAGATATCCAGCTTCGTTTGTCCGTGCTTGAAAAAGGCAAACTCTCTATTCGTCACAATGATCTTCATTCTATTTTTCGCAACGTGGAGGATGAGTTTATTGACCTCCAAGATGGATTCAAGTTGCACACTCGAGCTATGGTAGAAGCCCTGCAAAGGAAGATGAACCGCAATGCCTGCCAATTGAGCACTGAGCTTAAATTCATTAGCAATCAAATTGGGTCTCTTGGACGATTTACCGAGCGTCGCATGAATGATCTAAGTACAGAGTTACAAGCAGACCAAATCCAATCGCGCATACCTGAATGGCCATAATGCAATTGGATGGCAGAATATCAAGGTGACTTTCTGGACCTGCCTTTACCACCTCCTACCGTCATTGCTCGCACTCCCAGATTCGCCAACACAATGTCCCTGGAAGAGATCGAACACCGCAGGCTTCACCGGCCCTATTTCACCGCCCGCGAAATAAATCACGTTAATATTGATGAGGAGGATGCTTAGACACCCTACCCTTTTGGCCTTATGGAGTCCTCTTTTTGATAGATGCCAAAGGGGGAGAAGAACTATTGCCTCGCTTGCTTTCAAGGCAATTTTTTAAAATTTTCATTTCATGCATGATAACTTTTGGTTTTAAGACTCTGGTTTAAAAATTTGTTGATGGATGATGGTTTAATAGTCTATGATAATTCTGTGTTTAACATGTTGTGGACTAACCAAACAATGCAGGGGCGTTTATCACTTTTCACATTTACAACTTGAAAGTGCAAGGTTACTCAACCATTGCATATATGCAGTCAAAAGTATGCATAAATTGAGGGGGAGTTGTAACTCTCTTGAAGTGCATGGTTTTAGGGGGAGCCATAATTATTTTGTTGTCATCATCAAAAAGGGGGAGAATGTTGACTTATGTCACCCTCCATGTTTTGATGATGACCTTATTATTTCTCTAATCATGCTATATTACATTTCAGGGAAAGATATGAAATTTTAGAAACATCAAGGAGGAAAATACAAAGCCAAGACATCCTTGAAGAAAAAGCAAAATTGAGTCCTAGGAATATATGTAAGATCTTAGCATTTATTACTTCCCAAGATAAGGCTCTAGGACATGTGCATTACATATATACTTGCATTCTCATACTTGATGCTACCTGTTAATTCACTAGTTCATAATATGCATGGCCGATATTACTTACCATAAAATTAAATCTTGATGAACAATATATATATATATATATGGTAATCTGGAGAAAATGATACCATAAAGCTATTCATTGATTTGATTCACGGTAAGCACATCTCATAAATCATGCTGCATAAATGATGCGTCATAAATGAAGGGTCTTAATTCTAGGCAATTAATTAAGGTAACTAGTTGATTGATTAAAATTCCATAAGATATACATTCTGGAATCACGCCCATAATATTGTCCCATGATTTAATTGGTTGGTACCAACGGTCAAATATATGATAAGTAATATGGAATCCTGCCAACAAATGTTTATGGTAATACAAAGTGTTGACTTCCGTCATTGGGAAAGTAGAAATTTGCGACAGGCCTATCTCCCATTTAAATCAATTAGCCTTAAATTACCGATAGCGTGATATCTCAGAAAAATAGAATCTCTGTTATGAAAATTATGATGTGTATATCATGATTGACATAGAACTGCAAGACTTGCGCAATGTGTTTTTAAAACGTGCATATTACAGTAACAAATCTTTACAACGGAAATATTTTGGGGTGGTCTATATATACTGAGCTCTTTAACAAAGTTAAATACGAAAAACAGACACATCATATCAAACGCATACAAGCTACAAAACTGTTTTTCACCTTGATTGATATAGATTGCATTAAGAATAGAGGTTGAAATTTAAGTAGGCACACTTAGAAGGGGGGGTTGAATAAGTGTGGGAACAAACGGTGTCAAAATTTTGATTCAATAAAAATTCTTTTGGATATTCAATGTAGGAGGCTGGATTCTAAATCCTTATAGATTAAAAAGTTAAGACAAGATGTTGAGTTGATGTAAGACTTTCTAAAATGCTTAATTTAGAGACTTGGCCTTTTTCAGAATGTGATTATGTGAAAACAATTTGTTAAATTAGTTTTGTAAATTTATAGATATAGAATGCAGTCTGCTGGATAGATAGCTCAATGATGAGATAATTTAGCACAATAAGCAATCACATGAACACAAGGAATTTTTATGTGGTTCAGCCCCTATCCTCTATTCTAGTGGCCTAATCCACGTCCAATACAAACTAGTATTGGAGAATCTTTATTAATTAACTTTGTTTACAATTAAACCCTTTTACAAGACAAGTTTCAAAACCTTTGAGTACTTATACTCCCCGAGCACTTTTGCTCCCTAGCACCTTTGCTCCCCGTGCACATATGCACCCTTAAGCACCTATGCTTCCTTGAACTTGCTTGCAAAACCTCTAATCCAACCCGGATTAGAAACCTTAGACTAACAACTTAGTCTACCACATATTTAGAGAATTGATCAAATATATGACAACAAAATAATCTATGATCAAGGAAATAATTATATCAATAATTCAACGCTCAAGTAGAATGCAATGATCAAAGTATGAAAGATATCACCAAGTTAAATAGCAGTCTCTCTCAATCGGAATATAATCCGTAGAAGACAACAACCTTTTAAATCTTCACAATTGAAAAACTTGAATAAGCGTTTATGAGTTTGTATGTGAAGAAAAGGATTGATGTATCGAAAAAGAAACTTTTTAGTATACTTTGCTTGGTGTTTTTTTTTTCAGATTTCAAACCCACTAAAAGCATATATATAGATAGGAAAACTTTTTTGCCTGCTGCTAATTTTAGCCGTTACCCATTAAGAATTAATTCCAAGATAGATTTATATATATATATAGACGTTAATAATTGATTTCGTAAATCTCCATATATATGTCCGTTAAAATTAAGCACATGGTATATTAGTTGGAGATATAACCAATTAAGGAGCGTGTGAATCAATCAACTTAATATTTGATTGAATAAAATATTCGTTTGCTTTATTTTTGCTTCCTTTGACTCAAGATAGAATCATGTTAATTAAAGTATGTTCATTAATTTAGTTAACAATAAAAATTCACTTCACTAAATTATGAGCTTCTTTAATAAGAAAGTAAATCAATTGTTAACTCCTTTTATCCAACGGATGTACTATTCATTTAGAAATCAATGAAAGATTTTATAGATTATTCAAATCTTATTTCCAAACATCTTCCTATTAAAGTGATGAGATCACGTTGCTTAATTTAAGGAAGGAACTTTTAGAATATCCTTAATTATGGAATCTAATTAAAGCACCCTCAATTATGGAATCAATTAAATCAATTTAGAAGCTTTAATTATGGAATCAATTTAGTCACCTTTAAATATGAAATAAATATATCAATTAGATTTACATTTACTAAATGGACTTCCATATTAATTTCATACAATTCAAAAATATTTCCATATTCATTTTGAAACTCCAATTAATTTGTTCCTTAATTAATTACTTTCATGATTATGGACAACCTAATAATAGATAATCCATATTCTAATATTTATGGAAATAATCTTGGTTAGAGATATGAAAGATAATGATATTTTAAAACTCATTTACTAACCAACTCCATCAATTATGGGAAGTATCAATATTTAAAAAATATTTTCATATTTATTTTGAAATCCCAATTTATTTAGATTTGCCCTCACTAATTAGCTTTCCAAAAATTACTCCAATTAATTGATCCATGCTAATTGATTCTAAAGATATGAATATTGATTTGCTAAATCAATTTGAAGGAAAGTTCAATCAATTCATGAATAACTCAATCTCAAGATATATGATATAGATTTATCAAAATCTATTTTAAATTAATTCTTTTAATTATGGGAATGTTTCAAAATAAGCTTTTCAAAAATTACTCCAATTATTAATCCATGATAATTGATTCTCAAGATATAAAAATTTGATTTGATTAATCAATTTGAAGGAAAGTTCAAACAATTAATAAATCATGGAAATCATAATGAATAACTCAATCCTAGATATGTGGTATAGATTTATTAAATCCCTTAGTTGTGGGAAGGCTTCAAAATTAACTTTTCAAAATATACTCCAATTTAATTAATATTTGATCCTTATTAATTTTGAAAGCTTAATTAAATATTTTCATAATTAATCTTTAATTAATTAATCATTTTAATTTATTCCACAATTAATTAATTATGTAATGCAATGCAAATCCTAGAGCCTTGATTGAGAAATAATTAAAGCTAGGATCTTACAATTAATAACTCAAGCAATTCTTCAAGCCTTCATGTCTTCAATCCTTTAATAAATCAAAGCTTCAAGAATTCTTTTAATATCCTGTAAATGCATGAGTAAACATTTTAGTACAATAGGAAAGTCATCATCAAAACCTAAGGTTGGAATATCACCAAGTCAACAGAGGTTCAGCTACGCAGAACGTATAGAATATATTCTAGTAATATTCTTCTTGCATATCATTTCATTTCATACTAGAGCCTTAAGTTAGTGAGTGATATATTGCTTGATCATTAGACCTCTAGTGTGTATCTTATATTTTCATATCTCAATCAATACTTTATTGTTATTAATTCTGTTTGAATTGATAACTCATTACAGTCAAGTTTGTGGTAAGCATAAGGTGCTTAAGAGTGCATAGGTGCACAGGGAACAAAGGTGTTCAATTTTCTAGAACTTGTATTGTAATTGGAAGAGTTTAATAAAAGTGAGTCTCCAATACTAGTTGGTATTGGACGTGGACTAGGCTACTATTCTAGAGGGTAGTAGTTGAACAACGTAAAAATTCTGGTGTTTGTGTGATTACATTTTGTGCTTGACTATTCTGCTATCTATCCAGTAGCCTGCATTCTATATCCACTTATATCAGTAACCTAGTTTACTTAATAATATCTTGATTTGATAATCCAGCTTGCTGCATTAAATATCCAAAGGAATTTTAAAAGTAATAAAAATTAGACATAGTTTGTGCCTACACTTATTCAACCCCCCCTTCTAAGTGTACCTATTTAAATTTCAGAATTATATACTCATTTTGTTAAAGTTTTGGTTTCTATACTCCATGAAATTAGTAGAATATCCTTGATATTTGCGCTTCATCCAGTATCTTTTCTTAGAAATATTATTCTGAGCATTCTTGATAAGTTTTAATTTTTTCATGTTGGGGTACTATTCACGGGGTTACTATTCCCGAAGTTACTATTCATGGGTATTATTCACTTAGTTACTATTCACCCGGGGTACTATTCATGACAAAAATTGATTTCATTTCGGTCCAAATCATTTTTGATATAATATTATTCTTGAATTTTACTCCACAAAGCAGTATCATATAAACAATTTGGACATTATTGAATTCTGGATAAATTAAATTATAAATATTTAAATTTTATCCTTTACTTTCATTGAATTGTATTCTTATATCATTGCCACCATCCTCATGCTTATATTGTTATGAAAGTCATCTTTGGCCCGTAGTGCATAGATGGACTTGGTATGATTATGACCAGAGATTATTCGGTATAATCATGACCGTAATGTTACAAACGATGTGGTAAAAGTCCTCATTGGCCCATAGTGCATTGATGGAGAGTTGTTGGCATGATCATGACCATTGGTGAATACATGAATATCCGTGGCCCGTAGTGCATGGATAATTTGTGGTCGTGATACTTAAGAATATCCTTGGCCGTAGTGCAAGGGTGATTTGATGATGTGGATTATTTATTAAAATAAGTCTCAGCGATAAAAGTGATGAAAAACCTTTTAAATCATATAAGATAGTAGATTTTACACTCTACTTGACTCTTCTAATGGATTGCATGTTCCACTGCAGTTAAACTTGATGTTTATTATATTTTATCAATTTAACACTGTTGAAGGATAACAATAATTTATTTTACATTATCTTAGTCATAATATTTCTTTCTGGGCTAGTTGAGCTCACCCTTTTCTTTCATTGTTCTCTTCAGGAAATGAGAATATAGCTGGGACTAGTCGGGGAACGGAGTGACGGTCCAGATGTTTGCATTAGTAGTCCTCGTTATTCTGTAAAATAGTGTGATAATAAATGTAATGAGGACTAGAGTTTGAATACGGTCTAGTCGACAATATTTGTATGGAAACTCACAGCTCATGTTGTGTATTTAAGTTTGTATTTGTATTCTGTACCACGTATTTGGCGACTCAGAATGGGTGATGTATACATATTTTGGGGGCGTCACAACGTGTCTCACCATTTATGAAAACGATGACATGTGCGAAGCACTAATATCACAAGCATATATAGTGTAAAGTAGTATGTAAATGCATTCGTACACATCCATCAAATATAAATGCAACATCCACACACAAACATATAATAGTTTTAAAAAGCTTGTTGTAAGACCCCAACTTTTTATAAATAAAAGATTTAATTTCTCTAATTATTATTTTGAAATAGTAAGGGGTTGATTTGATTAATTTGGTTAGTTATGAGTAAAATGCGCAAATATTTTAAATAAGCAAGTGGTTATAAAATATTCATTATTGTCGGAGAATATTCGTTTGGTCGTGGAATATTCTTACTGTCGTGGAATATCGTGGAATATTCTTACTGTCGGAGCCTTGTGTGGGCCCCATAACGGAAAGCGATTGGATGAAGAAAACGACAAGTATAAGTTGTTTACAAATAACGACGTAGTTATTCTGCTTATCTTCGTTGGAATACCCGTGGTTAAAACACGAATACTGGCGTTGTTGCACAAGAATAACACCAGATTGCACCAATTATTGATTCTTGCGTAAGAAGGTATTACTCAATAATTGTTACAGTAATTACTGTTCAATATTTTATTTTTGATTCAATAATTGTTGCGTTGATATTTTATACTATTGTTGTTATAATAATTGTCACTGCACAGTATTTTCCATTATTAAATCAATAATTCATATTATTTGAATAATATTATTAGATAGCATTATTGGCAATGTCTAGAAAGTTCTGTCTAATGAGAGGTTTGGTCACCTAATTGCGCGCTAGTAAGGAGAAATTCTTATTGGAAAGCCCCTCTTCCTCGGAAGCGCCGCCTCGTTGTCAATATTGTGATTACGTAATATTATTTGTGAATAATTAATTATTGATTTATATGATGAGAAAAATATTGATTTTATGTAGATATAGATGGAGAAAATTTTTTAAAGTGACAATTGTTGAAAATCGATATTTTATCTTTTCAGATAAAATAATATTTTATTATATTATTATAAGATAATAATGGTGATATTTTTACAATGAATGTGGGATATATGAGTATATGAGGAGGAAGAGTATTTTTGTTGCATTAAATGATTAACACATGTTTTGTGTGTCGGTGGACCCCATTTCTTGACTGAAATTTGATTATAGCCTGTAAAATCGTCTGTTTGTGGATTTCGGTCAATTTCTATTTGGAATTTGGAAAAACTTTCTTCTACAAAGTTGTAGATAATTGAATTTCCTATAAAAATTCGCGAGATTCGAATTTTCTGATAAAAGGGCTATTTATTATGAATTATTGAAGTTCCAGATTAATTGATTATTATTTTTTTTGGAGTTTTAAATAACTTTTATATGAAAAACGTTTTTGGCAAGTTTGGCACATGTGTGGCTGATATTTTGGATCAATGAAGGTGTGCGTAAGAATTTATAATATATATATTAATATTTATTAAATTTTCTGCTTTAGTGTTCTAAGCAATTTCTTATAAATAGGGTGCTTAGGTTAGAATTGAAAATCACACCAGAAACTAAAGTTTTCTCTCTCTTTCTCTCTCTATATTATCGAGCGTATTTTTGTGAGTATTTTAGTACTTTGAGTATTGCTATACTCTGCAAGCAAGTTCTTTCAAGACTATATCCAATATTCCATCGGAAATCTTTTTTTTGCGAGGTAAGGGATATTTATTTTTTTAAAAAAATGATATTATTTCTTCAATATCATTATGCCGAAATATTGGTTGGAACTTTTTATCAAATTTGGAACTTTTTCATGTCGGGGTTACTATTTATGAGTTACTATTCACGAAGCATGATGATTTTTTTTTGTGAAATTTCAATCTTTTAGTGTCGGAGTTACTATTCACGTATACGACTCTATTCACGAATACGACACTATTCACAGAAAAATTAAATTTTCTTTTCTGTGTCTATGATCGTCTGTTATGATTCCTATCTTGGATTGGATCTATTTTTTGGTCTTCATTCTTGAATTTTACTCCACTCTGGTTATTTATGAAGTATTTTTGAACTTGGATTGTTTAAAGTACAAATCCTTAATTATTTTTCTTTTGTTTCACTGGATTCGTTTTCTTTTAAATATTTTTCATCATCCTCAGTCCTAAATGATGATATTACTGAATATCTTTGGCCTGTAGTGCAAAGATGAACGATTTTCTGATGATTATCTTTGGCCGTAGTGCAAAGATAAATAGGTGTTTAGATGAACATGACCAACTGATGAATATCATCGTTGGCTGTAAAGTCAAAGATGAACAGTGTTGAAATGAACATGACCAATGATGAATATCTTTGGCTCAGTAGTGCAAAGATGACTATTTGATTTATGATGTATATTGATTGATGTTACAGGGATAAAATATCGATGATGGACTTTTAAATTCATAGATGATAGTAGATTTCATTCTCTACTTAACTCTTTTAATGAATTGGTGTTTTCGCTGCAGTTGTTGATCTAAAACTTGTTGTCTATTGTATTCTATCAGATTTTTCCCTGTTGAAGACTAAGGATAATTTGTTGTACATTATCTTAGTCATAATATTCTTTACTAGGCTAGTTGAGCTCACCCTTTTCCTTTTTGTTCCATTTTTCTTCTTAGGAGACGAGAATATCGCGGGAACTAGTCGGGGTGTGGAGTAATGGTTCAAGACAGTTGTTTTAGTAGTCCTCACAATGTTGTAAAATAGTGTATCAATAATTGTAATGAGGACTTATTTGAGTGTGGATATTGTCTAGAAGACAATATTTGTATTTAAACTCACAGTTTATGTGTTGTCGTATTTTGCACGACAATTGTATTAATGAAGTTGTAGTTGTTTCTGTACCATGTATTTGGTGGCTCAGAATGGGTGATGTATACCTATTTTGGGGGAGTCACACTTGTAATAACGGCTTAAGTCCTCTTACTGGTGTCCCCAGCAGAGTCTCCTCATGTCGACGTTGGGATTTTTATTTGTCCCTTTTTTGTTCTTGTCTTTTAGTGTTCTCATGTTAGGTGAGATTTGTTTGAAAAAACATGTTGTGAAAAGGTTCGACATTTATATGTCGACGATTTGACTGTAAAAGTTTCTAGTTGGTTTTTTAAATTATTGTACCAACACAACCAAGAAAAGATTTGCACATTGACCTAGTGATGTGACACTGCTAAACGGGTCAGTGAAACCGAGATTTGTTAGGGTCCGGGGACATGGTTATGCGGAGGGAAGGTGTTAGGCACCCCCCGACATCAGTGTTACCACTTTTCAAAAAACTGTTATGTGAATTGTGTCTGTGTGTGGGTCAATGTGTTGTTATTTGGAAGTAGTGCAAGGCCTCATTCGCACCTATATACACAGGGTTTGAATTTATGTAAAAAATTAGTTTTAAACAAGATATAGCAGTGATGTTTTGTAAAAGAGGTTTTTCAAACCCTTATGCTCAATAGTAATTGAGACCTTTTGATACTTCCATTTTATTAAAATGTTCAGCTTGATTGCTTTTATTTTTGAAATGCGAAGCACCTTCGAGAAAATAATGTACAAAGCAGTGCCGAATTCCTCATGGGCATGAAAGACATCTAAGGAAATCCAAACACCGTGAATAAATTTACAAGTTGCTTACAACTGAAAAAATGTCCATCACGGGAACCGAATCTAGATTCAGTAGGCTGAATATGTGATCATATGATTCCTAGGCTCAAATGATATAACAGTTTATATGAAAGCTGTAAGCAGTTATATATATAAAAGTTGTAAATATATATATACATACATGATCACCCCCCACGAAGCACCTCCATGGGGGATCGTAAATGTAAATATACAAAAGCGATAAATATATATAGAGAGACATGATCAACCACCACGAAGCACCTCTATGGGGGATCAAAAATGTAAATAAAGCAATAAAATCACAATCAACCACCACGAAGCACCTCCATAGGGGATCGGAATGTGAAGAAAGCTATAAAAGGCCACGAAGTAAACTCTAGGCCTGACAGAAATGTAAATTTATATATATATATATATATTTATATATATATATATATATAAATCGAGCCGGGATCGATATATATCCTGTGCGTTTTCCGCTTATATATATATATAAACAAAGAAATGCTTCGGACGTGAGTCCAGGCTCAATCGAGGCATAACTCGATAATGTTAGTCCATATATATAAATATATATATATATTATATATATATACAAAAAGAAATAAAAGCCACAGACCGAAGTCCGGGCATACACACGCAACACGACTCTCAATGTGAAGAACGGTGTGTGCAAAGATGAAGAAAAAGGCTTGAAAGTGTGTAAGAAGGCTTACAGTGGACAGCCAAAGAAGACTTCAATGACTTGAAAGTGGATGAACACACGGCTCTCGTCAGTAAAAATATAGCAATATATAAGCTCACAAGTGTTTAAAATGAGAAAGCACTCAGTTTATAGTGTGTACAGAACAAATTGGACAGGGCTTCCTCGCCTTTTTTATATGCAAAATGGCTGCCCCAAGTCCTCTATTTATAGAGGGGGCTGTCAGAGTGTACCTCTGGCACCAGTAGATGATATGCACGTCGATTGATCGGGGGGTGCCCAGTGTTCTCTGGGTCCTACCATCTCGAAATACATGCACGCATGCAACATGTTGTCCGCTCAAACTTTTAGAACTTTAATCTGGGCATCCGATTGAGGTGTATAAGACCTTTTATGGCATACTGTTGTTGAGAGCTACACAATGACATAGGAGTAGAGGTTGTACAAAGTCACGAAGATGAGACAATGCACTATGTCTTCAAGCTTCAAATTCTATCCGGTGTGCTGTCTTGTGCAGTAGTCACTCGAGATTGGCGCTCTTTGGTTCTTATAGGACATTGCTGTGTAGAATGTATGTATTTGTTGTTGAGACGGTGCTCTTTGGTTCTTATAGGACATTGCTGTGTAGAATGTATACGGTTTGAGCTGTTTTAGCGGTCATTGCTCAGGGTTATCTCTGAGATTGGACTACTGCTGATGTTGACCGTCCTCAGTGTTGTTTCTGAGATGTGCCTGACTTCCCGGCGTTATCTCTGGACTTGGTAGATGAGCGCCTCGGGGCTTTTGCCGAGTGTTTGAAGTTATTTTCATAGGTTTGAAACAAATATTTCCGGGGTCATCTCCGGAACTGCAAATGTATGCCTCAAGGTTATCTCCGAGGTTGATAATATCTTTCTCGGTGTTATTTTCGGGGCTGAGACTGAGTATCTCGGGGTTATCTCAGAGATGAGACGGTCATCTCCTGTGTGATTTCCGGTATTTGAACTGCATTCCTCGGGGTTATCTCTGAGGTTGAAACTGAAACTCCCGGTGTTGTTTCCGGGACTGAGGTTGAAACTTCCGGTGGTATTTCTGGGTCTGAGCTGGACATCTCGAGGTTATCTTCGAGATGGTAATACTGAATATCACAGAGTTGTCTCCAGGATTGAACTGAGTTATCTTCCAGGGTTATCTCTGAAAGATGATTCTGCCCTCCTGCAATGTTAGTAATAGGTATACAGAAAATTTTGAGTGTCTATAGTGGGTATTGTGGCATAGGCTCTGGCATGTGAAACTGGAACTAGGTGGCAGCATTAGGGTTTAGACTTTGTAAGGACGCATTCAATGAAGTGAAGGATGTGTTCATGGCATTGAAAATATGGTCTTGCCTAGCTGCTAATCGGGACATCTTCCTAATCGCGTCTTTATCTCTTTTATCCATATATCTATGAAGACTGCTAAACTGATTGTTGAACATATACTTGCATGTTCTGCTACTCCCCTCAGTCTCCTACTCTCCGATCATCTCATCATCCTCTGAGGTGTCCTCAGCATCTTCTTCTTCCTCATAAGCCTCTGGAAATATAAAATCGACTCCTCGTGGGTGTGACTCCCCTCTAGGCCAGACAGTGTAACGTGCAATCATTCTGGAGTCTAGCAAGTGGAGTAGATGCTGCATAGGCTCATCCCCAGACCATCGAACACATGCCTGCCTACACTACCCACATATGAGGGATGGGTGTGGCAGGCCACCGAAGAATGGCCCTCGCAGACAACGTCGAATAGGAAAACTGATGATGGAGCTGATGTCGATGTTGAAATCTTTCACAATAGCATAAAGCAGTAACACTTTCTCCCTTGTTACCTCATTGGTATGCGTCAAAGGGAATAACTTCACACACAGAAATGCATACCAAATCTTACCATAGCGTCTCAAGTCCTTTCTCAAGAAGATAGTGACACCCTTCATTCCTTTAACCCAAACAGTGCCCGGCTTAGATATCTTAGTCAAAATCTAGTCGTAGTCAGAACTGCTATCACGCAGCTGAGTATAGTGGCATGTGGCAGGGGCTCGCATGATGTAGTACTTGTTAATGGCATCTAGACTGAACGACACCTATTTACCCCGCACAAACGCCCTATATGGCGCCCTATCCTCAGCGTTTGCATAAAACTCCTTCACCACATTTACAATTATTGGGTCAGGATAATCAGTGAGCATCTCCAAGCCTTGCTCGAGTATTTTCCTCCTCATCTGCCCATCAATAGAGTCTGGTGCCAAACCCCACTCATGAGTTAGTTCTTTGGGCACTAAGTAATTATACTTGTCAGCGGCGTTGGCACTTGTGAACTTTCGTCTGTCGAAGGCATGAGTGGGTGGTGAGGAACCGGAACCTTCGCCCCTTTATCGCTTTGATGGTGTTTTCGGAGCCATGTCAGTCAATACAATCACAAGATTCCCCCAAACTTATTTTTGACAATTCGTCGAACACTTGGTGTGCAACACCACCACAATACCCAAACTGACAATCTTAAAATCAAATGTATTATGAGCACTGAACTAATATCTTACCCAATGATTTCCCCACTATTGGATAATGGTATTACAATTTGCTACTCCAATTGATGTTGTGCAAAATTGATTACAAAGGGACTACCCACACAAATTGTTGAATTGATTGATGATATTACCCAAATTGAATGCCCAAATTCAAACTTTCCCTTTCTTTTTCTTCTGCAGAACCGACTGGTGGCAAACCTTAGGTTTTGATGATTGAACTTAGGAGAACGAGTGTGAATGGTGTGGATTTAGGGGATTAGGGTTATGATTTATAGAGGGTAGGAGATATGCTCAGAATTGAAGGATAATGGAGGTGATTAAAGGAGTAGTGGGCCAATTTGTGAGGTGTGTAGTGGGTTGGAGTCAGTTTATAAAGACAAAAAGGGGGAAAGTTGAGTAAAACCATAACTACGGCTATTAAAATTTTTCAGTTCTCCCGTACCCCCTCCGGGGCGGAGGGTATTTATACTAGAAGGGCCCGCCGAGGCGGGCATGGGCAGAGAACACCCCCCCCCCCCCGCCGGGGAGGGGGTGCCAGGCTTGAAATGGGCCCGCCGAGGTGGGGGTCTCTTCTGCATAGGATTTTGATTTTTCAATTTCTTGTCCTCGTAGCACGTCCAATATCATCCTAAGTACCTGAAATGCATTAAAACCACAAATATGAGATAAAAGAATGGAGTATGAGCAAGTATGATCAAATTTACTAAAAATCGATAACGAACTAACAAACTATTCTACCGAAATGAACTAGATAATACAAAATAATCAACTAATCTACGAAGTGAATAACATAAAGTAAAAATACTTTAAATAAAAAGAAAATTGGGTTGCCTCCCAATAAGCGCTTGTTTTTGAGTCTTTCAGCCTGACTACTCCATGTGTTATCCTGGATCAGTTGGGATATTCGCGGTATGCTATTTGTTTATATCACATAACCAACTTCGCTGAATTGTATGCCCATTCAACTATATGTTTGAGAATGAAGTTGACTTACTATCCTCAATCCTTGCTTTAAGTCCAGCAACCTCTCTACAATCCTTAAGTTTGACACGTGTAGATTCGTCGAGCAATTCACTCTCTTCCTTGTCAGTCAAGATTGGGATTTCCTTGAACACTTTCACCTTCATTATCTAATCGAACACTTTCATAATAATTCTCCGTTATGCACGTCAATCAGTGTTCGTCTAGTCGCAAGGAATGGTCTTCCCAAGATGATTGGGATATTTTTATCTTCTTCAAAGTCTAAGATAACAAAGTCAGCAAGAAAAATTAAAGTGTCCACTATTACTAACCATCTTCTACTATACCCATTGGATACGTTAGTGATCTATCTGCGAGCTATAGACTGATATTTGTCGATTTTTCTTTCTTTAACCCCAACTTTTGGTAAATGGATAGTGGCATAAGATTTATACTCGTTGCTAGATCACATAAAGCTCTCCCCACATCTTGATTGCCAATTGCACAAGGAAGTGTAAATCTCCATGGATCTTTCAATTTAGGGGGAAGCTTTTTCTACAGTATTGCACTGCATTCTTCAGTCAATGCTACAATTTCAAATTCCTTGAGCTTGCGTTTCTTTGAAAGTATCTCGTTCATGAATTTGACATAACGTGACATCTGCTCAAGTGCTTCAGTGAATGGAATGTTGATGTGCAATTGTTTAAATATATCCATAAACCTTAAAAACTGATCCTTTAACTTTTGACTTTCCAACCGTTGAGGAAAAGGTATAAGTGGTGTAACATTATTATGTATGTTTTTTTTCGGCTTGTTCACAACTCGTTCCTTAGTTTTCAAGTCTGATTCATTCCATTCATTCTCACAATCATCATCTGTACTTGCTTTCCTATCTAAGTTAGAACCCAATTCCTTACCACTCCTAAGTGTAATAGCATTATACTGTTCATGATTTCATCTAGGGTTCTTTTCAGTATCGTTAGGCAATGTCTCTTGCGGCTTGTTGTTCAAAGAGAATGCAAGATGTCCCATCTGATTCTCTAAGTTCTTTATCGCTACTTCTTGCATTTTTATAGCCGCCTCATTGCCTGCTATATACTTCAATAATAGCTCTTCCAAATATGACTTTTTCTCATGCTATGGAGCTGCTTGTTAATTCTGATTTTGAAACCCCATGGGATAAGATTGTCATGGAGCTTGCTGATTTTGATTGTTACTCCACGAAAAATTTGGATGATTTTTATTCCCTAGGTTGTAGGCATTCTGATATTGATTCTGCAGAATTCTATTATAACTGCCTAGAATTGAACCGCTGCTGGATTAATGGCACATTGCTCGGTAAGAAGTTCCCCATCACACAACTCACAAACAATTGTTGAGCATCCATCTTCTTCGACAATGCTGAAATTTGTGTTGCTAACGTTGTTACCCCATCTACCTCTAATACCCCAACTACCTTAGGCTGCGTCATTCTCGTTGTGGGCCACTGGTAGTTATTAGCCGCCATCGTCTCTATTAGATCATATGCCTCCTCATAACTCTTAGCCATGAACGCTCCACCTGAAGCTGCATCTATACTAGTCCTGAGATTACCATTCAACCCATTGTAGAACATGTTCATTTGCAGCCATTTAGGTAGTCCATGATGTGGGCACTTCCTAAGCAGTTCCTTGTACCTTTCCCATACTTCATACAATAACTCCCCATACTGCTGCTCAAACATAGTAATCTCATTCCTCATCTTCGCAGTCTTTGCTGGTGGGAAAATCTTGGCCAAAAACTTATGAGCAAAGTCGTCCCATGTAGTAATCGACCCTGGCGGTAGAGAGTGTAACCAACTTTTTTCCTTCTCCCGCAGTGTGAATGGAAACAAGTAAAGTCTGACTGCATCATCTGACAACCCATTGTATATGAAGGTGTCACAGATTTCCAGAAAAAAAACTAAGTGCTCATTCGGATCATCGTTGGCAAATCCCCTAAACTGCACTGAGTTCTGTATCATCTGTATGGTCCAAAGCTTAATCTCAAAATTATTCATAGCTATCGCAGGCCTGGTGATACTCGACTAAAGCTCAGTCACCCTAGGAGTAGAAAAATCCCTCAGCCCTTTCTGATCCTCTGCAGCCATTATTTTTTCCTTATCAAGATTTTCCCTAGTGTCCTTAATCCACTTACTAGGCCTTTGAAACCTTTTCTCGGTGTCGTCCCCGAAAGGAAGCAAGTTTGCCTTCTTATACCGAGTTTGCATACACTAATTCAGAAAATCTGCAACAAGAAATAACAAAACAAAAGAAAATTTGTTTAAGTAAAACTGAACTAATTAAACTGATATTGAAAAATACTAAAATCAGAACTAGTCCCCGACAACGGTACCAAAAACTTATTAGTAAAATCTATATACGCTCAACACGCAAGTGCACATGGTCAACAAGTAATATAAAAGTAAGAAAAGTATCGTTCCCACAGACTCTAGTATGAAATCAAACCTAACAATTCTAGTTTTATATTAACTCAATTTTATTAAACTACTTAAATTAAGGGTTTTAATTAATAATAACGAAGAAACTAAAAATCCAAACCAATCAACACACTAAGTAACCATAAATTTCAAGCAAATAATGGAGAATTAGGCTTACAACTTCACTTTAAGTCGCACTCTGATTATCACACCTTATTCCAGTTCAATTCACCATCTTCGTTTATTAATCAAGAACACTCAAGTCTCTCGATGCACTAACACCGTATTAACTTAAATCCACAAATTTGATATAATTAAGTCAAACACCTTAATTAACTAATTCACTATATCTTTATGTGAATTAAATTCAAAGAAGGTTTGAATTACAAGTTCTTTATCCGATTACATGTGATGCTAGGTATATCTCTATCCTAAACATTCATCAAGATTCTATCAAATAAAGAATTCATGAACACATGCTGAAGTGATTAAGTCTAGATTCATACATCGTCTCTCGAGTCCATATAAATCTACACAGAATTGGTGATCAAATAATTAATAAATTTAAGTGCAAATCACAATAGATAAACTGAATTGATAGTTGTACTAAACTGAAATTAAAGCATAACAATCATTGTTCAACAATAAAGATCCATTGCAAGCCTAAAAAGTAATTTAGTTCATCATAGATAAATAAAAAACTTAAATAAATAGAGAATCCATCATCCCAATTACAAATTCGAATTAAAGAATTAGAAAAGTTACAAAACCACCCTTCTTCGCCTTCAATTATGTAATATTCGTGATCTTGACCTTCCTTGCTTTCCTCCAATATTCTTCTCTGAAAATTAGGGCTCAAAGTTCAACTGATTAATTGGTATTCAGTGATCTCTGTAATGTTATGTTGTCTGATGTAATAGCTAATAAAATGATGCCCCATCATTGTCCCAATGTATGCCAAATTGTTCCATCCACACAGCTACAGAGTTCTATTCAAAGTGCACATCTTTCTCTGTCCTCGTACCCCAGCCCCAGCGAAGGATTTTTGTATTTTAAAGGCCAGACCTGGCGGGGGGTGTTACTATTCTTGACCAAGTACCCTCACCCCGACCGGGGGGGGGGGGGGTGGTTCTTCACAAATATGCGCTCCGGCGGGGGTGTTTCTGCAGTGCTAACTTTTTCTCATATTGTGCCATTTTCTCGCTACAACGCCACCTGTATGACACGAATGCTACGTAATGCAACCTAAACATAAAAAAACACGAAACAAGTAAAACTATACAAAAATAGACAGGATCAACATTGTTTAAGTATAAATTAAAAGTCGATTCATAGGTATAAAACCCACTCATCAGTACTGTAAGGACAAACTCAGAGATGCAATTAAAACTTGCCCATCCAAAGGAAAAACTATTTCCCTTTTCAAGCATCTGCACATCCTTAAATCCTCCATTGCAAATAGTTGGAGAGGTCAAATGTCGAAGAGTTTTCACACACTTTAGGGGATTCATTGGAGAATATACTGAAGCTTTTGACAACGCAAAAGAAGATTGTCCAACTCCTTCCCCCAGCTAATCTAAATGGTAGGAATTTAGACTCAAGTAAGAAATGTGTTTATCATTCTAAAGCTCTGGGCCATGATACCCAAGATTGTTGGTCCATAAAGCACAAAATATAATATCTGATAGAAAGTGGGGAAATTGTGGTCACTACACAAGAACAACCACATGTTCAAGATAATCATCTGCCTCAACACAATGAAGAGAATGTCAGTATGATCAGTATGGGAAGTGGAGAAGGTTCCAAGTACCACAATTACGTAAGGGACTCCTCGAAAATAAATAAGGATAACTCTGGCAGCTGGGAGTATTCAGCAAGTCAGTTTCTGATAGAACAAGAAATAAAGTCTATCAAAGAACAGATTGGTCAACTGGCAGAAATGATGGTACATCAGCACCAAATAACTCGATAGCTGACTAGTCAGAGGCAAAAAAATCTCCTCTCCATCATAACAAGGGATCAACAATGATTCCAAGTGAATGAAACTTGGGAAGAAAAACTTGCAAGGAAAATAAGATCCTAAGCTCGTCGAGAATATGCGGATAAAAGAAAATTAACTCCATTAGGTCAACTGATGGAGGAGATCCTACAGATGTTGATCAACGAAAGGAAGCTCACATAACGTTTACCTCTAATCAATATTTGTTCCAAGAGATTTGATGTTACCATGATATGCCAATATTACTCCCACACTCCTAACCATAGCACATAAAGTTATTGGGCACTCTGACACCTGATCCAGAATATGATTGACCGCGGTGACCTGCAAATGGTAAATAGTGATAAAACCTTACCTAAAGAGGAGGATATATTTTCCCCTAGAACACAGAGATAGAAGGAAGTTATAGCAGTCCTATCCTCTGAAGGAGACTTGTCTACAACACCTCTTGCAATCCAAGGAATGAAGGTCAAAGGAGTAAAGAACCCTTTGAAAGTGGCTGCTCCCGAGCCTCTAATATTGCCATTCAGACCGTAGTATCCTGTAATCAGCTTGAAAAGAGTCCCCCGGAACTATAGGAAATATGAGGGATCAACTTCAAGCCAAAATGTTGTTATATTGAAGGAAAACCCGATGTATCTACCTCAGCGAGTAATGAAGCCAGACATTAAATCCACGGGGAGACTGTCTGAGGAGAAAATTGAAGAATTCCTCAATAAGATGGGACATAATGATGCCAAAGTGGTGCAAAGATTGAAAGAAGCACCCCAATAGATATCCATTCTGGATTTGGTTTTATCTTCGGAAGATCATCACAAGGTCTCAGTGAAAGTACTGGAAGAAGATCACATGCCGAAGACAATAGATACTGAGAAGTTTCATCATTTGATAGATCACATTTTCAACAGTAATGTGATATCTTTCACTGATGATGACATACCATCAGAAGGGACGGGACATTGTAAGTCATTACACATAGCAGTGATCTTATCAGGATATGTGGTAGGAGGTGTGTTGATAGATAGAGGATAGTCCTTAAACATATGTCCATATGCCACATTAGAAAGAATGAAAATCAATCTCAATCGAATCCGAAGCAGCCACATGGTCATAAGAGCCTTTGACAGATATCGACGAAATGTTGTAGGAGAAATTGAACTTCCAATAGAGATCGGTCCACATACCTTCAACATATCCTTTCAAATGCTAAACATCACAACTGGATATAATTTGTTGTTAGGAAGACCGTGGATCCATATGCCAAAAGCAGTTCCATCCACCCTTCATCAATAAGTTAAGTACATAATTAATGGTAATCTGATAACTATCAATACTGAACCAGAAAATCATGTCCATGTACAAAGCGAAATGCTTGTGATCAGTCTCGATGAGGGAATTGAGCCTGTTAGTTTTCAAGCTCTTGAGGTGAGCAACACTTAGTATCAACCTATTAGGGCCCCAACTTTAAGGCCCAGAGTTTCTACCGAAATAATGTTGGCTAGTCAAGAAATGATATCCTTGGGTTTCTAACCTAGACAAAGGTTAGGGAAAAGCCAACAAGGAATCAAAAGTCTCGTTCAAATTCCTTGTCAAATAGGAAAGGTTGGATTAGGCTATTCCTCTGGGTCAAACAACCGAAACCCGCACAAGCATCCACCGATTCCTTCCTCAACCATTTTGCTACAAAACATTATGGATACAGGACTCGTGAAACCAACAAGAAAAATCCATGTGGCTGTATTAGGAATGCTAATTCCTAAGGTTAATCCGACCAGTGAAAAGGAAATCTAGACCCTTGTTTGTAGACACTCAAAATTTTGTTTTCCTGTTACTAACTATACAGGAGGACAAAAGCATCTTTTTCACATTCCAGAGATAACCCTGGAGGACCACAACATCAATTTCAACCCCGGAGATAGCCCCAGAATATCTAGTTTCCAACCCCAGATATAACCCCGGAAGATCAAGTTTAATACCCGGAGTCAACCCCAGGAGGTCAGGCACGCCTCAGAGACAACCCTGAGGACATTCAGCACTTGCAGCAGCCCAATCTCAGAGATAACCCTGAGCAACGACTGCTAAATCAACCCCGAACTAGAGATAACCCTGGTGAGGGGAGAAATCGTCATTTTTCCACATGGATTCCATATTGCACCATCTCAACAACATTTCTACATACATTCTACACAGCAGTGTCCTACAAGAACCATATCTTATCTTCCAAGCGGAAAGTACGCAAAACAGCTCAACGAACTGCCTGCTAGAGACCCAAATATGATATTTCGATCATGGACCCATCTTATTACAATCCAAAAAGGGCAAATCCTATGTCATTGCATAGATCTCGGAAAGAGCTTTTTGGAATGCTATGACACGCTTCCATCGGACATCCGAATTGAAAGTTATGAAGGTTAGAGCAAATAGCGCGTTGTCCGAGTGCACGTACTTCGAGGTGGCAGGACCCATATTGCCCGGGGCACCCCGGGCAACCGCAAATACACCTGCGGCTCCCCCCTCTATAAATAGAGGGCTTGGGGTGGCCATTTTCAAGAGAGAAAAGGCGAGGAAGCCCTGTCCAATTTGCTCTGTACATACTATAAAATGAGTGTTTTCTCATTTTAAACACTTGTGAGCTTATATTTTGTCATATTTTACTGGTGGGAACCAAGTGTTCATCAATTTAAAGCTATTGAAGTCTTCTTTGGCAGTCCATTGTAAGCTTCTTACACTTTTTAAAGACTTTTTCCACTATTGTGCACACACAGTTCTTCACGTTGAGAGTCGTGTTGGGTGTGTATGCCCGGACTTTGGTCCATGGCTTTTTATTTCTTTATATATATATATATATATATATTTATATATATGGACTAAAATTATCGAGTTATGCCTCGATTGAGCCTGGATTTTACATCCGGAGCGTTTCTTGTTGTTTTATTACATATAAACTGTTGTCGAACTCTGTTTTATGAGCCTGAATTTTATATCTGGTGCGTTTACTGGTTTTATATATACACACACACACAGATATATATATATATATATATATATATATATATATATATATATATAACCGAGCTTGGATCGATATATATCTGTTGCGTTTACCACTTATATATATATATATTTATATTTATATTTCTGTCAGGCCTGGAGTTTATTTCGTGGCCTTTTACTACTTTCTTTACATTTAGTCTCGCCTGGAGTTTACTTCATGGCGGTCGATCATTTTTACTACTTTATTTACATTTCTGATCCCCATGGAGATGTTTCGTGGTGGTTGATCGTCTGTATATATATATTTGCCGCTTTTATATATTTACATTTCCAATCTCCCCAGAAGTTTACTTCGTGGTGGTCAATCATTTGTATATATATATTTACAGCTTTTATATATTTAACTGCTTACAGCTTTTATATAAACTCTGTCATCATGTGATCATAGATTCAGTCTCCTGAATCTAGATTCGGTTCCTGTGATAGACATTTTTAGCTGTAATCAGCTTGTAAATTATTCACGGTGTTTGAATTTCCTTAAATGGTTCTCATACCCATAAGGAATTCGACACTGCTTTGTACATTATTTTCTCGAAGATTCTTCGCATCTCGAAAATTAAAGCAATCAAGCCAAACATATAATAAAAGGGAAGTATCAAAGGCTTCAATTACTATTGAGTATAAGGGTTTGAAAAACCTCTTTCACAAAACATCATTGTTATATCTTGTTAAAACTGAACTTTTATACAAATTCAAACCCTTTGTATATAGGTGCAAACGAGGCATAACACTACTTCCAGATAATTGCACATTGACCCACACACACACACACACATACACATTCATATAACCGTTTAATTGAAAAGTGGCGGTTACCTTGGTAACACAGATTTCGGGGGTGCCTAACACCTTCCTTCCACATAATCAAGCTCTCGAACCCTAACGAATCTCGGTTTCATAGACTAGTTAAATAGTGTTACATCACGTGGTCAATGTGCAAACCTTTTCACGGTTGAGTTGGTGCAACCATTTAAAAATACCAACTGCAGACTCTTACAGTCCAATCGTCGACATATACATGTCGGACCTTTTCACAACTTATTTTTTCAAACAAATCTCACCTAACATGAGGAAACTAAAAGACAAGAACAGGAAAAGGGAAAAATAAAAATCCTGACGTCGACAGGTGGCGACTCTGCTGTGGACATCCAGTAAGAGGGCTTAAGCCACTATTACAAACTTTTCAAAACTGTTATATGCTTGTGTGTGGATGTTGCATTTACATTTAAATAAATGTGTACAAATGCATTTACTTACTGCACTTAGTGCTTCGCACATATCATCATTTCCATACGGTGAGACATGTTGTATGTGAATGTATGTTGTGTGGTCCCTCCACCAGGAGGCTATCCTATCAGTGTTTGATTACTAGACTCGTAGGGAGACTAATTCCAACGAGGCTCAGGAAAGGCACCACCCAGATTCGCTCCAGTTGAAAGACCGGATTAAAAACCCATCAAGTAAATTGCGATGATCTGGGAACCTTCATGCCAAAAGGCTGCGAGAGTAGCCTAAGATAGGTCAGCCTCTGATAAACCAAACACGGAAGGAAGTCTCTTCATACTTTCCCATTTCAATTACTCGTAAATTCAATTACTTGTAATTTCAGTCCATGTCAATCTCAATGTAATGGAAAATATGAAGGAATATGTGTACATGCATTCCCTTTTATATCAAAATGTGATATGCTATCTTGTCATACAAACAGCTGACATCCGTTTTGCAAGATTATACTCCTAAGAATGGACACATCCCATAGCATGTAACATTTTCACATTCCCTAAGACTAAACTACATAATTCTTTTTGTAGGGAAGCAATTGGTCTTGTTTCCAGTTCAAGGTCCAAAAAGGCATTAAGCCCGCAATCAGACATGGCTACAAGTGCTCCACCTGATCTTACTCCTGTCTCTCGAGAGGAGTTCGAAGGATTAAGGAATCAGATAGTAGAATTGGTTGTCTTTCTAAAAGAATAAAGTAAAAATACTCGGGGCCAGACAATGCCTACTCAACTAGAGTGATTCACACCAGGGGGCAGTCACGGTATTGGCAAAAAGATGGAAACTCAGATACCTGAACCTCATTCCAATAAAGGAACCAACAAAACCCCTGAAATCACAAAACTCAGGGATGACCGAGAAACTGGGATATAAGAAAGAAAGTCCAACAAATGGAGGAAACCATCCGATCAATCAAAGAGACTGGAAACTATGGCAGTGTCACCTATTCAGATCTCTGCATATTCCCAGGGGCTCGATATCCTGACAAATTCAAAATCCCAGATTTTGAAAAGTACAATGGGGCAGACGATCCATATACGCACCTAAAAGTGTACATTGGCGAACTGGGGTCTTATGCTGAAGATGAAAGCCTCAGGATGCAACTTTTTCAAAAGAGTCTCACTGGAGAGGCTAAAGCCTGGTATGCCCGACTTGACAATGCCAAAATTCACAACTGGGAAGAATTATCCCACACCTTTCTAAATTAGTATAGTTTTTAGTAACAAATGGCACCGAATCGATACCAAGTGACTAAAGTCAAAAAGCAAAGTACTGAATCTTTTCGAGAATATGCCCAAAGGTGGAGACATCTAGTAGCACAAGTCATTCCCTCAATGACAGAAACTGAGATGGTAATGACGTTTATTGATATCCAAGAAGCTCCTTATTATGAGAGGATCCTAGCAAGCATAAGAAAGCCATTCTCAGAAATGATCAAATACAGCGAAATGGCAGAGATGGGCCTGAAGGCAGGCAAGATTAAAGACTTCACTGCCTTGGAAGCGATGCATGACATATCTGAGACTAGCAAATATATGAAGTGATCCCAAGGGGGTACCCGATAAAGGCAATGAAGATGTATTCCTAATTGTACAGGGGCAAGCTAGGAGACCAACCTACAGTCCCTCCATTTGGGAAAAACAAGACAATCTGCCATCTCAAAAATAGGTTGCATTCAACCAATGCCAAGATAGGAAGAGAAAATTTGAAAGAACGGATAATCGGGTGTTCACTCCACTTGGCGATTCCCTTGAAAATGTGTTGGCGATATTAATGGATCACAAGAAAATTATTGAACTGGCTCCACCTCTGGAACCATGGAGCAAAAGATATAATCCAAGCCAAAGATGTGTTTACCACTCAAGGTCGCCAGGACATGATACACAAGATTGTTGATCCTTAAAGCATAAAATTCAAAGTTTGATCGAAAGTGTTAGTATTGTGGTCCAACAACCTGACCAACAAAATGTTAACACCAACCTTTCGTTGCAGCATGATAGGGAGGAAGTAAACATGATCTGGTCAGGAAGCGCTGAAATGTATCCAAATCATAAATACATGCGAAGGATTGAGGAATACCCTTAAAGGCACCGAACAAATGTCCTAGAGTGGGAAAACTTGGAGGAGGGTATGATGGTAATGCAAAAATTAGAGACGATCCATAATCAAGTAAATCTACTACCTAAGCTGATAGTGCGCCAACATCAGGAAACAAGGCAGTTTTTCATTTAACTATCAGAAAGCCAAGAGAAAAAAGAGGTTAACCATAATGCAAACCTATATCTCTCCAGGATGAGCCAGCTAAATGAAGAAGATCAAAGCAGGTTGAAAGGAAAAGAAAAGGGGGATGCTAAAATTACTAGAAGATCTCGCCAACAGAAAAATCGCTCGGGGGAATGCGAATTCTCAAAGAAGAAAGATCAAACAAACTCCTGAAGAGTCCAAAAATTCACCCCTCTGAATAAATTAAATGATGAAATGCTACATTTTTTGATAAGCGAAGGAAGGATTACTGAGTTACTGCATCCTCAAAATCCCAAGATAAAGAGTTATGATTCCACCAAGATGTGTCTCTATCATTCTAACTTACTTGGACATGCGGCTGAGGAATGCTGGTCTTTGCGACATAAAATCCAGGATCTCATTGAAAAGGAAGAGCTGAAGATAGAATTCCTCATAACTAGAAAAAACGAAGAGGAAATAAAAAGCTTAAGATGTTCACTCGAGACATGCAGTTCAAAGGAGGTGAAGGCTATGAGCACCAATCCTGGAAATATACACGATGGACTGATCCTAATGCAGGGAATGACAGAGGAGACAAGGGAATCCCCAAGGGAGATTCCTCCGCCAACATCAAACATCCTGTGGTCCAAAGATAGCAACCACGTTCCCGATTTTATAACCTTGGATGATGCGGAGGAAATACTAATCCTTTCCAAGGAAGAAAAAGTTAAAAAGGAAAGTTCCTTGCAAGAAATGCGACAACAGTTCGAGGGAGATTTTATGGTCGAATCCTCTCAAGCCCAAGGAAAAGGTGAAGAAATAGATGAAGGAAAAGGTCGTGAGGTTATCAGGGAAACCAACCCATCAAAGAATCAGGAGTTCATACAATTTTGCGATGGGTCTAGTTCAAGCGTCCTTAAAAATGTACTGAATCAGGAAGCGATCAAGTTATGGCTATAAGTGAAGATATTCAAAATCAAAAGGTAACCTCTATCGCGAGCCTCGAAGGCAACATAACCACTGATAACTGGACTATCAAGCCTCAGCTAGCCAAGGTGTAGATGCAGAGGATAGAGTTATGAGTTCCAAGAGATGTTGGGACGGTATCACTCTCCTCGCACTATGCCTTTTATTTTCCATGCATGTAAATATTGAAAAAAAAGAAAAAGAAAAATAAAAAAGAAAAATAAAAAAATAAAAAAATAAAAAATCAAATCAGTCAGGTTTCAGCTCATCAAGCCTGAACTATGAAAAACATGATCTCCCCTAATCAATGGGAGTACGTAGGCAGCCATTTATGGTGCGACCAAACTAAACAAAAACCCAAACAAACACTTCTCAGATCGTTCAGCTCATCAAGCAGGAACTACACAAACCTTATCTCCCACATGCACATGAGTACGTAGGCAGCCATCAGTGGTGCGGTCTGACCCTCAAAAGAAAAACCCTCAAAGCCAGCGACCCATGTCGAGAAGACCCAACAACACTTTAATGTCATTCCATCAATTTTGGCAAAAATCCCAGAAAGGAAGAAACAACGATACACTAAGACAACCAACAACAAGGACCTTCAAAGAGCCGACACCCTCAATCACAAGTCTTCATCAAATCAGAAGAAAACAATCAAAATTGGTTGCGCGAACAAGCCAGGAACAATGATTAAGAAAATAAGTGTATGCGTTTGATATTTTTGAGAAGGAATTTTGAGGATTTCAAAATTCTGTGAAGGATTTAGGTGAATTATTCAGGATTAATGGAAGTCGTGAATATGTTCTCTGTATATGGTCATTTATGTGTTCAGAATGTGGTTAAGGGTCAATGGTTGACCAGATAAACGATATCTGTAACAAACTTTATGTATATATTAAGAACGTCAACGTTCGATTAGAAAACCCTAGCGATTAACAAGAAACCCTAAAATTGGTTCTGAAACCCTAATTTTAGTTTCGGGAATTCGAAACCCTAATTCGGAATTTAAAACCCTAATCTGGGAACTTAACGGAGAATTATATTGCTCAAGTTCTATTAATTGTAATATTAATTAGGGTAAAGCTTAATTATTTAGCAAACCCTAATTTTCAAAATTTTAAACCCTAATTTATGGATTTGACACTTAATTTATAATTCGGGAAAACCTAAGTGTTAATTTAATACTTTTGATGTTAATTAGGAAATATTAATCCTAATTTTAAAGTTATGAGTAATTAGAAAATCCTAATCTAATTTCTAAATTAGAAAATTATCTTTCTATTAGAAACCCTAATTTTTGGGTTGTAAACCCTACTGACCATTTTAACCCTAATTGCTTAATTAGCAATATTAATTAGGAAATATTACTCCTAATTAGAAAACTTGAATTATGATTAAGAAATTTTAATATAATAAGAAAATACTAATTATAATTTAGAAATGTTAATTTTCTATTTTTGAAAACGTAATTTGGAAATTCTAGAATTGATTTTAAAACCTAAAGGGTTAAAACCTAAACCCTAAGGGTTAAAACCTAAAACCTAAGGGTTTGAACCATTGTCCAAATTGCCATTAAAATAAAAATCAAAAAGACTATTTTGCCCATTTTTGTATTTTATTAAGTTGGAGTGTGAATCTTACTATATCATATGGTTGGTGACCAACCCTAGCCTAGCATGTGCTCAAATCTCAGCCATCTCAGCCAATTAAGGACACCTAGCAACATTAGATACAATGAATCAAAACATAGGAGATTTAAAAGTAAGAAAATACTTACTTTACTTTTCATTTTTGCCAAGACCATTCTCTCTCTTCAATTTCGAAATCTAGAGTGACAGAGAGAAGGTGAGCCATAATCAGTTCCTAGCAAGCCAACCTCAGAATCAAAAGTCAGAAAACCAAGATCAAAGCTAAAGGGTATAAACCCTAAAAAAATTCGAAATCATAAGATTTTATGTTGTTTGATGTTAGTTGTTGTTTAGAGTTGTGTAATAGGGTGTCTTTTAATGATCTAGGTTGTTGGATCATGGATCCATATCATGTAGATGCAAGAAATCAAGTTTTTGAAACTGACTTAGAACCCTAAAAATGTCGCCTGACAAGCTAATGTCAGTGGCCATAGATCTCTTTCTGTTTTTTGATTTGAGTTGTTTTAAGTTATTCATTTGTTCTTTGTAATGTGGAATGTAACCTGGAACTTAAATCATGGTCATACCATGTCTAGATCTCCAGATATAAGCAGTCAAACAGGGTTTACCGATCACGGAATCTGTTTCTGGGTTACCCAGATTTTTCCAGAAAGTTTAACATGCATTTTGATGGCCTCTGATCTTGCTACTGGTAATGATTTAGGCCATGTTGTTATATTACATTTGTATACTGACATGTAGGTTACATGATCATGCATCTATAACACTTAGATCGTACATAGGATAAAAGAAATTTTCGGTCAAATTAGGGTTGACCAGTTGTTTTGTCTCAAATCTGGAAAACCCTGATTTCTTCAAGACCCGTATTTCTGACAAGGTTTGACTGGCTCGAATCTTGTGATTTAGTTGTTTTTATAATGATCGAATGTTATAGAAATGTACCCTGACATGTGTTTTATAATATTGAACCATTATATTGTACAAACAAAACCCAGAACTCAAGTTATAAGGATCGAGATTTAGTACCATCGTATGTTCTTCATTTTCTGGAAAACCCAGAAATGAAGAACAATGTTGTCAGACTTTACTAAAGCTTGAATCTCTCTTATATGTTGTGTATTGGTCAGGATCTTGGTTATTAGTTGTAGTATTACACTTGTACTACATGATTAAAAACATTAACAGCCCAAAAAATATTACGAACACCAATCTAGAGTAACCCAATTGAAACGCGGCACCTCATGGCGACTTTGCATTTACAAGCGGGGCTCAAGAACAAAGCCAAGAACACCTATAATGACGGATCATTGCTATAGGGCCTTTTAGCGACGCTTAATTTCGAAAATTAATATTTTTAATTAAATAAATCAAATTAAATGGTTTTAATTATTAAAAATACTAAATAAATTTCAAAAATTATTATAAAGACTGAAAAATAGTTTTTAATTATTTTGAGTATATTTCATAAATATTTAATATTTTGGATTATAAATGGTATTTAATTTATTTAATTATAATATTAAATAAATTATTTAAAATGATTTTAATACATGAAAAATGATAATATGGTATAAGAAAATATTTTAAGTTATTTTAATGACTTTTGATATTTTGTGATGAGTTTCATTAATAAATTAATATTAATGGTAATTAGTTTATTTAATAAATATATTAAATAAATTATGGAAAAATAGAATAAATGATTTAAAAATCATATGAAAATGATTTAAGTGTTATAAAAATATTTTAAGTTATAAAATATAAATTTTGATATTTTGTCATGAAAATATTAATATTTTAATATTAAAAGTAATTACCGGATACTTGATTTAATTGTTTAAAAATAATATAAATGTGATTTTAAAGTATTAAAATACTTTTGTGATATTATAAATATATTATAATATTATGATTGTATTTCATTAATATTTAATAATAAATAAATATTAATGATAAAAGAATTATGTAGTATTTTTATTATTTAAATACGATATTAATAATGGAAAATTTAAGATAAATAGTAATAATTATTTAAAAATTATTACGAGCTTATGAAAAATATTTCAACTGTTAATAAAGCGTTATAAATTGCGTAGAGGTAATCAACGGTTCAGGCAAGTTTGTTTTTACTTAACTCTACTAAGAGTTGTTTCATTCAGATATGTTTATGAATATTCATTGCTGATTGTCACTGAAGAATTGTACTTTGTACATATTGCATGTATAAGTCAGGTATGAAAGGCTGATCACCTTCATTACCGTTCGGTCCAGATATATTTGTTCATGTATAATACTTGTTCAGTCAAAAGTTTGTTCCTGCTAGTTCACAATTATATTGTTGAATTATAGCTAGCTTATTATTCGAATCCTTTCAATCATGATATATCGTTAAATTATTGAACTTAAACTTGATGGGCAACTTTTATGCTCACCCTTGCTATATCATGATAAAACATTGCAGATTAAGGCGAATGCGTCGGATACAAAGAAAGGTCCAAGACAGTTCCAGCTTTAGTATACGTGTGCAGTAGATTTGATATAGTGTTGTATGATAATAATGTTATGTGTTAGAAAAGTTATGATTTGTGTATAACTTAAGTTTACTCGACCTTGGGGAATAGTGTGTAAAATGTATTGTATAAACAATTTATGTTTATATCTTCTGCAAATAAGTAATAGTTGGATAGAATGATCGAACCGAATTCGCGGTGATTCAGAACCTCAGATTCGGGGATGCCACAGTTGGTATCAAAGTTGTTGGTTATGAAGCTTAGGTAGGAATACCTAAGACCAATAACCGTAGTGATTAGGATAAGGACTAACTCAAATAGAGTTAGTGTGTCGGTAAGATTCAAAGATAAATCTTGGCGGGTTATAAAAGATACAGAGTTCCCTAACTTTTATAATAATGTTGAACAGTAGTGATGAATAGATAGAGTCTAAAAGAATAAAAGCACCGTGATAGAAATCGAGAAAAAAAATGATCCTAGCATAGAAATGAATCGTAATATATACGATGAGATCACCCCGTGATTGGATAAGGTTTTAGTATGGAGAAGGATCAAGTAAATGATTGAAAAGTTTACAATGAACGATTGTTGTATGCATTGTCTTGTGAATTGGTGCAGATTCAGGAAAGATTATGAATCTGAGTTAAATGAAATTCAGACGATTGAGAAGGGAGTTAGTGTTAGGTGAGGATTCAATTGAGGATTCATGTCGGTAAATTGAGTTGTATGATTCCTTGTGGGATTGAGAATTGTACTTGGTGTAACAACTACTTAGTTACGAAAATGATAATCATTGAAATATTTGTGTCGTATTTATTTGGTATATGCATGTTAAGAGGGTGATTCCTTTCTCATGTGTATAACGGATAGATAGGTCATGGTAGAGGATATAAGGTTAAGTCTGAGTTCTTAAAACTCATACTTATGTGATATTCTTGACTTCATAGTTATATGAAATGTTTGTGAACCCCTCAAAGAAATGGGCGCTTGAAGGTCCTGACTAGGACAAGTTCTTAAACTCATATGATTGTGGCAAGTAAATGAACTCATAAGTGTGGTTTTACGAATTGGGCATAGTTGAGTGTGAATGGAGAATTGAGGATTATAGGAACAGATAGATTGTTAAGTAAATGATCATTAGTGGAGACATAAGTTTTCCAAACCTCCTAGTTATGCTAGACTTCAAAATTTTAACATCAAGCTAAATACGTACTATGTGCTTTTGAAATAAAAATAAATGTAAACTCGTAATCATTTTTGAAACGGTTTAAAGTATAGTCTTATTTCAGCTAGACGCAAATGATTTGAAATATCAAAATATATTTTATTTATCACGTATGTACCATGTAACCTGGTGCAGAGATGATAAAAAAGTGATGGATTTGTAAATACAGGAATACTTAGTGTGAATTTGATCTAAAATCGTTGTTCCACTATTGTATGATGTGTTATGACAAATTCAAACAATGACGGCATCCTCAAACGGATTGTTAATACAGTACGGCATCATGACGTCATTCTAGAAAATGTTTTCAAAATTTTAATTTGCCAACAGGGTTTGGCTACACCTAAATAATTCGATTGAATTGAATTATTGATATGAGTCTATGCTATTCGATTCAGCTAGACTAATGTTATGAAAACTCTAAGTGTCCAATGAAAGAATTTTCCCGAACCAAATTGTTTTGATGCGGAATCCAATAAGACTGAGGTAATAAATTTTGTGCGCCTAAGGCGGATAAGAGGAACAACTTGTTCCGACCAGCAGTACTTGGCCAGTACAGGGCATATCAGGCTAATCACCCTTTGTGTTCGTAAGTTATGCCGGTTTGTGGATGAATTTCCGTATGACCTTTACGAAAATGACAGACAAATAGTCTATATGACTCCTCAGGAAAATTTGAAAATTTTTACTCTTGTGAGTAGTGTATTGGGTAGCATGTGAATGTGTGTGAATGGTGTAAGCAGTATGGTGTAAGGTGTAAGGTAAATTTCGGGGACGAAATTTTTAGAAGAAGGGGTGAATGTGACAACCCAAAAATTTAAGAAATTATTTTTAAAATTTTTATTAATTGATTTAAGGTTCAATATTAGAACCTAGATAGAAAATAAGTGTATGTGTTTGATATTTTTGAGAAGGTATTTTGTGGATTTCAAAATTCTGTGAAGGATTTAGGTTAATTAATCAGGATTAAGGGAAGACGTGAATATGTTATGTGAATATGGTCATTTATGTGTTCAGAATGTGGTTAAGGGTCAAGAGTTGACCAGATAAACGATATCTGTAACAAACCCTATGTATATATTAAGAACGTCAACGTTCGGTTAGAAAACCCTAGCGATTAACAAAAAACCTAAAACCGGTTCTGAAACCCTAATTTCAGTTCCAGGAATCCAAAACCCTAATTCAGAATTTAAAACCCTAATCTGGGAACTTAACGGAGAATTATATTGCTCAGGTTCTATTAATTATAATATTAATTAGGGTAAAGCTTAATTATTTAGCAAGCCCTAATTTTCAAAATTTTAAACCCTAATTTATGAATTTGAAACCCTAATTTATAATTCGGGAAAACCTAAGTGTTAATTTAATACTTTTGATGTTAATTAGGAAATATTAATCCTAATTTTAAAGTTATGAGTAATTAGAAAATCCTAATCTAATTACGAAATCTAATTTCTAAATTAGAAAATTATTTTTCTATTAGAAACCCTAATTTTTGGGTTGTAAACCCTAATGACCATTTTAACCCTAATTGCTTAATTAGCAATATTAATTAGGAAATATTACTCTATTAGCAGCAAACTTGAATTATGATTAAGAAATTGTAATATAATTAGAAAATACTAAATATAATTTAGAAATGTTAATTTTTTATTTTTTAAAATCTAATTTGGAAATTCTAGAATTGATTTTAAAACCTAAAGGGTTAAAACCTAAAACCTAAGGGTTAAAACCTAAAACCTAAGGGTTTAAACCATTGTTCAAATTGCCATTAAAATAAAAATAAAAAAGACTATTCTGCCCTTTTTGATATTATTAAGTTGGAGTGTGAATCTTGCTATATCATATGGTTGGTGACCAACCCTAGCCTAGCATGTGCTCAAATCTCAGCCATCTCGGCCAATTAAGGACACCTAGCAACATTAGATACAATGAATTAATCAAAACATAGGAGATTTAAAAGTAAGAGAATACTTACTTTACTTTTCTTTTTTGTCAAGACAATTCTCTCTCTTCAATTTCGAAATCTAGAGTGAGAGAGAGAGAAGGTGAGCCATAATCAATTCCTAGCAAGCCAACCTCAGAATCAGAAGTCAGAAAACCAAGATCAAAGCTAAAAGGTATAAACCCTAAAAATTTTTTGAAATAATAAGATTTTATGTTGTTTGATATTGTTGTTTAGAGTTGTGTAATAGGGTGTCTTTTAATGATCTGAGTTGTTGGATCATGGATCCATATCATGCAGATGCAAGAAATCAAGTTTTTGAAACTGACTTAGAACCCTAAAAATGTCGCCTGACAAGCTAATGTCAGTGGCCATAGATCTCTTTCTGATTTTGATTTGAGTTGTTTTAAGTTATACATTTGTTCTTTGTAATGTGGAATGTAATCTGGAACTTAAATTATGGTCATACCATGTCTAGATCTCCAGATATAAGCAGTCAAACAGGGTTGACCGATCACGGAATCTGTTTCTGGGTTACCCAGATTTTTCCAGAAAGTCTGACATGCATTTTGATGGCCTCTGTTCTTGTTGCTGGTAATGATTTAGGCCATGTTGTTGTATTACATTTGTAGACTGACATGTAGGTTACATGATCATGCATCTATAACACTTAGATCATGCATAAGATAAAAGATATTTTCGGTCAAAGTAGGGTTGACCAGCTGCTTTGTCTCAAATCTGGAAAACCCAGATTTCTTAAAGACCCATATTTCTGACAAGGTTTGACTGGCTCGAATCGTGTGATTTAGTTGTTTTTATGATTATCGAATGTTATAGAAATGTACCCTGACATGTGTTTTATAATATTGAACTATTATATTGTACAAACAAAACCCAGAACTCAAGTTATAAGGATAGAGATTTAGTACCATCGTCTGTTCTTCATTTTCAGGAAAACCCAGAAATGAAGAACAGCATTGTCAGACTTTTCTGAAGCTTTAATCTCTCAGATATGTTGTGTATTGGCCAGGATCTTGGTTGTTAGTTGTAGTATTACACTTGTACTACATGATTAGAAACATTAACAGCCCGGAAAACCTTACGAACACCAATCTACAACCGGTCAAATGTGGCACCTCGTAACTGACTTTGCGTTTCTGGGCAGGCTCAAGAACAGGCCAAGAACACCTATAGCGACGGATCTGTTGCTATAGGGCCCTTTAGCGACATTTAATTTTAGAAATTAATATTTTTAATTAAATAAATCAAATTAAATGGTTTTTAATTATTAAAAATACTAAATAAATTTCAAAAAATTATTATAAAGACTGAAAAATAGTTTTTAATTATTTTGAGTATATTTCATAAATATTTAATATTTTTGGATTATAAATGCTATTTAATTTATTTAATTATAATATTAAATAAATTATTTAAAAATGATTTTAATATGAAAAATCAAAAATGATAATATGGTATAAGAAAATATTTTAAGTTATTTTTAATGACTTTTGATATTTTGTGATGAGTTTCATTAATAAATTAATATTAATGTTAATTAGTTTATCTAATAAATATATTAAATAAATTATGGAAAAATAGAATAAATGATTTAAAAATCATATGAAAATGATTTAAGTGTTGTAAAAATATTTTAAGTTAAAAATATAAATTTTGATATTTTATCATGAAAATATTAATATTTTAATATTAAAAGTAATTACCGGATACTTGATTTAATTTTTTAAAAATAATATAAAGGTGATTTTAAAGTATTAAAAATACTTTGTGATATTATAAATATATTATAATATTATGACATGTATTTCATTAATATTTGATAATAAATAAATATTAATGATAAAAGAATTATGTGGTATTTTTATTATTTAAATACGATATTAATAATGGAAAATTCATGATAAATAGTAATAATTATTTAAAAATTATTACGAGCTTATGAAAAATATTTCGACTGTTAATAAATTATCTTAGATAATGGTTAAGCGTTTAGACAGAGTTTAATTAAACTTAAACTCTAAATTTTGTCCGACTAGACCGTCAGGACGTTAGAATTTTGTCGGATTCAAGTCAGACTGAAATAGTCTGACTTGATGCTAAGTTTTATGTATTGAATAGACTAATAGGGTTATATGTTATGTGTTATGTGTTTAAGTTATTCTATGTATATATATATATATATATTATAGTATTATATTGTGATGATATTATTCTAATATTGGATATCTATATTACTAATATTAGGTCTTCGGATAAAGCGTTATAAATTGCGTAGAGGCAATCAACGGTTCAGGCAAGTTTATTTTTACTTAACTCTACTAAGAGTTGTTTCATTCAGATTTGTTTATGAATATTCATTGCTGATTGCCATTGTAGAATTATACTTTGTACATATTGCATGTATAAGTCAGGTATGAAAGGCTGATCACCTTCATTACCGTTCGGTCCAGATATATTTGTTCATGTATAATACTTGTTCAGTCAAAAGTTTGTTCCTGCTAGTTCACAATTATATTGTTGAATTATAGCCAGCTTATTATTCGAATCCTTTCAATCATGATATATCGTTAAATTATTGAACTTAAACTTGATGGGCAACTTTTATGCTCACCCTTGCTATATCATGATAAAACATTACAGATTAAGGCGAATGCGTCGGATACAAGGAAAGGTCCAAGACAGTTCCAACTTTTAGTATAATGTGTATGATGAGATTTGTAATAGTGTTGTATGATAATAATTTTATGTGTTAGAAAAGTTATGACTTGTGTATAACTTAAGTTTACTCGACCTTGGGGAATAATGTGTAAAATGTATTGTATAAACAATTTATGTTTATATCTTCTGCAAATAAGTAATAGTTGGATAGAATGATCGAACCAAGAATTCATGGTGATTCTAACCTCGATTCGGGATGCTACAGTTGGTATCAAAGTTGTTGGTTATGAAGCTTAGGTAGGAATACCTGAGACCAATAACCGTAGTGATTAGGATAAGGACTAACTCAAATAGAGTTAGTGTGTTGGTAAGATTCAAAGATGAATCTTGGCGGGTTATAAAAGATACAGAGTTCCCTAACTTTTATAATAATGTTGAACAGTAGTGATAAATAGATAGAGTCTAAAAGAATAAAAGCACCGTGATAGAAGATCGAGAAAAAAATGATCCTAGCATAGAAATGAATCGTAATATATACGATGAGATCACCCCGTGATCGGATAAGGTTTTAGTATGGAGAAGGATCAAGTGAATGATTGAAAAGTTTACAGCAACGATTGTTGTGTCTGTTGTACTGTGAATTGGTACAGATTCAGGAAAAAATTATGAATACGAGTTAAATGAAATTCGTATTGAGAAGGGAGTTAGTGTTAGGTGGGGATTCAATTGAGGATTCATGTCGGCAGCTGAGTTGTATGATTCCTTTTGTGGGCGGGGAATTGTACTTGCTGTAACAACTACTTAGTTCTGACAATGATAATCATTGAAATATTTGTGTCGCGCTATTTGCTATATGCATGTTAAGAGGGTAATTCCTTGCTCATGTGTATAACGGATAAATAGGTCATAGGTAGAGGATATAAGGTTAAGTACGAGTTCTTAAAAACTCATACTTATGTGATATTCTTGACTCATAGTTATATGAAATATTTGTGAACCCCTCGGCAAATGGACGCCAAAGGTCAGACTAGGACAAGTTCTTAAACTCATATGATTGTGGCAAGTAAATGAACTCATAAGTGTGGTTTTACGAATTGGGCATAGTTGAGTGTGAAGGGAGAATTGAGGATTATAGGAACAGATAGATTGTTAAGCAAATGATCATTAGTGGAGACATAAGTTTTCCAAACCTCCTAGTTATGCTAGACTTCGAAATTTTAACATCAAGCTAAATACGCACGATGTGCTTTTGAAATAAAAATAAATGTAGACTCATAATAATTTTTGAAACGGTTTAAAGTATAGTCTTATTTCAGCTAGACGCAAATGATTTGAAATATCAAAATATATTTTATTTATCACGTATGTACCATGTATCCTGCTGCAGAGATGATAAAAAAGTGATGGATTTGTAAATACAGGAATACTTAGTGTGAATTTGATCTAAAATCGTTGTTCCACTATTGTATGATGTGTTATGACAAATTCAAACAATGACAGCATCCTCAAACGGATTGTTAATACAGTACGGCATCATGACGTCATTCTAGAAAATGTTTTCAAAATTTTAATTTGCCAACGGGGTTTGGCTACACCTAAATAATTCGATTGAATTGAATTATTGATATGAGTCTATGCTATTCGATTCAGCTAGACTAATGTTATGAAAACTCTAAGTGTCCATTGAAAGAAATTTCCCAAACCAAATTTTTTTGATGCGGAATCCAATAAGACTGAGGTAAGAAATTTTGTGCGCCTAAGGCAGATAAGAGGAACAACTTGTTCCGACCCAAGATGATTAGCGATCTGAGGCATATCGGGCTAATCACCCTTTGTGTTCGTAAGTTATGCCGGTTTGTGGATGAATTTCCGTATAATCTTTGCGAAAATGACAGACAAATAGTCTATATGACTTCTCAGGAAAATTTGAAAATTTTTACTCTTGTGAGTAGTGTATTGGGTAGCATTTGAATGTGTGTGAATGGTGTAAGCAGTATGGTGTAAGGTGTAACGTAAATTTCGGGGATGAAATTTTTAGAAGAATGGGTGAATGTGACAACCCGAAAATTTAAGAAATTATTTTTAAAATTTTTATTAATTGATTTAAGGTTCAATATTAGAACCTAGACAGAAAATAAGTGTATGCGTTTGATATTTTTGAGAAGGAATTTTGTGGATTTCAAAATTCTGTGAAGGATCTAGGTTAATTATTCTGGATTAAGGGAAGACGTGAATATGTTATGTGAATATGGTCATTTATGTATTCAGAATGTGGTTAAGGGTCAAGAGTTGACCAAATAAACGATATCTGTAACAAACCCTATGTATATATTAAGAACGTCAACGTTCGGTTAGAAAACCCTAGCGATTAACAAAAAAACCTAAAACCAGTTCTGAAACCCTAATTTCAGTTCCGGGAATCCAAATCCCTAATTTGGAATTTAAAACCGTAATCTGGGAACTTAACGGAGAATTATATTGCTCAAGTTCTATTAATTATAATATTAATTAGGGTAAAGCTTAATTATTTAGCAAGCCCTAATTTTTAAAATTTGAAACTTTAATTTATGAATTTGAAACCCTAATTTATAATTCAGGAAAACCTAAGTGTTAATTATTTAACACTTTTGATGTTAATTAGGAAATATTAATCTTAATTTTAAAGTTATGAGTAATTAGAAAATCCTAATCTAATTACTTAAATCTAATTTCTAAATTAGAAAATTATTTTTCTATTAGAAACCCTAATTTTGGGTTGTAAACCCTAATGACCATTTTAACCGTAATTGCTTAATTAGCAATATTAATTAGGAAATATTACTCCTAATTAGCAAACTTGAATTATGATTAAGAAATTTTAATATAATTAGAAAATACTAAATACAATTTAGAAATGTTAATTTTCTATTTTTAAAAATCTAATTTGGAAATTCTAGAATTGATTTTAAAACCTAAAGGGTTAAAACCTAAAACCTAAGGGTTAAAACCTAAAACCTAAGGGTTTAAACCATTGTCCAAATTGCCATTAAAATAAAAATAAAAAAGACTATTTTGCCCTTTTTTGATATTATTAAGTTGGAGTGTGAATCTTGCTATATCATATGGTTGGTGACCAACCCTAGCCTAGCATGTACTCAAATCTCAGCCATCTCAGCCAATTAAGGACACCTAGCAACATTAGATACAATGAATTAATCAAAACATAGGAGATTTAAAAGTAAGAAAATACTTACTTTACTTTTCATTTTTGTCAAGACAATTCTCTCTCTTCAATTTCGAAATCTAGAGTGAGAGAGAGAAGGTGAGCCATAATCAATTCCTAGCAAGCCAACCTCAGAATCAGAAGTCAGAAAACCAAGATCAAAGCTAAAAGGTATAAACCCTAAAAAAATATTGAAATAATAAGATTTTATGTTGTTTGATGTTGTTGTTTAGAGTTGTGTAATAGGGTGTCTTTTAATGATCTGAGTTGTTGGATCATGGATCCATATCATGTAGATGCAAGAAATCAAGTTTTTGAAACCGACTTAGAACCCTAAAAAATGTCGCTTTGACACAACTAATGTCGATGGCCATAGATCTCTTCTGCTTTTTGATTTGAGTTGTTTTAAGTTATACATTTGTTCTTTGTAATGTGGAATGTAATCTGGAACTTAAATTATGGTCATACCATGTCTAGATCTCCAGATATAAGCAGTCAAACAGGGTTGACCGATCACGGAATCTGTTTCTGGGTTACCCAGATTTTTCCAGAAAGTCTGACATGCATTTTGATGGCCTCTGATCTTGTTGCTGGTAATGATTTAGGCCATGTTCTTGTATTACATTTGTAGACTAACATGTAGGTTACATGATCATGCATCTATAACACTTAGATCGTACATAAGATAAAAGATATTTTCGGTCAAAGTAGGGTTGACCAGCTGCTTTGTCTCAAATCTGGAAAACCCAGATTTCTTAAAGACCCGTATTTCTGACAAGGTTTGACTGGCTCGAATCGTGTTATTTAGTTGTTTTTATGATGATCGAATGTTATAGAAATGTACCCTGACATGTGTTTTATAGTATTGAACCATTATATTGTACAAACAAAACCCAGAACTCAAGTTATAAGGATCGAGATTTAGTACCATCGTCTGTTCTTCATTTTCTAGAAAACCCAGAAATGAAGAATAGCGTTGTCAGACTTTTCTGAAGCTTTAATCTCTCAGATATGTTGTGTATTGGCCAGGATCTTGGTTGTTAGTTGTTGTATTACACTTGTACTACATGATTAGAAACATTAACAGCCCATAAAACCTTACGAACACCGATCTACAACCGGTCAAACGTGGCACCTCAGAATCGACTTTGCGTTTCAAGCGGGCTCAAAAACAAAGCAAGAACACCTATATAGCGATCTGGATCTGCTACTATAGGCCCTTTTAAATGACAGATTATTTTGAGAAATTAATAGTTTTAATTAAATAAATCGAATTAAATGGTTTTTAATTATTAAAAATACTAAATAAATTTCAAAAAATTATTATAAAGACTGAAAAATAGTTTTTAATTATTTTGAGTATATTTCATAAATATTTAATATTTTGGATTATAAATGGTATTTAATTTATTTAATTATAATATTAAATAAATTATTTAAAATGATTTTAATACATGAAAATGATAATATGGTATAAGAAAATATTTTAAGTTATTTGTAATGACTTTTGATATTTTGTGATGAGTTTCATTAATAAATTAATATTAATGGTAATTAGTTTATTTAATAAATATATTAAATAAATTATGGAAAAATAGAATAAATGATTTAAAAATCATATGAAAATGATTTAAGTGTTATAAAAATATTTTAAGTTATAAAATATAAATTTTGATATTTTATCATGAAAATATTAATATTTTAATATTAAAGGTAATTACCGATAATGGATTTAATTGTTTAAAAATAATTTAAAGGTGATTTTAAAGTATTAAAAATACTTTCGATATATTATAAATATATTATAATATTATGACATGTATTTCATTAATATTTGATAATAAATAAATATTAATGATAAAAGAATTATGTGGTATTTTTATTATTTAAATACGATATTAATAATGGAAAATTCATGATAAATAGTAATAATTATTTAAAAATTATTACGAGCTTATGAAAAATATTTTGATTGTTAATAAATTATCTTAGATAATGGTTAAGCGTTTAGACAGAGTTTAATTGAACTTAAACTCTAAATTTTGTCCGACTAGACCGTCGGGACGTTAGAATTTTGTCGGATTCAAGTCAGACTGAAATAGTCTGACTTGATGCTAAGTTTTATGTATTGAATAGACTGCTAGGGTTATATGTTATGTGTTATGTGTTTAAGTTATTCTATGTATATATATATTATAGTACTATATTGTGATGATATTATTCTAATATTGGAGATCTATATTACTAATATTAGGTCTTCGGATAAAGCGTTATAAATTGCGTAGAGGTAATCAACGGTTCAGGCAAATTTATTTTTACTTAACTCTACTAAGAGTTGTTTCATTCAGATATGTTTATGAATATTCATTGCTGATTGCCATTGTAGAATTGTACTTTGTACATATTGCATGTATAAGTCAGGTATGAAAGGCTGATCACCTTCATTACCGTTCGGTCCAGATATATTTGTTCATGTATAATGCTTGTTCAGTCAAAAGTTTGTTCCTGCTAGTTCACAATTATATTGTTGAATTATAGTCAGCTTATTATTCGAATCATTTCAATCATGATATATCGTTAAATTATTGAACTTAAACTTGATGGGAAAATTTTATGCTCACCCTTGCTATATCATGATAAAATATTGCAGATTAAGGCGAATGCGTCGGATACAAGGAAAGGTCCAAGACAGTTCCAGCTTTAGTATACGTGTGCAGTAGATTTGTAATAGTGTTGTATGATAATAATGTTATGTGTTAGAAAAGTTATGATTTGTGTATAACTTAAGTTTACTCGACCTTGGGGAATAGTGTGTAAAATGTATTGTATAAACAATTTATGTTTATATCTTCTGCAAATAAGTAATAGTTGGATAGAATGATCGAACCGAATTCGCGGTAATTCGGAACCTCAGATTCGGGGATGCCACAGTTGGTATCAAAGTTGTTGGTTTTGAAGCTTAGGTAGGAATACCTGAGACCAATAACCGTAGTGATTAGGATAAGGACTAACTCAAATAGAGTTAGTGTGTCGGTAAGATTCAAAGATGAATCTTGGCGGGTTATAAAAGATACAGAGTTCCCTAACTTTTATAATAATGTTGAACAGTAGTGATGAATAAATAGATTCTAAAAGAATAAAAGCACCGTGATAGAAGATCGAGAAAAAAAAATGATCCTAGCATAGAAATGAATCGTAATATATACGATGAGATCACCCCGTGATCGGATAAGGTTTTAGTATGGAGAAGGATCAAGTGAATGATTGAAAAGTTTACAGCAATGATTGTTGTGCCTGTTGTACTGTGAATTGGTACAGATTCAGGAAAAGATTATGAATACGAGTTAAATGAATTTCGTATTGAGAAGGGAGTTAGTGTTTGGTGGGGATTCAATTGAGGATTCATGTCGGCAGCTGAGTTGTATGATTCCTTGTGTGGGCGGGGAATTGTACTTCGTGTAACAACTACTTAGTTCTGACAATGATAATCATTGAAATATTTGTGTCGCGCTATTTGGTATATGCATGTTAAGAGGGTGATTCATTTCTCATGTGTATAACGGATAGATAGGTCATAGGTAGAGGATATAAGGTTAAGTACGAGTTCTTAAAAGCTCATACTTATGTGATATTCTTGACTCATAGTTATATGAAATGTTTGTGAACCCTCAGCAAATGGACGCCAAAGGTCTGACTAGGACAAGTTCTTAAACTCATATGATTGTGGCAAGTAAATGAACTCAAACGTGTGGTTTTAGGAATTGCACATAGTTGAGTGTGAATGGAGAATTGAGGATTATAGGAACAGATAGATTGTTAAGCAAATGATCATTAGTGGAGACATAAGTTTTCCAAACCTCCTAGTAATGCTAGACTTTGAAATTTTAACATCAAGCTAAATACGCACTATGTGCTTTTGAAATAAAAATAAATGTAGACTCGTAATCATTTTGGAAACGGTTTAAAGTATAGTCTTATTTCAACTAGACGCAAATGATTTGAAATATCAAAATATATTTTATTTATCACGTATGTACCATGTAACCTAGTGCAGAGATGATAAAAAAGTGATGGATTTGTAAATACAGGAATACTTAGTGTGAATTTGATCTAAAATCGTTGTTCCACTATTGTATGATGTGTTATGACAAATTCAAACAATGACGACATCCTCAAACGGATTGTTAATACTGATCACATCATCGTGGCGTCATTCTAGAAAATGTTTTCAAAATTTTAATTTGCCAACGGGGTTTGGCTACACCTAAATAATTCGATTAAATTGAATTATTGATATGAGTCTATGCTATTCGATTCAGCTAGACTAATGTTATGAAAACTCTAAGTGTCCATTGAAAGAAATTTCTCGAACCAAATTGTTTTGATGCGGAATCCAATAAGACTGAGGTAAGAAATTTTGTGCGCCTAAGGCGGATAAGAGGAACAACTTGTTCCGACCAGCAAGATTTGCGAAGATAGGCATATCGGGCTAATCACCCTTTGTGTTAAGTAGTTATGCTTGGGTTTGTGGATGAATTTCCGTATAACCTTTGCGAAAATGACAGACAAATAGTCTATATAACTCCTCAGGAAAATTTGAAAATTTTTACTCTTATGAGTAGTGTATTGGGTAGCATGTGAATGTGTGTGAATGGTGTAAGCAGTATGGTGTAAGGTGTAAGGTGTAAGGTGTAAGGTAAATTTCGGGGACGAAATTTTTAGAAGAAAGGGTGAATGTGACAACCCGAAAATTTAAGAAATTATTTTAAAAATTTTTATTAATTGATTTAAGGTTCAATATTAGAACCTAGACAGAAAATAAGTGTATGCGTTTGATATTTTTGAGAAGGAATTTTGTGGATTTCAAAATTCTGTGAAGGATTTAAGTTAATTATTCAGGATTAAGGGAAGACGTGAATATGTTATGTGAATATGGTCATTTATGTGTTCAGAATATGGTTAAGGATCAAGAGTTGACCAGCTAAACGATAACTGTAACAAATCCTATGTATATATTAAGAACGTCAACGTTCGGTTAGAAAATCCTAGCGATTAACAATAAACCTAAAACCGGTTCTGAAACCCTAATTTCAGTTCCGGGAATCCAAAACCCTAATTCAGAATTTAAAACCCTAATCTGGGAACTTAACGGAGAATTATATTGCTCAAGTTCGATTAATTATAATATTAATTAGGGTAAAGCTTAATTATTTAGCAAACCCTAATTTTCAAAATTTTAAACCCTAATTTATGAATTTGAAACCCTAATTTATAATTCGAGAAAACCTAAGTGTTAATTTAATACTTTTGATGTTAATTAGGAAATATTAATCCGAATTTTAAAGTTATGAGTAATTAGAAAATCCTAATCTAATTACGAAATCTAATTTCTAAATTAGAAAGTTATTTTCTATTAGAAACCCTAATTTTGGGTTGTAAACCCTAATGACCATTTTAACCCTAATTGCTTAATTAGCAATATTAATTAGGAAATATTACTCCTAATTAGCAAACTTGAATTATGATTAAGAAATTTTAATATAATTAGAAAATACTAATTATAATTTAGAAATGTTAATTTTCTATTTTTAAAAATCTAATTTGGAAATTCTAGAATTGATTTTAAAACCTAAAGGGTTAAAACCTAAAACCTAAGGGTTAAAACCTAAAACCTAAGGGTTTAAACCATTGTCCAAATTGCCATTAAAATAAAAATAAAAAAGACTATTTTGCCCTTTTTGATATTATTAAGTTGGAATGTGAATCTTGCTATATCATATGGTTGGTGACCAACTGTAAGACCCCGAAATTTTTAAATAAAAAGAAATTTCCTTTATTTATTATTTTGTAATAGTAAGGGTTGATTTGATTAATGTGGATAGTTAAGGGTTAAATACGCAAATATTTCAAAATAAGCAAGTGGTTATAAAATATTCATTGTTGTCGGGGAATATTCGTTTGGTCGTGGAATATTAAATGCTTTGTGGGAATATTAAATGCGACCAGTGGCGACCCGTGTGTGAGCCCCATAACTGAAGCGATTGGATGAAGAAAACGACAAATATAAGTTGTTTTTAAATAATTGGCGTAGTTTATTCTGAATTAATATTGTTGGAATACCCGTGGTTTAAAACACATTAATACGGGTTGTTAAACAAGAGTATTACCTGCGGTGTTGCACCAATTATTGATTCTTACGTGAAAGGCACTACTCGATAATGGTTACGATAATTACTTTATTCAATTATTTTATTGAGTTAATAATTGCTGCGTTGATATTTTATATTCTTTGTTGTTTCAATAATTGTCATTACACGGTATTTTTCATTATCGAAGCAATAATTCATATTATCTGAATAATATTATTAGATAACATTATTGGCAATGTCTAGAAAGTTCTACATCTAAGGAGAGGTTTGGTCACCTAATCATTGCTTGCAAGAAGAAGAAATTCTTATTGAAAGCCCCTCTCTCTCCTGAACTTTTGGTTGTCAATATTGTGATTACTGTAATATTATTTCTAATAATTAATTATTGATTTATATGATGAGGAAAATATTGATTTTATGTGGATATAGATGGAGAAAATTTTAAAATGACAATTGTTGAAAATTAATATTTTATCTTTTTCTCGATAAAATAATTCATTTAAATATATTATTTTAATAATATATTAACGGTGATATTTTTACAACGAATGTGGGATATATGAGTATCTGACGAGGAGGAAGAGTATTTTTGTTGCAATAAATGTTTAAAACATGTTAAACATGTCGGTTGGACCCCATTTATTATTGAAATTTGATTATAACTTTGTAAAATCGTCTGTTTATGGATTTGGTCCATTTCTGCTTTGGAATTTGGAAAAACTTTCTTACGCAAAGTTGTAGAGAATTGAATTTCCTATAAAAACTCAAGAGATTCGAATTTTCTGATGAAAGGGCTATTTATTATGAATTATTGAAGTTACGAAGCTCAAAATAATTGATTTTTGTAAGTTTTAATTATTTATTTTATGAAAAACGTTTTTATCATTTCTTTCTAGAAGGTTGGCATGTGGGAAATGTTGGGATCTGATTTCCAAAGAGGCGTGGGAAATTTATTAATAATAATATATTTTATTAAATTTTACGCTTTGGTGTTCTAAGCATTTTCCTATAAATAGGTGCTTAGGTTAGAATTGAAAATCACACCGAAACCTGAAGTTTTCTCTCTATATTATCGGCGTATTCTTGTGAGTATTTTGAGTATACTTTGAGTATTGCTATCTGGTGCAAGTCCAAGTCATAGCTTTATATCCTGGTGTTTAAATTTAGAGGTCTTGATCTTTCGATGTAAGGGATGTTATTTTCTTCTCAAATGATATTATTTCTTCAATATCATTATCTGAAATGTTGATCTGAAGTTTTTATCAAATTTGGAACTTTTTCATGTCGGGGTTACTATTCATGAGTTACTATTCATGAGTTACTATTCACGATTTACTATTCATGAGTTCTTATTCACGAGTTACTATTCACGAGTACTATTCATGAAGCGTGAAGATGTTTTTGTGGAATTTCTATCTTTTGGTGTCTGAGTTACTATTCACGATATCGGACTATTCACGTATCTGACACTATTCACGATATACGGTATTATTCAATAAAAAATAAAATTTCTTCTTTTCGTCTAAAACATCTATTACGGATACTAACTCGATTGTATCCATGTTTTGATCATTCTTGAATTTTACACCACTATGATTATTTTTGAGGTATTTTTGGGCGTGGATAAAACCAAGTACGAATCCTTAATCCTTAATCCTTGTCATTTTGTTTCACCGGATTCGTTTCTTTAAAAAAAATATTTTTCATCATCCTCGGTCTTAAATGATGATATTATGGAATATCTTTGGCTTTGTAGTGCAAAGATGAATGATTTCTTAAGAATATCTTTGGCACAGAGTGCGAGGATGAATGATTTACGAAGAATATCTTTGGCCCGTAGTGCAAAGATGAGCAGTGTTTAAATGAACATGACCAATCGATGAATATCTTTGCTCACATGGTGCAAAGATGAATATTTGATTCCGGATGTATATTGATTGATGTTACGAGGGATAAAAGATGAGGCGATGAACTTTTAAATTCATACATAGAAGATAGTAGTTTGCATTTTCTACTTAACTCTTCTAATGAATTATTATTTCATTGCGAATATTGATTTAAAATTTGTTGTCTATTGTATTCTATTAGATTTTTCCTGTTGAAGACTAACGATAATTTGTTGTATATTATCTTAGTCATAATATTCTTCTTGAGCTAGTTGAGCTCACCCTTTTCCTTTTTGTTCCATTTTTCTCGGGAGGCGAGAATATAAGCGAGTGCAGTCTGGGGTATGGAATGAAGGTTTTAGAAAGGATTGTTTAGTAGTCCTCACCATTTTTGTAAAATAATGTATCAATAAATGTGATGAGGATTTATTTGAGTATAGATATTGTCTAGAAGATATTATTTGTATTCAAACTCACGGTTTTATCGTTGTAATAATAAAGTTGTAGTTGTTTACATGCCACCATATTGACAACTCGTAATGGGTGATGTATACCTATTTTGGGGGCGTCACAGTTAGTATCGAGCTTAGGATATGATCTCTGGCGAGATCGGGGAATAGAACTAGGAGGGAGAGAGACGTAAATCCTTCGCTAGTGTGTCCTACCTAAGCTTATTTGTTAGTTGGTCAAGATATAGGGGATAGTATGTGATATATTGATTTCCTTAATTAACCCTTGTTTTATGATGTTGAGAATGTCGATGAGAATATTAACAATGGAAATGAGGCCGAGTGGAGATGCATACTCACCAACGAGGAGAACGTGCAACAGTGGCAATGTTCCTCCTGTGAACAACACCATTGAAGCGAGATGATGAGCGAGGGGATGTTTAGAAGTTTTTGCGATTCATGCAAAATCGAATTTAGGAGACTTCGTGTTCAAAATACGGGGCGAAATGATAGAAATTCACGGGTTGTCACACCCAAGCGATTCAAAGAGTTGGGACCACCGAATTTAAGGGAAAGCGAGATCCGATCATGGCGAAAAACATGGGTCAAGCAAATTACCAAGATATTCGATGTCTTGGGGTGCGGAGAAACGAAAGGTTCCATTCGCCACCTTTATATTCCGTGGCGAGGCGGACTCTTGGTGGGAGTCGATTGAGCGTACCCATCCAATTAAGCACTCAAAGATGTCTTGGGAGACGTTTGAAGCTATTTAATGACAAATACTTTCCGAAAGTGTTCGTCGTATGAAGGAAGTGGAGTTCATCGATTGGAACAAAACAACATGGCGGTGTCTCGATCGAGGCAAAGTTTGCGAGTTATCGAGTTTGCACCTCATTTGGTGGAGAATGAGGAACGTATGGCGGGATGTTTCTTAGAGGTTTGAAACCCAAAGATACGCCAAGATATCTCATTTCTCATAAATTTTCTCTTTATTCGGATGTTGTAAGCAGGGCTCAATTATTAGAGCGAGATAACGAGTATACTCGGTTGAGGACCACAACCGGGACCGTGTCGTAGATATAGCGATCAATGTAGAATAATGATAACTGCGGAGAAAAGAAACAGACGAGACAAAATGGTAACCACTCGGTGGTAATCATGGCCATGAAAATAGAAGAAGCGAGTCGAGGAGAGATTTTAAAAGAGGAGATTTAACAAATGACCATGTGAAGATGATGCGGTCTTAAAGAATGGCGGTTCTAAGGAGAGAATGACCACCAGGTCATATGCTACAAATGCAAAAAAGAGGGACATATCACCAAACCGCCCACAAGATTCAAGGTATGCTATAATTGTGGAAAGGAAGGACATATCGCTCGAGATTGTACGATGTAAAAACCTAGTTCAATGAGGATTTGTGACTCAAAAGATCGTCCCGAAAAGTCAAAGTCAATGATTCCGGAAGAGCGTTTGTTGTGATTGGTCATAATGCGAGAACCCAAACGAGGTGATCACGGGTAAGCTATTTATAAATTCTTGCGAAGTTTATACCTTACTTGATCTGGGTGCTACCCATTCATTTATCTCTCCTGCATGTGCTCAACGTTTAAACTTGACTCAGGAGAAATTAGACTTTGACCTATCTGTGGAAACTCTGTTAGGAGAAACTTTCATCACATCCACTTTTTATAAATCTTGTTTGATTCAAGTTGGCACCATTACCTTACATTGACCTTATCTCTTTAAAGATACTTGCTTTTGATGTGATTTTAGGGATTGATTGGTTAACTACTCATCATGCCAAAATTGATTGTTTTCGTAAGGTTGTTAGTTTTCATATTCCTAACCAACTTTGTTATGCAATTCAAGCAACTAAACCATTAAAATCGATCATTTGTCATATCTAATCATAAAGCTATTCGTTTATTAAAAAGCGGATGTCAAGCTTTCTAGCCCATGTTATGGATTTGAATAAAGACACGTCAAATTTGAATAATATTCTGTTGTTATTGACTTTCCGACGTATTTCCGAAGAACTTCCGGCCTACCCCGAACGTGAAGTTGAATTCTTTATTGATCTTGAACACGGTACAAAGCCCATTTTAAAACCCCATATCGAATGGCTCCTATTGAACTTGAGAGTTAAAGGTCCAACTACGAAATTGTTGGACATCGGTTTCTTCCCCAGTACATCTCCTCGGGGTGCTCTGTTTTATTTGTAAAGAAGAAAGACGGGAGTATGTGACTTTGTATTGACTATCGGGAATTGAACAATGTCACCATCAAGAATAGGTATCCTCTACCTCGTATTGATGACTTGTTTGACCACCGTCAAGGGGCACAATTCTTTTCAAAAATCGATCTTAGCTTACGGATATCATCAATTGAAGATTAGAACGAGGATATTCAAAGACGCCTTGAACTCCTCGGTATGGGCATTATGAATTCTTAGTCATGTCTTTCGGACTAACTAATGCTCCTATGCTTTCATGGATATGATGAACCGAGTATTCAAGGAATATTTGGATCAATTCGTTGTTGTCTTTATTGATGACATCCTCATATATTCCAAAAGCCGTGAAGATCATGAGCACCATTTGAAGTTTGGTACTCGAAAGGCTTTGTGAAAACCAACTATATGCCAAATTGAAGAAATGCGAGTTCGGCGAGGAAGTAGCATTCCTTGGGCACGTGGTGTCGAAACATGGAGTATCTGTTGATCCGTGAAGATTGAAGCAATACAAAGTTGGGAGCAACCAAGTCGGTGGTTGAAGTACGTAGCTTTTGGGCTTAATGGTTATTATCGGAGATTCGTGGAAGGGTTTTCTCGAATCGCTACTCCATTAACTCACCTAACTTCGGAAGGATACAAAATTCGTTTGGAGGCGAAGAATGCGAGAAAAGTTTCCAAGAGCTTAAGAGGAGATTTATTTATACACTGTTCTAACAATACCATCCGGTTCGGATGGATTTGTTATCTCACACGATGCTTGAAAGAAGGGTTAGGATGTGTTCTCATGCAACGTGGGAAAGTCATAGCCTATGCCTCGCGACAACTAAAAGAGTATGAGAGGAATTATCCTAATCATGATCTAGAGTTGGCGGCGTGATCGTTTTCAGCTAAAAATATGGAGGCACTATCTATATGGGGAGAAAGTGGAGATATATTCGGACCATAAAAGCCTTAAATATTTCTTCACTCAAAAAAGAACTCAACATGCGGCAAACGACGTTAGCTCGAGCTATTGAAAGACTACGACCACACTATTCAATACCATCCCGGTAAAAGCAAACGTGGTAGGTATTTATTGAGTAGAAGATCATATCTGGGAACGAGTGCGATGATGTCAAGTATATGCATAGAACCAACTTTAATAGAAAAAGTTAAGGTTGCTCAAGCCACCGAATCCGAGCTGATCGCGTGAAGAAGAAAGTACAAGAAGGAGCTATTCGAGCGAGAATTGATGAAGAAGGAATACTTGAGTCCATTCTAGACTTTGTGTTCCTAACGACTCGATTTGAAGTACAAGATTATGATGGAGGCACACATCGCCATTTGCAATCCATCTTGGAAGTACTAAAATGTATCGTGATCTTCACATACATTTTGGTGGAACAATATGAAGAGAGAGATTGCAAAGTTTATCTCGATGTGTTTAACTTGCCCGGCGTGTAAAGGCGGAGCATCTTGTACCTAAGGGTCCGTTGCAACCACTTGAGATTAGGAATGGAAGTGGGAACACATTACTATGGATTTCGTTCACGGGTCTTCCTACGGTTTCTCAAGGCATCAATGCTATTTGGGTTATTGTTGATAGATTAACCAAGTCTGCTCATTTCTTGCCTATCACGGAGACTTATTCCTTGAACGTCTTGCTAGTATGTACGTGAATGAGATTGTGAGGTTGTATGGCATGCCCGTATCCATAGTTTCGGATCGTGACCCAAGATTCACTTCAAGATTTTGGGTTAGCTTGCAAAAAAGCTATGGGCACGCAGTTTGCGATTTAGTTCGGCATACCATCCCCAAACGGACGGACAATCAGAGAGGACTATTCAAACTCTTGAAGATCTATTAAGACTCTGTGTCCTAGACTTCAAGGGTAGTTGGGATAAGTATTTACCATTGGTAGAATTCTCCTACAACAACAGTTATCAGGCAAGTATAGGTGTGGCTCCATTTGAAGCATTATATGGACGAAAATGTCGTTTCTCCATATGTTGGGATGAGGTGGGTGAAGCAACATTGTTAGGACCCGAGTTAAATGCGTATGACTACCGAAAAGATCCAAATGATTCGACAACGTATACAAACGGCATAAGATCGACAAAAGAGTTATGCGGATCTTCATCGAAAGGACGTGGAATTTAATGTAGGGGATCATGTATTGTTGCGAGTTGCTCCATGGAAGGGAGTTACAAGATTTGGGAAGAGAGGAAAGCTCAATCCACGATTTATTGGTCCATTTCAAATTCTTGACCGAGTAGGAAATGTAGCCTATAGACTTGCATTACCTCCGAGTATGTCTCGTGTTCATAATGTGTTTCACATATCCGTATTTAGTAAATATGTGAAAGACCCAACCACGTTATTGAGTTAGAGCCGGACGAGATAGTGAAGACTTAACGTGTGAGGAGGTACTGTCAAGATCTTGGATAGGAAGGAGCATGTCCCACGCTAAGAAAGGTCATACCACAAGTTAAAGTTTTGTGGAGGAATCATGCTATAGAGGAAATGACACGGGAATTGGAAACGGAAATGAAAGCGAGGTATCCTCACCTTTTGAAACACACAGTGCGTCACGTAAATTTCGAGGATGAAATTTCATAAGGAGGGAGGTTGTAAGACCCCAAATTTTTAAATAAAAGGAATTTCCTTTATTTATTATTTTGTAATAGTAAGGGTTGATTTGATTAATGTGGATAGTTAAGGGTTAAATCGCAAATATTTCAAAATAAGCAAGTGGTTATAAAATATTCATTGTTGTCGGGGAATATTCGTTTGGTCGTGGAATATTCGTGATTGTCGGGAATATTAAATGCGATGGCGCAGCCGTGTGTGGGCCCCATAACTGAAAGCGATTGGATGAAGAAAACGCGACAAATATAAGTTGTTTTTAAATAACGGCGTAGTTATTACTGAATTATCTTGTTGGAATACCGGTGGTTAAAACAGACTAATACGCTTGTTAAACAAGTAGCACACCTGTATTGCACCAATTATTGATTCTTACGTGAAGGCACTACTCAATAATGGTTACGATAATTCTTGCTTCAATATTTTATTGAGTTAATAATTGCTTGCGTTGATATTTTATATTCTTTGTTTGTTTCAATAATTGTCATTACAATATTTTTTCATTATCGAAGCAATAATTCATATTATCTGAATAATATTATTAGATAACATTATTGGCAATGTCTAGAAAGTTACATCTAAGGAGAGGTTTGGTCACCTAATCGCGCCCATGAAGAAATTCTTATTGAAAGCCCCTCTTTCTGAGGACCTACTGTTGTCAATATTGTGATTACGTAATATTATTTGTGAATAATTAATTATTGATTTATATGATGAGGAAAATATTAATTTTATGTGGATATAGATGGAGAAAATTTTTAAATGACAATTGTTGAAAATTAATATTTTATCTTTTTCGATAAAATAATTCATTTAAATATATTATTTTAATAATATATTAACGGTGATATTTTTACAACGAATGTGGGATATATGAGTATACGAGGAGGAAGAGTATTTTTGTTGCAATAAATGTTTAAAACATGTTAAACATGTCGGTTGGACCCCATTTATTGAATTGAAAATTTGATTATAGCACAAAATCGTCTGCTTTATGGATTTGGTCAATTTCTGCTTTGGAATTTGGAAAAACTTTCTTACGCAAAGTTGTAGAGAATTGAATTTCCTATAAAAACTCAAGAGATTCGAATTTTCTGATGAAAGGGATATTTATTATGAATTATTGAAGTTCCGAAGCTCAGAAATAATTGATTTTTGTAAGTTTTAATTATTTATTTTATGAAAAACGTTTTTTATCATTTCTTTCTAGAAGGTTGGCATGTGGGAAATGTTGGGATCTGATTTCCAAAGAGGCGTGAAATTTATTAATAATAATATATTTTATTAAATTTTCTACTTTGGTGTTCTAAGCATTTTCCTATAAATAGGGTGCTTAGGTTAGAATTGAAAATCACACCAGAAACTGAAGTTTTCTCTCTCTATATTATCGAGCGTATTCTTGTGAGTATTTTGAGTATACTTTGAGTATTGCTATACGGTGCAAGTCCAAGTCATAGCCTATATCCTGTTTCACCAGAAGTCTTGATCTTTCAATGTAAGGATGTTATTTTCTTCTCAAATGATATTATTTCTTCAATATCATTATCTTTGAAATGTTGATCTGAAGTTTTATCAAATTTGGAACTTTTTCATGCTCGGGTTACTATTCATGAGTTACTATTCATGAGTTACTATTCACGAGTTACTATTCATGAGTTACTATTCACGAGGTTACTATTCACGAGTACTATTCATGAAGCGTGAAGATGTTTTTGTGGAATTTCTATCTTTTGGTGTCGAGTTACTATTCACGTATACGGCACTATTCACGTATCTGATACTATTCAATTTAAAAATAAAATTTCTTCTTTTCGTCTAAAACATCTATTACGGATACTAACTCGATTGTATCCATGTTTTGATCATTCTTGAATTTTACACCACTATGATTATTTTTGAGGTATTTTTTTGGACGTGGATAAAACCAAGTACGAATCCTTAATCCTTAATCCTTGTCATTTTGTTTCACTGGATTCGTTTCTTTAAAAAAAAAAAATATTTTTCATCATCCTCAGTCTTAAATGATGATATTATGGAATATCTTTGGCACAGTAGTGCAAAGATGAATGATTTCAAGAATATCTTTGGCACATGAAGCAAGGATGAATGATTTCGAAGAATATCTTTGGCCCAGTAGTGCAAAGATGAACAGTGTTTAAATGAACATGACCAATGATGAATATCTTTGGCTGTAGTGCAAAGATGAATATTTGATTCCGATGTATATTGATTGATGTTACGGGGATAAAAGATGAGCGATGAACTTTTAAATTCATACATAGAAGATAGTAGTTTGCATTCTCTACTTAACTCTTCTAATGAATTATTATTTCATTGCGAATATTGATTTAAAATTTGTTGTCTATTGTATTCTATTAGATTTTTCCCTCGTTGAAGACTAACGATAATTTGTTGTATATTATCTTAGTCATAATATTCTTTTCTTGAGCTAGTTGAGCTCACCCTTTTCCTTTTTCTCCATTTTTCTCGGGAGGCGAGAATATAGCGAGTAATGCAGTCTGGGGTATGGAATGAAGGTTTTAGAAAGGATTGTTTAGTAGTCCTCACCATTTTGTAAAATAATGTATCAATAAATGTGATGAGGATTTATTTGAGTATAGATATTGTCTAGAAGATAATATTTGTATTCAAACTCACAGCTTTACCGTTGTAATAATAAAGTTGTAGTTGTTTACATACCATGTATTGACAACTCAGAATAGGTGATGTATACCTATTTTGGGGGCGTCACACCAACCCTAGCCTAGCATGTGCTCAAATCTCAGCCATCTCAGCCAATTAAGGACACCTAGCAACATTAGATACAATGAATTAATCAAAACATAGGAGATTTAAAAGTAAGAAAATACTTACTTTACTTTTCATTTTTGTCAAGACAATTCTCTCTCTTCAATTTCGAAATCTAGAGTGAGAGAGAGAGCAGGTGAGCCATAATCAATTCCTAGCAAGCCAACCTCAGAATCAGAAGTCAAAAAACAAAGATCAAAGCCAAAAGGTATAAACCCTAAAAAAAAATTGAAATAATAAGATTTTATGTTGTTTGATGTTGTTGTTTAGAGTTGTGTAATAGGGTGTCTTTTAATGATCTGAGTTGTTGGATCATGGATCCACATCATGTAGATGCAAGAAATCAAGTTTTTGAAACTGACTTAGAACCCTAAAAATGTCGCCTGACAAGCTAATGTCAATGGCCATAGATCTCTTTCTGTTTTTGATTTGAGTTGTTTTAAGTTATACATTTGTTCTTTGTAATGTGGAATGTAATCTGGAACTTAAATTATGGTCATACCATGTCTAGATCTCCAGATATAAGCAGTCAAACAGGGTTGACCGATCACGGAATCTGTTTCTGGGTTACCCAGATTTTTCCAGAAAGTCTGACATGCATTTTGATGGCCTCTGATCTTGTTGCTGGTAATGATTTAGGCCATCTTGTTGTATTACATTTGTAGACTGACATGTAGGTTACATGATCATGCATCTATAACACTTAGATCGTACATAACATAAAAGATATTTTCGGTCAAAGTAGGGTTGACCAAATTGCTTTGTCTCAAATCTGAAAACCCAGTTTCTTAAAGACTCGTATTTCTGACAAGGTTTGACTGGCTCGAATCGTGTGATTTAGTTGTTTTTATGATGATCGAATGTTATAGAAATGTACCCTGACATGTGTTTTATAATATTGAACCATTATATTGTACAAAAAAAACCCAGAACTCAAGTTATAAGGATAGAGATTTAGTACCATCGGCTGTTCTTCATTTTCTGAAAAACCCAGAAATGAAGAACAGCGTTGTCAGACTTTTCTGAAGCTTTAACCTCTTAGATATGTTGTGTATTGGCGAGGATCTTAGTTGTTAGTTGTAGTATTACACTTGTACTACATGATTAGAAACATTAACAGCCCAGAAAACCTTACGAACACCGATCTACAACCGGTCAAACGTGGCACCTCGTAACTGACTTTGCGTTTCTGGGTAGGCTCAAGAACAGGCCAAGAACACCTATAGCGATGGGTCTGTCGCTATAGGGCTCTTAAGCAACAGTTAATTTCAGAAATTAATATTTTAATTAAATATATTGAATTAAATGGTTTTAATTATTAAAATACTAAATAAATTTCAAAAATTATTTTAAAAGATCGAAAATAGTTTTTAATTATTTTGAGTATATTTCATAAATATTTAATATTTTTAGAATATAAATGGTATTTAATTTATTTAATTATAATATTAAATAAATTATTTAAAATGATTTTAATACATGAAAAATGATAATGTGGTATAAGAAAATATTTGAAGTTATTTTAATGACTTTTGACATTTTGTGATGCATTTCATTAATAAATTAATATTAATGGTAATTAGTTTATTTAATAAATATATTAAATAAAATATGGAAAAATAGAATAAATGATTTAAAAATCATATGAAAATGATTTAAGTGTTATAAAAATATTTTAATTTATAAAATATAAATTTTGATATTTTGTCATAAAAATATTAATATTTTAATATTAATAGTAATTACCGGATAATGGATTTAATTGTTTAAAAATCATATAAAGGTGATTTTAAAGTATTAAAAATACTTTGTGATATTATAAATATATTATAATATTATGACATGTATTTCAATAATATTTGAAAATAAATAAATATTAATGATAAAAGAATTATGTGGTATTTATATTATTTAAATACGATATTAATAATGGAAAATTCATGATAAATAGTAATAATTATTTAAAAATTATTACGAGCTTACGAAAAATATTTTGACTGTTAATAAATCATCTTAAATAATGGTTAAGCGTTTAGACAGAGTTTAATTGAACTTAAACTCGAAATTTTGTCCGACTAGACCGTTGGGACGATAGAATTTTGTCGGATTCAAGTCAGACTGAAATAGTCTGACTTGATGCTAAGTTTTATGTATTGAATAGACTAATAGGGTTATGTGTTATGTGTTATGTGTTTAGGTTATTCTATGTATATATATATATATATATATATATATATATATAGTATTATATTGTGATGATATTATTCTAATATTGGAGATCTATATTACTAGTATAAGGTCTTCGGATAAAGCGTTATAAATTGCGTAGAGGTAATCAACAGTTCAGGCAAGTTTGTTTTTACTTAACTCTACTAAGAGTTGTTTCATTCAGATATTCTTATGAATAATTGATAAGTGATATTTTTACTCACTTATCAGATATCTTATCCATGCTAATTGTGCCCACCTTGAGCACATTTCATCAGGTTTTAGTTGCATTTCATGTTATTTTGCATTGCATGTATTTAAACTCCTTTTGGTGAATAAGTGCGAGAATCGGCGTCATTTTGGTGGGAATTGAGGTATCGGTGGCGGATGCATGAAGGCTAGTCATGGCAGCGCGAGATGTGCATGCATGGTACGGGGTACAATAAGGCATGGAAATCAAGCAAGAAAGAGGATTAAGCAAGAATGAACAAGTAGTAGCAATGCAGCAGGACCAAAAACCGCACCGTGAACTACGAGAACACAAGTCATGCGCACAAGCATAACAAGAGAACTTCATGCGCCTCGCCAGCGAAGGTGGCTTTACATAGGAACCTTCAGAAGTCACGCTACCATGCGGTATGACCACATGGCCATGAAAGCGTAAGCGCGAACCGCGGGATAAGGCGTATGGGGAACCGAAGCTATCGCAAGTCTCGCGTCCGCGAGATGATATTATCAGAGCTACGCTACGCCGCCAAGCGCGCCGCCGATCTTGTCTTGTAATTTGTTTTATTTTTAATTAAGCAATGTGATGATGTGTAATTGGTATAAAGCGATTCTGACGTATGTCAGAGGGGGACTTGACTTTTCTTATATAACTTTCATAGTAGCAATTAGGGTTTACACCTTGGGATAGAGTCCAATGGAGAACGAAGCCACAACGTCTTATTTTCTTCTTCTTGGAGTTCTTCACCATTGTGGATTTTGATTATTGTTAATGGAATTCTTTGGGGTTTTCATAGTTAATCATTGATTATTATTCAGCGTTTGGGTTTGATTGTTCTTTCTCTCTTAATCTCATTTGCTTGATTATTGATCATGTTTAGGCTTGATCCCATAATGGTTTTTGGTTCCGCCATGAACTAAACTCCATTATGGGATCCTAACGGATTTTAATATATCGTTTGGTTGCACATCTAAATGTTTGATTTGTTTTGCATATCATATGGATTATCTATCATGGTTAGTTTGTATGTATGAATGACTGATAATCTTCATGTTAGTATTTGTATGGAATTGGAAATGAACATATGAATATGGATGAAATCATGATAGCATACGAATATAGGGATTGCATATTTTGTGAAACAGATAGGAATATACTGTTTTGCCTTATGAGCTAGAATAAGGGTTGTGTTTAAAGTCAATAGGATTGCAATTACGCATAGGAATACGATAATTGTGATGGTATTGGTGATCATATAGATTCTAACATCTGTAGATGATATGTGAGTTGGTTATAGTGCATTGGAAAATGGTTATAACTCGCGTTTGTGCCCTTGGATATTATCCTGTGATATGTGAACACTTTTTGCATGACATATGGCGATTGAATGAAATATTGAATGAAGTTAGGATCCCATTGTTTCCACATCATATTTAATTCGTTTATATTCTTATTTTTAGTTGGTAATTATAAATGATTCAAATCAACAATTAAGTTTATAGTCTTAGCATATAAATATAGTGAGTTAATTAATGCATAGTAGTCTAAAGTTAACAACTTTCTCTGTGGGATAGATACTTTACTTACTCTGTATTACTTGTTGACCCGTGTATACTTTCATGAGTTAGAGCTCTTTTATAAGAACTATAAAAGAGGCAACAAGTTTTTGGCACCGCTGCCGGGGAGAGGCGTTAATTTAGATAATTATCATTAGTTTAAAGCTGTATTGTATGACTTAGACAATTCTATCATTTCTCATTTCTATATTTGTTTTGTTTTGACTTAGACAATTCTATCACCGATGGAAGAGTAAATCAAAGCAGATTAGTCATGCTTGAGTCTGAGTCTCCGCCGCCGTCCCAAACAAGATCAACTCACGCTACCGCTGCTTCAAACCAGCTTAATCCACGAGCCTTTCTCGTAAGTCTCGTACTCAAGGCTACCAAGGAAGCTAATCATCGCGCTGGCCATTTCAAGCGTCAGTCGTCCAAATTGGATAAAAATAGTTCAAAACAGTAAATTGAATCAGCTTGGACTTTTTTGTGCGATACTAATGTAGCGGAAATCTCTCACTCTCCCCAACTCACGCCACTATCTCTCTATCGATTCATGATTGAGGCGATTTCTCTCCTCAAATCTCCACGATTTCCTCCACTATTCCGCTGCTCATCCCCATCTCCTTCATGATATAAAGTTAGGGCTCTTTATTGGGATAGCACAAGCAAGAGTGAATTTCATCAGTTTGCAAATACATTCGTTCCTTCAGTAAATTCATTTGCGATCTCTATCTCCAATGGGTCCAAAGAGAATAAGGGCAGCTTCATCCTCTTCATCTTCTTCCAACGGTCATGAGGAGGATATTGTCGATCATAGCAAATTTATGTGTTTGGAGGCCCAACAGGAGTACTATCGCATTATCGCGAAGACATTCATCAAGGAAAGAGGATTTAGGCCAGAAGGTCAGGATGGGGAACTATGTGCCATGATTCGCAAACGAGGTTGGGCTTGACTGACTGCTGCACCCACGCCGATTCCCATGAGCATAGTTCGAGAGTTCTATGTTAATGCCAAAGCCACCATGAACGATACCTCTATGGTTCGTTGTACAGAGGTAAACTACCAACCCTCCGCCATTAGAAATGTGCTGAGGCTCCCCGCTAGACCACCAGCAGGGGCGGCCAATTGGATCACGGGAGCTCATCAGGAAACAGACTTGTATTAGGTCATCGTAGAATTGTGCATTCCCGGATCATGATGGACTTACAAAGTCGGTACCACCCAACCTCGCATTTTTCGAGCAGCCGCACTAAATCGGTACGCCAAGGCATGGAATCTGTTCATTTGCGCTAAATTATTGCCATCATCGCATCAACATGAAATCACAGCAGAGAAAGCCATAATTATGTGGGGTATCATCACTGGCGAATATATTGACATCGGGTATTTGATCCATCAAAACATTGTAAAGTATCTGAAGGGAATTACCACTGGCAGCATCCCACACGCTTCAGTGATAGCCATATTATGTGCATAGCAAGGGGTTATTTGGGGCAATGAGCAAATGCAGTATCCAAGCCAAGATATCACGCACTCCACAATTGCCAAATTTGAGGACCGGGCAGGTGGCGAGCCACATCCGTGTGGATGCGGATTCATTCTCCGACCCACCGTTTCCGAGCCAACCCAGCCACGCCCACAGTCTGATGAAGCAGGTCCATCTACTCGTGAGCAGCCTGTCTCTAGCGATCGACACCTCCGAAGGTTGGAGCACAAAGTCGACGCATTGTATGACAATCTTGGAACTTTTGCTACGGAACTCACCAGGGCTTTGGCCGAAGCATTCACACAGCAAGGAACCATGTTTGAATGGCCCCGCCGGACCGACCGTCGTGCAGTATCCACCACCAGATTCACCACCCGAGGAGGGTGGTCATGCCGATAATTAGGGGAGTTTTTCTTGTACCCTTTACCTTCATTCAATGAGGACATTGAACATTTCAAGTTTGGAGGTATTGGAGTACTTGCATAGTAGTAGTTTAGATTGCATTTTATGTTAGCATGTTAGTTTAATTTTGCATGAATTTGGGTTAGTTAAATGTTTAGCATAAAATTTTTATTTTTATTCATTCTTAGTATGTTCTAGTTTAATGTCTCACATAAACTTTTGCTTATAAATAGACATTTTATGCCTAAGCCAATGAGGATAATGAATTGTGGAAGATTTCAGAATATGTGCATAGCACAACTTGGATATAATGTTTTACACAATGAGATTCATGTTGCTGTTTATATACTTTCGTTTTGCACAATTATGTTCACATTCACTTGTAAGTCTAAGATGTGTGTCTTGCATTAATCAATAGTACATGTAGTTTTAAAAAGAGAAACATGAGGAAAATGTTGTAGATTGTAAAGTCATTGAAGTGCAAATTTTGGGGAAACATGGGCATGCTGTGTATAAAATATATATATATATATATATATATATATATATATATATAATAGCAATAACATGATTAGTCTTAATTCGGAGCCCTAGCTACTTGAGTAAGTACGCCCGAGGGGATTGTCTCTACACCTAGCGCCCTAAGGTCTTTCATGGTCTGGGAGTCGTTGGTTGAAAACTCGCTAAGGGGTAGTATTGTGCCTAATGGATTAAGACATTGCATAGTCATGTAAAAAATATAATAGCAATAAACACCGCGGGAAAGTGCGAAATTGCCCTCGTGGGTAGTAATAAAGCAATAAACCAATTGTTGAGCCTTAGTTTGCGGTGATATGTTTAAACAGTCTATGTGTCATGAATATACATGAATCTTGATTTAGACTATAATTTTCATGCTTGGAGCAAAGGTAGGATATATAATCTTTGCTTGAATCAAGTTTTCAGAACAACACACACACACAGATCTCTCTCTATAAGATCATGAATTATCCGAGTGTATGATGTTATATCTATGGTTTGGTTTGAAACTATGTTCTGGGATCTGGATAGTTCACTGAGGTAATTTGGGCTTAAATTCTGTTATGGTTAAGATTATGTGAGACTAGTTTTCATCAGAGAGTAGTTGCATAGTTTAGTAGTTACATTTTCAGTGTTCATTCATATGCATTGCTTGAGGGCAAACAACAGTTCAAGTTTGGGGGTATTTGATAAGTGATATTTTTACTCACTTATTGTATACCGATCCATGCAAATTGTGCCCACCTTGAGCACATTTCATTGTGTTTTAGTTGCATTTCATGTTATTTTTCATTGCATGTATTTAAACTCCTTTTGGTGAATAAGTGCAGGAATCGGCATCATTTTGGTGGGAATTGAGGTATCGGTGAGCGGATGCATGAAGGCTAGTCTCAAGGCGAGGATGTGCATGGCATGGGGGTACAATAAGGCATGGAAATCAAGCAAGAAAGAGGGATTAAGCAAGAATGAACAAGTAGCAGTAGCAGCAGACCAAAAACCAGACTCAGGAACTACTGAACACAAGCCGCGCGACATAACAAGAGAAGACTCGCGCACCCACGCGAAAGTAGGGCTTTACATAGGGAACCTTCTGCAAGTCACGCTACCATGAAAGCGAGCCTTGCCAATCGCGAGATAAGACGTCTGGGGAACTGAAGCTATCGCAAGTCTCGGGGCATGAGACAGATACATTTAGAGCCACGCACTATGCTACAAGCGATCTTTGATCTTTGTAATTTGTTTTATTTTTAATTAAGCAATGTGATGATGTGTAATTGGTATAAAGCGATTCTGGCGTATGTCAGAGGGGGACTTGACTTTTATTACGTAACTTTCATAGTAGCAATTAGTGTTTACACCTTGGGAGAGAGTCCAACGGAGAACGAAGCCACAACGTCTTATTTTCTTCTTCTTGGAGTTCTTCACCATTGTGGATTTTGATTATTGTTAATGGAATTCTTTGGGGTTTTCATAGTTAATCATTGATTACTATTCAGCGTTTGGGTTTGATTGTTCTTTCTCTCTTAATCTCATTTGCTTGATTATTGATGTTTAGTCTTGATTCCATAGTGGTTTTTGGTTCCGCCATGAACTAAACTCCATTATGGGATCCTAACGGATTTTAATATGTCGTTTGGTTGCACATCTAAATGTTAGATTTGTTTTTCATATCATATGGATTATCTATCATGGTTGGTTTGTATGTATGAATGACTGATAATCTTCATGTTAGTATTTGTATGGAATTGGAAATGAACATATGAATATGGATGAAATCATGATAGCATGCGAATATGGGGATTACATATTTTGTGAAGCGGAAAGGAATATACTGTTTTGTCGTATGAGCTAGAATAAGGGTCGTGTTTAAAGTCAATAGGATTGCAATTACGCATAGGAATATGGTAATTGTGATGGTATTGGTGATCACATAGATTCTAACATCTGTAGATGATATGTGAGTTGGTTATAGTGCATTGGAAAATGGTTATAACTCGCTTTTGTGCCCTTGGCTATTATCATGTGATATGTGAACACTTTTTGCATGACATGTGGCGATTGAATGAAATATTGAATGAAGTTAGGATCCCATTGTTTTCGCATCATATTTAATTCGTTTTTATTCTTATTTTTAGTTGGTAATTATAAATGATTCAAATCAACAATTAAGTTTATAGTCTTAGCATATAAATATAGTGAGTTAATTAATGCATAGTAGTCTAAAGTTAACAACTTTCTATGTGGGATCGATACTTTATTTACTCTGTATTACTTGTTGACCCGTGTATACTTGCATGAGTTAGAGGTCTTTTATAAGAACTATAAAAGAGGCAACAATAATCATTGTTAATTGCCATTGTAGAATTGTACTTTGTAAATATTGCATGTATAAGTCAGGTATGAAAGGCTGATCACCTTCATTACCATTCGGTCCAGATATATTTGTTCATGTATAATACTTGTTCAGTCAAAAGTTTGTTCCAGCTAGTTCACAATTATATTGTTGAATTATAGCTAGCTTATTATTCGAATCCATTCAATCATGATATATCATTAAATTATTGAACTTAAACTTGCTGGGCAACTTTTACGCTCACCCTTGCTATATCATGATAAAACATTACAGATTAAGGCGAATGTGTCGGATTCAAGGAAAGGTCCAAGACAGTTCCAGCTTTAGTATACGTGTGAATTAGATTTGTAATAGTGTTGTATGATAATAATGTTATGTGTTAGAAAAGTTATGATTTGTGTATAAGTTAAGGTTACTCGACCTTGGGGAATAGTGTGTAAAGTTATTGTATAAACAATTTATGTTTATATCTTCTGCAAATATAGTAATAGTTATAGAATGATCGAACCGGATCCGCGGTGATTCGGGACCTCGGATTCAGGGACGCCACAGCCTCTTACGATCTCAACATCTTATCAACCCATCTATCAAAGCAACTATCCCAGACAACAAGCAAGGCTGGAGCAATTTCAAAATTGGTGATAACCCGATAATGGGACCCTTACAACAAGACTAGGGCAATATCAGAAATAGCGACAACTCAACACTGGGGAATTTATCAACCATCCTAAAGAGGAAAATGCACCAGTCAGCACCATCAACATAGTACATCATCATTAGAGCTTCTATCATATCATCTTACTAGCGATTCGGTATGATCATTTGGTCTTTTCCAATCATATTACTCTCAAAATGAATAATCCACATGTGAGGATATTACTCATTCGCGACTTGGTCAACAAATAGAGTTTCTCATATGAATCCCCGGTAACAACATGCGAAAGGACTGGGACATTTTTCTGATTCCATGATAGGGAAGGAGTTTAAGGCAGGATCAAGCCTCTAATCAAAAGAAAGGGGAGAACTCATGAAAGAAATCATGGCGACATAAGCTTGCCCTTACAAAAGAAGGGGAAAATTCTCAAGAAAGACCTTAACTCAAAAGTAGAAGCCCAATGACAAAAGGTCTAGCGAATGAAATCCTCATCATCAAATGTTCCAACCGGTGTCAAATTCTCACAAGTCGGGGCCTCTACACTGAAGTTCAAATCTGGGCAGCGAAAGAACGAATTGTACCCTCCAGGGATGTCGGCGGCATTCAGGTCATCAGTTCAGCCGGGTTGCTAATCAAACGCTCAAGGAAAATGGGGCACAAGTACCCAATAGCGAAAGAAAACTCCAAATCACCTCAAAAAGGGTGAGGTAAAATTTTACTCCAGACAATTTACAATATGCATCAACCTAGGACAATAGACTCCTAAGGATAAATCTAGACCATCACATCATGCATGATCTACACATGTGCAAAATGTGCTACATCAACGTACATCTCTATCAAGGTTTAGCATGCATCTCCAGTAGATTTAAATATGCATACAAATTAAATGCCTAGATTAGAGAAAAATTTTGTCGTAGATACTGGAATTTGCCTAGACAAGAAAGCACTCAGTTTATAGTTGTCATCAATCCGACGTAACATCAGACAGAGTCTGGTGAAGCAAACCTTTGACTATTACTTCAGCATAGGTATCGGAAGATCCAATATTCAAAACCATTGGCATCAATTCAGCGCAACATCAAGACAGTTCAGCGATGAAAGCTTTGTATACCACCGTTCGAGTGGGAACCGAAATAGTTTGGCGATGTCAGCGTATTCAACTACCAGTAGGGTAGGATCCGTTGTCAAACTACCATCAGGGTAGACACCATTGTAAACTACCAAGCGTATACATCGAGAAGGTCCAATGATTTCAGAACGTCATCCCTAGTAGAGATGTAGAAAATATCTAAATTTTTCTTCATCAAACAGGCATCGATGACACCAACAAAAATCCAAACCTTTGTAGTCAACACCAGCATAGGCATCAGTAATAACCGGTAAAGGTAAATCGATTTGCGATATGCGAAATGCGTTGTGCGAGTTGCGAAGTGCAATTTTCCAAATGCGAAAAGCGATGTGCGAAGTGCAAAATGCGATGTGCGATTTGTGAACTGCTATTTGTGGAAACATTTTAGCATTAATAATAAGCATTCATTACATTGCAATTTGCATCTTTAAAAATACCTTGTCATATTTTAAGTGTCTAGTAATCTTTATCATGTCCATTCCATTGCATTGCATGAACATGATAAAGAGGGGCATCTATAGACACTTGAAATTTCGTTTTCCTATCACTAACTATGCAGGAGGACAAAAGCATCTTTTTCACATTCCAGAGATAACCCTAGAGGACCACAACATCATTCCAACCCCGGAGATAGCCCCGGGAGATCCAGTTTCCAACCTTGGAGATAACCCCGAAAGATCAAGTTTAATACCCGAAGTCAACCCCGGGAGGTCTGGCACGCCTCAGAGATAACCCTGAGGACATTCAGCACTTTCAGCAACCAAATCTCAGAGATAACCTTAAGCAACGATTGCTAAATTAGCCCGAACCAGAGATAACCCCGGTGAGAGGCAAAATCGTCATTTTTCCACCTCGATTCCACATTGCACCGTCTCAACAACATTTCTACATACATTTTACACAGCAGTGTCCTACAAAAAACCATATCTTAACTTCCAAACGCAAACTACGTAAAACAGCTCAACGGACTGCCTGACGGAGACCCAAATATTCTATTTCGGTCATGGACCCATCTTCTCAGAATCAAAAAAAGAGCAAATCTTATGTCATTGTATAGCTCTTGGAAAGAGATTTTTGGAATGATATGGCACACTTCCATCGGACACCCAGATTGAAAGTTATGAAGGTTCGAAACAACATTGTCTCGAAAGTGCATGTATTTAGAAACAAATATGACCAGATTAACCAGTCACCCCGGCAACAGATGTACCCTTGTTGTCATTCAAGTAGTACACCTACGGCTCCACCATCTATAAATAGTGGGCATGGGGTGGCCATTTTCAATTGAGAAAAGGCGAGGAAGCCCTGTCCAATTTGCTCTGTACACACTATAAACTGAATGCTTTCTCATTTTAAACACTTGTGAGCTTATATTCTGTCATATTTTACCGATGGAAATCGAGTGTTCATCCATTTAAATCAATTGAAGTCTACTTTGGCAGTCCACTAGAAGCCTTCTTACACTTTTTAAAGCATTTTTCCACTACTGTGCACACACAGTTCTTCACGTTGAGAGTCGTGTTGCGTGTATATGCCCGAACTTTGGTATGTGGCTTTTAATTTCTTTATATATATATATATATATATATATTTATATATGTGGACTAACATTATCGAGTTATGCCTCGATTGAGCCTGGATTTTACATCCGGAGCATTTCTTGTTTATATATATATATATATATATATATATATATATATATATATAAGACCCTCAAATTTTTTTTAAATAAAAAGGAATTTCCTTTCTTTATTATCTTGAAATAGTAAGGGTTGATTTGATTAATGTGGATAGTTAAGGGTTAAATACGCAAATATTTCAAAATAAGCAAGTGGTTATAAAATATTCATTTTTGTCGGGGAATATTCGTTTGGTCGTGGAATATTCGTACTGTCGGGGAATATTCGTACGACGGCGCAGCCATGTGTGGGCCCCATAACGGAAAGCGATTGGATGAGGAAAACGACAAAGTTTGGTGGTTATAAATAACGGCAGTAGTTGTTACTCAAGTAAGATCGTTGGAATACCCGGTGGTTAAAATACACATGAATACGCTGTGGTTGCATAAAGAGTACACCAGATTGCATAAAGATTGTTGAATTATTGATCCTTACGTAAGAAGGCACTACTACTCAATAATTTTCACAAGAGTTACTGCTCAATATTTTATTTTATTGATTCAATAATTGCTGCGTTGATATTTTATATTATTGTTGTTCAATAATTGTCACCGCACATTATCTCCATTATCGATCAATAATTCATATTATCTCAATAATATTATTAGATAACATTATTGGCAATGTCTAGAAAGTTCTGGCCTAAGGAGAGGTTTGGTCACCTAATTGCGGCGCCAAGAAGGAGAAATCCTTATCTGAAAGCCCCTCTTTCCTGAACTACTACCGTTGTCATAATTGTGATTCTCGTAATATTATTTGTGAATAATTAATTATTGATTCATATGATAAAGAAATATTTATTTTATGTGGATATAAATGATGGATTTATTTATGTGGTTATAAATGAAGAAATTATGTTGAGGTGTTTTATCGGTATTTTATCTGGATTGGAGGTATTAAAAATTAAATCGTGGGTTTTGAGATATATTGTGGGGTTATAATTTTTAATCCGACCGCTGATTGTGGTAATTTTTGGGTATGTTATACATACATAAGTTGAGTATATGTCCACAAATTTTGAACCGTTAAAAATTCACGAATGATTTGTTATGAATTTTAAGAGGTGTCTGATTCGGAAATCAGGGTTATAATTGATTTTGGTGGAAAATTCTAGAATTGAGTGGACCCCACTTGTGGTTGGTGAAGAAATGTGCTGAATTTTATTTCAAATGTGGTGGGTGGCAATAGTAGCAGGTAAAGCCATCGTGTAGCAGTCAAGTCCGCTTTTACGGGCTAACATTTTCCTATAAATAGAGGGCTAAGTTAGAATTGAAAATCACACCGTAAACAAAGTTTTCTCTCTTCTCTCTCTATATTATTGAGCGTATTTTGTGAGTATTTAGATACTTTGAGAGTTGTTTGTCAAAGATAAGTTTCATTCAAAGATCACTTCCGACCTTTCCTTCCGGTAATCGATTCTTTGAGGTAAGGGATGTTATTTTCTTCTCAAATGATATTAATTCTTCAATATCATTATCTTTGAAATATTGGTTGGTACTTTTTATCAAATTTGGAATTTTTCATGCTCGGGGTTACTATTCATGAGTTACTATTCACGAGTTACTATTCATGAGTTACTATTCACGAAAGTTACTATTCACGAGTACTATTCATGAAGCGTGAAAATGTTTTTTTTGGAATTTCTATCTTTTGGTGTCTGAGTTACTATTCACGATACTCAAGACTATTCACGATATCTGAGACTATTCACGAATCACGGCACTATTCAATTTAAAAAATGAAAATTTTTCTTTTCGCTCTAAAATATCTATTCGGATACTAGCTTTGATTGTATCCATGTTTTGATCATTCTTGAATTTTACACCACTATGATTATTTTTTTGGTATTGTTGGACATGGATAAAACAAAGTACTAATCCTTAATCCTTAATCCTTGTCATTTTGTTTCAATCGATTCGTTTAAAAAATATATTTTCATCATCCTCGCCTTAAATGATGATATTATTGAATATCTTTGGCTCAGAGTGCAAAATGAATGATTTCTCAAGAATATCTTTGGCCCAGAGTGCAAAGATGAGCGGTGTGTTTAAATGAACATACGACCGATCGATGAATATCTTTGGCCTTTAGTGCAAAGATGAACAGGTGTTGAGATGAATATGACCGATTGATGAATATCTTTGGCCTGTAGTGCAAAGATGAATATTTGATTTGAGATGAATATTAATTGATGTTACAGGGATAAAATATTGATGATGGACTATTAAATTCATAGATTATAGTAGATTTCATTCTCTACGTAACTCTTCTATGAATTATTATTTCATTCATGAATATTGATCCAAAACTTGTTGTCTATTGTATTCTATCGATTTTTCCTCATTGGAGACTAACGATAATTTGTTGTATATTATCTTAGTCATAACATTCTTTATTCGGGCTAGTTGAGCTCACCCTTTTCCTTGTTGTTCCATTTTTCTTCCCGTGAGGCGAGAATGTAGCGAGTATTAGTCGGGTATGGAATGAAGGTTTTAGAGAGAGTTGTTTAGTAGTCCTCACCATTATTGTAAAAATAATGTATCAATAAATGTGATGAGGATTTATTTGAGTATAAATATTGTCTAGAAGATAATATTTGTATTTAACTCACGATTTCTTGTTGTAATAATAAAGTTGTAGTTGTTTCGCACTCATGTATTTGGCGACTTCGTAATGGGTTGGATGGAATGGACTTATTTTGGGGTCGTCACACACACACATATATATATATATATATATATATATATATATATATACTTATATATAAACTGTTGTCGAACCCTATTCGATGAGCCTGGATTTTATATCTCAGTGCGTTTACTACTTTTATATATATATATATATATATATATATATATATATATATATATATATTTATTTGACATGCTAAACCGAGCCAGATCGATATATTTCTAGTGCGTTTACAGCTTTTATATATATATATATATTAACATTTCTGTCAGGCCTGGAGTTTATTACGTGGCCTTTTACTACTTTCATTACATTTAGTCCCGACTGGAGTTTACTTCGTGGCTGTTGATCATTTTTACTGCTTTATTTATATTTCTGATCCCCCATGGAGATTCTTCGTGGTGATTGATCGTCTCTATATATATATTTATCGCTTTTATATATTTACATTTCCAATCCCCCATGAAGTTTACTTTGTGGCAGTCGATCGTTTGTATATATATATTTACAGCTTATATATAGATAACTACTTACAGCTTTCATATAAACTGCGGCATCATGTGAGCCTAAGAATCATGTGATCACAGATTCAGTCACCTGAATCTAGATTCGGTTCCTATGATGGACATTTTCAGTTGTAATCAGCTTGTAAATTATTCACGATGTTTGAATTTCCTTAGATGGTTCTCATACCCACAAGGAATTCGACACTGCTTTGTACATTATTTTCTCGAAGATGCTTTGCATCTCGAAAATAAAAGTAATCAAGCCGAACATATAATAAAATGGAAGTATCAAAGGCCTCAATTACTATTGAGCATATGGGTTTGAAAACCTCTTTTACAATACATCACTGCTATATCTTGTTAAAACTGAACTTTTATACAAATTCAAACCCTTTGTATATAGGTGCAAACGAGGCGTAGCACTACTTCCAGATAATTACACATTAACCCACACACACACGCACACATTCATATAACAGTTTAATTAAAAAGTTGCGGTCACCGTGGTAACACGGATGTCGGGGGGTTCCTAACACCTTCCCTCCGCATAATCAAGCTCCCGGACCCTAACGAATCTCAGTTTCACAGACCAGTTAAACAGTGTTACATCACGTGGTCAATGTGCAAACATTTTCACGGTTGAGTTGGTGCAACCATTTAAAAATACCAACTGTAGACTCTTACAGTCCAATCGTCGACATATACATGTCGAACATTTTCACAACTTGTTTTTTCAAACAAATCTCACCTAACATGAGAACACAAAAAGACAAGAACAGAAAAGGGATAAATAAAAATCTCAACGTCGACACTATTCAGGAAAACAAGGAAAGGAATGAAAGGTTCCAGTATGATGTGAAAGACCAATTTGCAAAGGTGAATTTCCTGGCACATACTGAGGGTATGAACGAGGATATCCCAGATAATGACTATTCAAAAAATCAAATCTTGATCCCTCGCATAAAAAGGGTAAAGAGAACCGGTGAAAGAAAAGTATTGGCCCTGATATGAATTAAGTTATGGTCATCATCAAAGAGGAGAACATCAACTATACCTTCATTATAGTTATCAACAAAGAATCGACCCTGGATAATTGGAGCAACACTCCTTGCATCTGCCGAAAAGGGTAAAAAAGGGTAGAAAGTCCATCTGCCCTGGAGTGTAGATATTATTGACTACTTACTTTTGTTGCACAGTATTAGCAGTTAATCTTGTCATGCTTTTGCTAACATTTTGTATGATCAAACAATCTCATATATTAAGTGAAAAAATTTTATTTTTCAGGACTCTAGAGTTGGATATGTCTAGTCTTGCTGATGAAATGCCAAATCTCTACAATGACTACAACTTTGATGAAAATGTGGACTTTGACCTGATCGGGATTGAGCAAGAAGAGATAGAGAATAAAGAATGGGTCGAAGATAAACCCAAACCAAACCTTAATCAAACCATTTCTGTCAATATCGGAACCTCAGAAAACCATAAAGAAATCCAGATATGCATGAACCTTACCCCAAACCAAAGAAAAGACATGATTGCTCTACTAACTTTGTTCCAGTATGTGTTTACATAGTCACATGAGGACATAATTGGTTTGTCAACTGATATTGTCATTCATCGACTGCCCATTAAAGAAGGATTCAAGCCAGTTAAACAGAAGCTTAGGCGACTAAATCTTGAGTGGAGTCTAAAAGTAAAGGAAGAAATTGTTAAACAATTCAAAGCCGACATCATCATGGTATCAACCTACCCTGAGTGGATGTCCAATATAGTTCATGTGCCTAAGCTCAGAGCAAAGGTACGAGTATGCGTGGATTACCGGAATTTGAACAAAGCTTGTCTCAAGGACAACTTTCCAGTACCTTTTATCCACATACTAATAGACAACACGGCGTAATATAGCATATATTCTTTTGCTGACTGCTTCTCTGGGTATCATCAGATCATGGTTGCTGAAGAGGAAAGGCAGAAAATAGCCTTCATTTCCCCCTGGGGAACCTTTTGTTACAGACGTTTATCTTTCGGCCTTATCAATGCTGGTGCCACCTATCAGCGAGCCATGATGGCCTTTTTCATGACATGATGCACAAGGAGATAGAGGTTTATGTGGATTATATCATCGTTAAATCCAGAAAGGAAGATGACCATGCTAACCATCTCAGAAAGTTATTCAATCTGCTTCGCAAATATAACTTAAAGCTGAATCCGGCCAAATTTGCCTTCGGTGTCAAATCCGACAAGTTGTTGGGATTTTTAGTAAGCAACAGAGGCATTAAATTAGATCTCGGCAAAATTAAAGCAATCACCGAGTTTCCTTTGCCTAAAACAGAAAAGGAAATACAGGAATTTCTAGGGAGAATTAATCTCATAAGCAGATTCATCTCTCAACTCATACCAATGTGTGAACACATCTTTAAGATATTAAGGAAAATTTCATCCATGAAGTGGAATGAAGAATATCAAAAAGCTTTCCTTTCCATCAAGAAATAGTTGATCAAAGCTCTTGTCTTTGTACCCCCAAGGGACAAGGTTCCCATGTTTATGTACCTGTCAGTCAATGATAATGCTATGGGCTGCATGCTAGGGCAAAAAGACGATAGAGGCAAGGAAAGAGCTATCTATTACCTTAGCAAAAGATTCAGTAGTGGCGAGCATAAGTACATTTTGATTGAAAAGACATGTTGTGCATTAGCATGGTCCACCATGAGGTTACAACATTATCTTTATGGGAACACAACCTATCTTATATCTTGCATGGATCCTTTAAAGTACATATTTAGCAAACCCATATTGAATTGCCGATTATCCAAATGGCAGTTGATCCTTCAACAGTTCGATATCAGCTACGTGACTCAAAAATCCATCAGAGGTCAAGGAATTGTGGATAAATTGGCTGAAGCACCATCAGGGAATTTTGAACCCTTAGAAACGTATTTCCCAGATGATGGAATAATGACATTTCAACAGATCCATCGAGAAAATACAGTTTGATCTTGGAAATTATATTTTGACGAAGCTGTAAACATGGAAGGTGCCGGAGCAAGGGCAGTTCTCGTATCTCTTACAGGAGAATAGTATCCTATGGCCATCAAGTTGCAGTTTGGCAACACCAATAACAATAGTTCGATCTTGGAAATTATATTTTGACGAAGCTGTAAACATGGAAGGTGTCGGAGCAGGGGCAGTTCTCGTATCTCTTACAGGAGAATAGTATCCTATGGCCATCAAGTTGCAGTTTGGCAACACCAATAACACAGCTGAGTATGAAGGTTGTATAATGGGGTTGAAACTGGACCAATCCATGGATATAAAACAATTATTGGTCTTTGGGGATTCAGAGCTGGTCATCAAGCAAACCACTGGGGCGTATCACACCAAAGAATTGCATTTGCTACCCTACCATTAGCAAGTTATCAAGATGGCTACGAAATTTAAGTAAATAGCTTTCATCCATATCCCTCGGACAAAAATGATTTCGCGGATGCACTAGCAGCCATGGCCTCCTTAATCAACATATCTAAAAGGGGAGGAATCCCATATATCAAATTTGTAAGCCAAAAGGCACCAACCTATGGGAATTACATTGGAGAAGTATCAGATGAACTGTCTCCCATAAAAAAGCCCTGGTATCATGACATCAAAGAATATCTTTGAGATTGATCTACGACCACTGGGGTAAGTCAAGTTAAAAGAAAGCGAATCCATAAAATGGCCCAAAAATTATATTTGAGCGGAGACGCACTTTACAAAAGGGATGCTGAAATAAGCCTTTTAAGATGTCTGGACAAAGATCAAGCCCAAAGACTTATGAATGAAGTCCATGGTGGAGTATGTGGTCCACATATGAGGGTTACTTTACTTGCCAAGAAGATATTAAGAACTGGGCATTATTGGATTTCTTTAAAAGCCGACTATGATGATCACGTTAGGAGATGATATCAATGCCAAGTCCATAGGAATGCCATCCACACTCCTTCAAATAAAGTGCATTGTATGAGCTCGTCGTGGCCCTTTTCAATGTGGGGGATGGACGTGATTGGGCCAGTAGATCCCAAAGCCAGTAATGGTCATCGATTCATCTTTACCATGATTGATTACTTCACCAAATGGGTAGAAGTTGCCTCTTTTCTCAAGGTTACCAAAGAGGTAATCATTGGTTTCGTCAGAAATACTGTCTCATATGTCGATATGGACAACTGGAGGTGATCGTATTAGATAATGCCAAAAATTTGATCAACCATATGATGAAGGAATTATGGAGCAAAGTCCACATCAAACATCATAACTCCGTCATTTATCTTCCCAAAATGAATGGTGCTATCGAAGTAGCCAACAAGAATATCATGAAAATTATGTAAAAGATGTCCGCCAATCATAATGGATGGCCTGACTTATTGCCTCTGACGCTGCTAGCCTCCAGAACGTTAATGCGCACTTCTACTAGGGATACCCCCTACTCATTAGTTTATGGCATAGAAGCAGTACTCCCATAAAAGTAGAAATAGAGTCATTAAGAGTGTTAATAGATGCAAAGATGGGGAAAGTGTTAGGTTTTGTGAAAAATAAAGTAGCAATCAAATTGAAAAATTAGCGGAAGCGAAATAAAATCAGATTTTAAAATTTTTCACAAACCAATTACCCGGATCATCCTTTATGCATATTATTAATTAAACGAAGAATAAGAAATTATGAAATCATACCCTTGTAGAAACGAGCTTCCTCAGTGCGAGTTCACCTCCTACTTCTCATGATCTCTTTGAATCTCCTGTAGATTCCTTCCTTTGATCAATGTAAGCCACCCAAGTGTATGGCCTCTATAGGTGATCCACCAAAGAAGAAGAATTTTTCAAGAAGAAGGGGTATTGGCTCAAACCCTAGTTTTTCCTATCTCAGATATAGAAAAAGGAGGCGTACTCTCCAACTCTAGGAATTACGATATCGATATCCGATATAAGACTCCTCTTATAAAGATATCATGTAACCCTAATTTAATTAAAATAAGGTATTATTTATTTAATTAAACTCTTTTAATTAAATGGACTCCCTAATCCCATTAGGGGTAATTAATTAAACTCCTTTAACTAATTTTCCTTCCTAATCCAATTAGGAATAAATGAGAGTACTTATATTAAATTAATTCCTAAACCTTTTAGAAATTAAAATAATATTAATTGTAATAATATTAATAAGACTCCTCTCATTAATTTATATTTAATATTTCTAAAATATTAAATAATAAATATTAAGCTATTTAATTTATTCTATCACCATAGATTAAATTAAATATACTTAACATATTATTACAATTATGCCATTAACTTCTTAAATAATTATTCTTCCTTTTATGGTGTGACCTTTTAGGTTCTCCATATTAAACCTAGGTTGTGAATAAATCAATTAGAACAATTCTAATCTCATTTAAATAAATAAATTAAACAAATAATTTTTTTAAATAAATAATATTTATTCTACAATAGGGATAAGCCTCCTAATGATCAACGACTTTCTAGATAATATAGATTTCAACATTAATCATAAAAGAACCTTTGAGTAAATAGTTACCGCATAATTCAATCATTCCACCATCTACAATGTCCCAATTAAATATAAGACATGGAATTCTTCATCAAGTCTTATTTTATTTAATCATATGTATTTCGATTCCTAAATGCATTAACTCCTAATGAATGCAAATTAGAAACTACTTTCTAATTTCATTCCATCTTAACCAAGGATTCCCGGGTTGTCATTTATCGAATCACATAGACATTTCTCCTTTTTACTAGAAGTGGTAGATTCTTTATTGATCATTCATTATCTTCATATATAACTTATTACACCCAAGCATACCCTTTGATATACTCTAAGAGTCTTAAGGAATAAGTCAAAGTGTAATTCATTATATATAAGATACTATGATGATCTCAAGTCTAAGGATCATTTGTACTACTATCACTACAGAATACCTATTGACGGTGTAAGTAAAACTCCATTAGGTATTCCTTAGCGAGTCACGCTCAAAGGAACTTATTCTCTAATAAGCACCTACATACTTATTTTAGTGTCTCCACACAAATGATCATGAGATCAATCATCCTCATCCAATGAGCAAACAACGTGACGTACTCAATCTATCCCGATTCATTAATCCCTTTTTAGTAATCCATTGATTGGGAACATTTTAGTTTTAAGCTATCTAAGAATTTAGATCTCATTATCATGATCTTATCATGATTCTAAAAGAATTGCTTAAAACTATGGGTTTATCACATATTATTAAAACAGCACCATGTAGATAATAAATGCCTTTAATAAATAATTCTTTTATTAATAAATAAATAAGATTGATTACACAGTATATGTTTTATCATCATACATGATTGGCTTGTATGCATAATACTTTCAATCTCCCACTTGCACTAAAGCCAATCGCCGTGGTATCTCATACCCATCTTCTCTAAGTGATGATCAAACTGCTATTGTGTTAACGCTTTAGTAAATGGATCTGCAATATTATCTTGAGAGTCCACACGCTCCAGGGTGACATCTCCTCTTTCAATGATCTCTCTGATCAAATGAAATTGCCGCAACACGTGTTTGGATTTCTGATGAGACCTGGGTTCCTTAGCTTGCGCAACAGCTCCAGTGTTATCACGGAATAAAGGCACTGGTCCTTTAATGCTAGAAACCACACCAAGTTTGGTAATGAACTTCTTCATCCAAACAGCTTCCTTTGCAGCTTCACTTGCAGCTATGTACTCTTCCTCACATCAATCAAGAATCGCTTGTCATTTTGCTTGAACTTTTCCAACTCACTACCCACCATTTAAGGTAAACACATACCCCAAAACGGATTCTCATCATCTTGAGTGCATTTGAAAACTTGAGTCTGTGAAGCCCTCAAGTTTTAATTCGACTCCACCAAGTAGACAAAATACATCCTTAGTTCTTCTTAAGTACTTTAGGATATTTTTCACTACCTTCCAGGTGTTCTTCTCCCGGATTCAACTGATATCCGCTTGTTACACTAAGTGCATGAGCGACATCTGTCTAGTACATATCATACAGTATATGATAGATCCTATTCTTTGAAGCATAAGGAATCTTACTCATACGGTTTCTCTCCTCAGTGTCTTTGGGGCTTGTTTCTTGGAGAGATGTATTCCATGGCTCATCGGCATGAGACCTCTTTTGGAATCTTCCATGCTAAACCTCTTTAGCATCAAGTCAATGTATCGTTCCTTGGGACAAGCCAAGCATCCTATTAGATCTATCTCTATAGATCTTTATCCCCAAAATATAGGATGCTTCTCCCAAGTCCTTCATGGAGAAGTGTTTAGATAACCGTGATTTTAATTGATTGCGGCAGATAGAATATCATTCCCTATCAGTAATATATCATCAACATATAATACAAGGAATGAAACAGCGCTCCCACTAACCTTCTTGTACACACATGGTTCATCCTCATTTTTGATAAAATCAAATTCTTTGATTGTCTCATCAAAACGGATGTTCCACCTACGAGAAGCTTGCTTTAATCCATAAATGGATCGTTGTAGCTTCTGCACTTGATTTGTTCCAACCTTTGAAACAAATCCTCCGGTTGTGTCATATACACATCCTCCTCAAGTTTCCCATTGAGGAAGGCTGTTTTCACGTCCATCTACCAGATTTCGTAGTCATGGTAAGTTGCAATCGCAAGCAAAATCCGAATGGACTTAAGCATTGCTACTGGTGAGAAGGTTTCGTCATAGTCAACTCCTTGTCTTTGTTTGAAACCTTTTGCAACCAGACGGGCCTTATAGGTCTCTACCTTGCCGTCTGCTTCTAGTCTTTCTTTTAAAGACCCATTTACACCCAATAGCTTAATGCCTTCGTGGTGAGACCAAAGTCCATACTTGGTTCTCATACATGGAGTCCATCTCGGATTTCATGGCTTCTTGCCACTTCTCTCGAGTCTTTACTACTCATAGCCTTGTTTAGTAATTTAATGGATCATCATCATTTATGATGCGTACCTCATTGTCATCTTCTATGACAAGTCCATACCGTCTGGTATCTTTGGTACTCTTCCATTTCTACTTAATAGGTGTGGTATGTAGGAATCTCTACTTGGTTAGGTACCTCACTTTGATCTGTAGTATTTTGTGGTTCTTGAACCTCTTCAAGATATATCTTACCCCAATCGACCCTTCAAGGATAAACTCCTTTTCCAAGAAGGCGCATGTTTCACAACAAACACCTTTTGATCACTTGGATGATAGAAATAATACCCGATGTTTCTTTAGGATATCCCACAAATCTACATTTGTCGATCTAGTCTGCAGCTTATCATTTTCAAACTTTTGACATAAGTTTGGACAACCCCAAGTCTTAACATGCTTAAGATTTGGTTTCCTCCCCATCCATAACTCATATGGGGTCTTGGGGACGGATTTTGTAGGTACCTTGTTAAGTAGGTATGCAAAATTGATTCTAGGGCATATCCTCGTAAGGAAACCGAAAGGTCGGTAAAAGCTCATCATAGATCGAACCATGTCCAACAATGTTCGATTTCTCCTTTCAGATACACCATTCATCTGTGGCGTCCCTGGTGGAGTCCATTGTGAGATTATACCATTTTCTTTGAGACAATTAAGAAACTCACCACTTAAGTATTCTCCTCCTCGATCAGATCGAAGAATCTTAATACTCTTACCAGTTTGTTTCTCAACTTCACTTCTGAACTCTTTGAACTTTTCAAATGATTCAGATTTGTATTTCATTAAATACACATATCCAAATCTTGAGTGGTCGTCAGTGAATGTAATAAAATAAGAATACCCTCCTCGTGCGGTCGTTGTCATAGGTCCACATATATCTGTGTGTACCAACGCTAACAACTCTGTAACTCTTTCTCCTTTTCCACTAAAAGGAGATTTAGTAATTTTACCCATGAGACAAGATTCACAGGTTGGATATGATTCATAATCAGATAGCTCTAGGAGCCCATCTTTATGCAACTTGGATAATCTTGTTTCATTAATATGACCGAGTCTACAGTGCCACATGAAGGTATAATTAACATCATCTCTTTTCCTTTTCTTAGTTTGTTCAATTTGAAATATATTTTCATGCAAGTCAAGTATATAAAGTCCATTTCGCAAATTACCAACACCATATAAAACATTATCATTATAAATAGAACAACCTGTTGTTCTTTATTATAATATTAAAACCATCCATATCCAATACGAGATAGAAATAATGTTTCTAATGATATTTGGAACAAAATAACAATTATTTAAATTAATGAACTTGCCTGTAGGCGCGTCTTAAACAATAAGTCCCTATAGCTAATGCAAGAACTTTGCTCCATTTCCCACTCGTAGGACGACCTCATCCTTGCTCGACTTTCTACTTCCGACCAATCCTCGTGATATTATTACATATGTGAGAACCACATCCGTATCCAATACCCAAGTAGAAGATTGACTTTCGTAAAAATTAATTTCAATCATAAATAAACCTTGATTAGGATTCAAGCTTCTCCAAGCTTCTTCGCTTTTGTTCTCATGAGATAATCCTTGCGCCTTCCTCTTCCAATGACCCCTTACTTATTGCAATGGGAACAAATTCCTTTGCTAGTGGGATCAGTTTCTTTTGATCCTTCACTTTCGCTTTCCCTTAGCCTTCTTGGATTTCTTCTTTTCAGAAGATACCTTGGGCCTCTTCCTTTTCTAGGAAGAATCATCCACCAATGAGACATGGTTCTTCTTGGATGGGAAGTGACCTTCAAAGCGAGCTTTCAACATGTTAAGTAATTCGAGCAAGTGACATCCAACTTATTCATGTGAAAATTCACAACAAATTGTGAGAAGGTGTCAGGGAGTGACTGCAAGACTAAATCTTGACTCAACTCCCCATCCATGATTTACCCAAGTCATCCAAGACGCGTTCAATCAGTTGATCATCTTTAGGACATGAGTCTCAATGGTAGTGCCCTCGGGTCATCCGAGATCGGAAGAGCTCCTTAGATATTTCATATCTAGCGATCTACTTTGCTCACCATACAACTCTCAAGGTGCAATAGCATAGTTGGAGCATCCATGTTTTCATCTTGACGTTGAAGCTCGTTACTCATGGATGCGAGCATGATGCATCGAGCCACGATGCATCATCTTGCCACCGCTTAAAAGTAGCAATCTCTTCCTCGAGAGGTCGCCTCTCTGCAACTTTTGCGAGTGTTCGGAGAATTTAGGACATAAGAAATCTTTTCAAAGAAGGAGAACAATTCTCGATTCCTTAACCAAATTCGTGTAGTTCGGTCCAAATCAGTTTGTTAGCATCAAGTATGCTACGCAGTGAAATTAGTGAATGTGACATTTTCAAAATTCTGCATATAAAAAGACAATATTTTAGCAAACATTCATTTAATTAATTACCAAAATAAATTAGGTCTTATTTTATATTGGTATCTCCCACTATTTTCTTCAAAACATATTACCCTCATTTATATAGTTCGGCAAAATCTAATTAAAGTTTTTTCTAGTGAGAATAAGGATCCCATTTCAAATATATATAGCCTTGTGGTGACACAACAAACTATATATAAATAAATAGGTAGACAACTCCTTGTCAATTACATCATGTAACTCCTTATGTTTTGCCTCTTAGATTATTTTGATCAAGTGGTGACACATCCGAATCAAAATTATCTAAGTTATGTCCAACCTAGCACTTCCATATATTCAAAAAAGAAAAATATCGCCCTTGTGGTGACACAACAAAACAATATTGTTCAATTTTCTTTATAAGCATCAAATGTGATAAATTAACATCTTAAATACTTAATACTTGTCTTGTGGTGACACAACAAACTCATATTAAATATTTAATACTCTATTAATTTTATCATGCTAGAAAGCTTAACGTTCGATATTCTAAATATCTTTGAACGCTTAAGACTTAATAAAAAAAAAACTTTGAGGGATTTGTTATTATTTGTCTCATCTTGTTTAGCGCGCATGCAAATATATATATAAAATACGCGTCATATTATTAAACATGCGAAGCATGTTTGCATAATATATATATATATATATACTAGCATGCACATATAGAATACTATATTCTACCCGATTGATTATGGACTTTTATTCTAGTTTGGTTCACTAGAGCCACCAAGTGAACCAAAAGGTCAAACCCTAGGGTGCAAAGAATAAACATTTAAATATAATTATTACATTTAAATCCTGCTCCATTACAAACGGGTCTTTTAGCGCTCCTTGCTCCTCGATCTTGGTTCTTGAAAAATTCTAACTAGTCCTATTACATAAACTATTTAATTTAAATAGAAACCTTGATCGTGATCAAGGAAAGTACATAGGAGAGAGATAGAATTTACATCAAGAAGAAAACCAGAAAAGACGAGGTACGCAGACCCCATTTAATAAAACCCATTCATTCAAACATCCAACTAAAATAAATCCAATCACATTGGTCAATTGTCCATAATCAATCCCATTTATTATCATACATATCATCATATGTATCAATAAAATAAATCATTCCATATATATATGAATATCATTTAATGGGCAATTTTATGTTGCATGAAATCCAATTTCAAGATTAAAATAAACTCTTTTATTTTAATTATAAAATTATTAAGGTAAGTATATATATATATATATAACTATTATATATATATATATATATATATAATTAGTCATGCCAACCTTTGATTCACGCAAAAAAAAAGTTTAGTAACCTCCTGTAACATGCTTCTGGCTTACGTGGTTAACTTAAAAAAAAAAGTTCCTTGATTTCCTTGTATATTCGGTATATGCTACATGACAGGAATTATAATATATATTATAATATATATTAATTGAGCCGTACAAAATATGTCTAAACACATAAAATCCGGCTGAATCAAATCCTTAAAAAACGTGATTCCTTGTTTAAAAAAAAATCTGTAACAAAACATTTTTCGGCAATTAGCAGGTATCACGTTTTTTTTTTCTTTCGGCGGTCATGCCTTTTAAAAAAAAAAGATTACCCACGGATTCATAAAAAAAAAAAAATTCCGAAAACAGTTTTCAGTAAAATAATTTTTTTTTTTCATAAAATAATAATTTTATACAACAAATTATGCCCAATAAATTATTCTAAATATATACCCATACATATATGGAATCAAAATAATTAATAATTCGCATAAAGTTTGGCTCATGATACCACTGTTAGGTTTTGTGAAAATAAAGTAGCAATCAAATTGAAAAATTAGCGGAAGCGAAATAAAATCAGATTTTAAAATTTTTCACAAACCAATTACCCGGATCATCCTTTATGCATATTATTAATTAAACGAAGAATAAGAAATTATGAAATCATACCCTTGTAGAAACGAGCTTCCTCAGGTACGAGTTCACCTCCTACTTCTCCGCGATCTCCTTGAATCTCCGGGTAGATTCCTTCCTTTGATCAATGTAAGCCACCCAAGTGTATGGCCTCTATAGGTGATCCACCAAAGAAGAAGAATTTTTCAAGAAGAAGGGGTATTGGCTCAAACCCTAGTTTTTCCTATCTGTATAGAAAAAGGAGGGATACTCTCCAACTCTAGGAATTACGTATATCAGATATCTGATATAAGACTCCTCTTATAAAGATATCATGTAACCCTATTTTAATTAAAATAAGGTATTATTTATTTAATTAAACTCTTTTAATTAAATGGGCTCCCTAATCCTATTAGGGGTAATTAATTAAACTCATTTAACTAATTTTCCTTCCTAATCCAATTAGAAATAAATGAGAGTACTTATATTAAATTAATTCCTAAACCTCTTAGAAATTAAAATAATAATAATTGTAATAATATTAATAAGACTCCTCTCATTAATTTATATTTAATATTTCTAAAATATTAAATAATAAATATTAAGCTATTTAATTTATGCTATCACCATAGATTAAATTAAATATACTTAACATATTATTACAATTATGTCATTAACTTCTTAAATAATTATTCTTCCTTTTATGGTGTGACCCTTTAGGTTCTCCATATTAAACCGGTTGTGAATAAATCAATTAGAACAATTCTAATCTCATTTAAATAAATAAATTAAATAAATAATTTATTTAAATAAATAATATTTATTCTATAATAGGGATAAGCCTCCCTAGCGATCAACGACTTTCCAGATAATATAGATTTCAACATTAATCATAAAAGAACCTTTGAGTAAATAGTTACCATACAATTCAATCCTTCCACCATACAATGTCCCAATTAAATATAAGACATGGAATTACTGTCAAGTCTTATTTTATTTAATCATATGTATTTCGATTCCTAAATGCATTAACTCCTAATGAATGCAAATTAGAAACTACTTTCTAATTTCATTCCACCTCGCCAAGGATTCCCTGGGTTGTCATTTATCGAATCACATAGACATTTCTCCTTTTTTACTAGAAGTGGTAGATTCTTTATTGATCATTCATTATCTTCATATATAACTTATTACACCCAAGCATACCCTTTGATATACTCTAAGAGACTTAAGGAATAAGTCAAAGTGTAATTCATTATATATATAAGATACTATGATAATCTCAAGTCTAAGGATCATTTGTACTACTATCACTACAAGAATACCTATTTACAGGTAAGTAAAACTCCATTAGGTATTCCTTAGCGAGTCACGTTCAGTGAACTTATTCTCTAATAAGCACCTACATACTTGTTTTAGTGTCTCCACACAAATGATCATGAGATCAATCATCCTCATCCAATGAGCAAACAACGTACGTACCAATCTATCCCATTCATTAATCCCCTTTTAGTAATCCATTGATTGGGAACATTTTAGTTTTAAGCTATCTAAGAATTTAGATCTCATTATCATGATCTTATCATGATTCTAAAAGCATTGCTTAAAACTATGGGTTTATCACATATTATTAAAACAGCACCATGTAGATAATAAATGCCTTTAATAAATAATTCTTTTATTAATAAATAAATAAGATTGATTACACAGTATATGCTTTATCATCATACATGATTGGCTTGTATACGTAATACTTTCAGAAAGACCAATGGTTGCAAAGGCGGTACTACCAGTTATCTCTGATAGATGAGAGGAAGCCTACAACTATCTTTCATGGTTAATTATATCAGCAAAGGATTGCTCGGTCATATAACAAGAAAGTCCGGCTTTGGTAATTTAAAGAAAATGACTTGGTGTTGAAGAAAGTCCTTGCTAATCAAAATCAATTTAAAGCAAAGTTCACCCAGAATTGGGAAGGCCCTTTCATTATCAAGGAAGTATTGACAGAAGGAGCCCTCAGACTGCAAGAAATGGACGACAAAGAATTTCCCCAGCTTATCAACTCAGACACCGTGAAGAGGTACTATGTCTGAAATGTTTGCAAAACACCATCCTAGTCCTGAAAAAAGAGAACGAAAAAAATCAATCAAGTCAATTCAGGTTTTCAATACAAAGCCGGAACTACGTAAGACCTAATCTCCCTCCAGGAGTACGTAGGCAACCATCTATGGTGCAGTCAAACAAGACATAATTTCTATAAACCCTTCATATCAAACCAAATAATCCAAAAACCCCTCAAACTAAGCTCGAACTCCAAACCATTCAAGCCAAGCTTGAACTACGTAAGACCTAATCTCCCTCCGTGAGTACGTAGGAAACCATCTATAGTGCGGTCGAACCCTTGAAAGAAAGCCAAACAGTTACCTAAACCTTAACCATATCAAAGGACCAGTTCCAAGACACCAAAAATTGGTACACCGGAAAAGTCTGAAGATCAACGACCCATTCTGAGAGATCCTAGGACATCTCAATTATAATCCATCAAGTAAGAGTTCGTGATACATCAAGATAACATATCATAAAGAAAATGGCAACTATCAAGCAAGTGACAAGACATATCTAAAAGGGAAGTGAACAGAATATATTTCATTGCCATATAATATTGTTTGATATATACAATATATCCCGTGCAAGAAAAAAATGGCTAACCTAGTCTATGCAGGAAAATGAAAGCTAGTCTATAAACCAGTAGATAAATGAGATAGAAAGTCTAATATGGCATCCCCCGTAAAAGATGGAGGCGAATCTATAAGCTCCTGATGTTGCCTCTTTTTTAGTCTTAACAAAAGAGCTCTAACTCATGCAAGCATAAATGTGTCAACAAGCAATACAGAGCAAGTAAAGTATCGATCCCACAGAGAAAGTTGTTTAATTCAAATCACTATGCATTAACTAAATCACTATATTTATATGCTCAAACTAATAAATAAGATTGGTTTGTTCTCGAATCGCGAATAATAACTAAAACAATAATAACGACGGAATAAATCAAATCTGGAAATAATGGGATCCTAACTTCATTTAATATTTCATTTAATCACCACTATCATGCATGACTTATTCACATATCACAGGAAAGTAGCCAAGAGCACTAAAAGAGTTTTAGCCATTTTTCAATGCACTAAGACCTACTTACACAGCATCCACGGATGATAGACTCTATGTAATCATCAATATAACCAAAATCACTATATGTCTATGTGAAATTGCAACTATATTGAATTTAAGTACAAGCCTTTATTCTAACTCATACGGTGAAACAATATATGTCTATCTGGTTCACGAAATACACAAGCCATATAAAATGCATTTCATATATCGTATACTATCATGATTACAATCCATACTTGCATGTTCATTGTCAATTCCATACAAGTACTGAAATGAATGGTGATCAAGCATTCATACATGAAAAACAATCATGATAGACATTCCATATGATATATAAAACAATCCAGCATTCAAGCATGCAATCAAACTACATATTAAAATCCGTTAAAATCCCATAATGGAGTTTAGTTCATGATTGAACCAAAAGCAATTATGGGATAAAATCTAAACATGATTAGTAAACAACAATTGAAAGATGAAAGAAAGAACTATCAAACCCAATTGCTGAATAAAATCCACTATTAATATTCAAATCCGCATAACAATCCAGTAAATACTAATAATAATCTACTCTGGTAGAAAATCCCAAAAAGAAGTAGAAAATTAGAGTTTTGGCCTCCTTCTACGTTGGAATCTCTCCTAGAGAGTAAACCCTAACTACGCTGATGAAAAATACGACAAAAGATATCAAAGATACCAAAGATACGTTTGACCCCAGTCAGATATTGTTTTTAATCACTTACAACCATTTTAATAAAAATAAATAAAACAAAACAAATCAAATCAGCTTTTCAGACTTTCACACGATCGCAAGGCTCCTCCAAAGACATTCCTCTCGCAACCGCGATACTTGCGATGAGGTACCATTGTGCAGCGAGGTACTTTCACAGCGGTAGGCGCCTCAAGTTCATCTGCCATGGCGACTTGCGATTGATGAACTCGGTTCTGCTCCCGAGTTTGGTTCTCGCATTGTTTCTTGCTTTACTCTTCAAGTGTCCTATGTCCATCCATGCTTGTCCATCCATGCTCCACTTAATCCTCAGCCATGCACATTCCAGCTTTTGCCTCGCCTCATGCATCCATTAGCCTCGTGCCCTATAATACCACCAAATTAGGGCGATTCCTGCACTTATTCACCAAAAGGTGTTTTAAGTATATGCAATGCAAACTAACTTGAAATGCAGCTAAAACATACTAAAATGTACTTGAGATGGGCATAGTTTGCATGAATTGGTACTCCATAAGTAGGTATAAAACCCACTTATCACATGCCCTAAGGTCTCCATGTGATCTAGAAGATCCACAGCTATCTGCATAGTGCTACCATGATCATCTATGAATGCACTCATATTTGCAATAATGTTAGTCGTGTAGGATCTAAGTGTCGTACTATCAGCAATGGAAGCATCCCGAGCTGCTCGAGCATCATCTCGCTTAACAAAAAATACGTCCCGAGTAGCTTGAACATCATCTCTCTTAACAAAAGCTACGTCCCAAGTAGCTCGAGCATCATCCCGCTCAATAAAATCGGCATCCTGACTAGCTTAAGCATAATCCCTCTCACTAAAAGCATCATACCGGCCAGAATAAGCTATCAATATCAGTGCTCTAGCCTGATCCCTCTCAAAGGTCATCCAATGAATCACATACTGTAAAGACTCTATAGAAGGTGGAGCCGTAGCAGTAGAAGTGCTAGGGGAATCACAAACTAAGGTTGTTGTTAAACCCATAAATAGCTAGTCCAAAGTGGGAGAATAGGGTCCTCCATAGGCTCCTCATCATCAGAATCATTACTTGGCTCAGAGTGAACAACCATAGCCGATGCAATATCTGTCTCCAGCCATGCAGAATACTCTAAAGATCAACTCGGATGACTAGTCAAAAAATTAGCCCTCTAGCGACGAGTTCAACAATCATAAATCCTAGTCAAGTCACCCTTGACAAAAAAGAAGTTGATAGTCGTTGACCCAAGGCCCCATCAAAGGGATGAATATCCTAAAACTGATCAAACTGTCCCATGATAGCCAGTGGATGATACGTGGTTACTCCTCTCAAACCAGCCAGAGGTATATAGTCCATCCAAACCGCATGAGTAATAAAGCTATAAGGAGAGCTGAGTCCCGAACTGGGCAAGATCGCAAATGGATCCTCGATTGCTGTCAGAAAAGCCAACCAGGATATTGCCTCTGTACACTCAGCCAACCGAAAAGAATAAGATATGACTATCTCATGAGTGAAGCAGTACCCATGATGTCTAATAATGCCAATCGATCTCAAATGGGTCATGAACCATATGTAAAACAAAACGGCACTGCCTCTATAAATCCCCATGGGATGGGTATGGCAAAATGTGGCCGATCTCAAGGTCTCCGCCAATATCATGGGTAAGATAGTTCAACCCTCCTTGAGAGCACGGATCACGGTAATTAGGCTAATGTCCAGATGATCCATATATAGTGGCATGTACAAATAAGCCATGACACATATCAATAGAATATCTACGCGGACAACCTGCTACTCACCCTCAGTAATGGTGAAGTCTCTTGAATGTCGTAGATAGCTGTCCATAATTAATCAATCAATAAATCCAAGGACACCACATGCCGTGAAGTGATCTCATCCATGATAACTCTGCGTCGTACATCGGCCAGTGTCATAAACTAATAGCCATCCTAGCATAAGGCCGATCCAAGGGCAAATTAGTGATGCGCTCATACTACTCTAGCGTATGATTCAGCTCGTGGATATAAAATCTGAAAACCTGTCTCCCAAGTATCTAATGAGATAGCATGCCCTCTAAAAAACCTAATGGTATGTGGAATGCCAAAATAGTCATGGAATGTCTCAACATCTGATCAACTTTCACCCGATCTGTGGGAGGCAAACTACCATACCATGATCTCAGAGAAAAGGTTATCAGTGTGGGTGGTGTGTACTGAATCTGACTGACGGTAGATGAAGACATTTGTAGAACCGTATCATAAGACCATCCAGGGGTCAATGCTAAACTCACTTATGTGATTGAATATCCATGACATAATGCATACATCATGATAAATGACAATATAATGTATGGAAAAGAAAGAATTATACATACATTCCTAAATACATCATCATTTAAAAAGAATTAAATACATCATCTCTGTCTACAACTGAAAATAAAAAGTACAGGGAAATAGGGCAAAACTGTCCAATATCTAATAGAGGTCTATTAAAAGAGATAACGAGAAACCTATCCAAAGAAATTTATGATGTCTACATCATCCAATCCATCAACCTGCTGTAACTCCTCGAGTCACTGTATCTCTACCAGATGAAACCCCATGTCGATACAAAGGGGGGTCTATTCTGGTGAAACTATCAGAATATGGGCCACCTGAAGGACCAGTGCCAGAGCTGGAGGGATCAAAAGAATCTGCTTCTGACGGATCTCTACCCAAATTCCAGATGACAAAGTGTGCCCGATCCAACCTCTGGGTAAAACTATCAATCTGCGCTAAATGAGCGGGCTCTCAGACACAGGCGATCCAGTCTGTTATCATCACAGACCCAGGAACCATATTCCCCTTGAATTGAGTGGCACGAGTCTGAGCTCCAATGGTGCGAGGAGTCAACCAGCGATGGAAGGCATCCTAAGTGTAAGGGCCCTATGATAAAGTAAAGCCATCAAAGCCCATCATGGGAATATCTATGATTGTCTAAGATAAAGACCAATTTCGTCTAGCAGGAAGAGAGAATAGAATACAAATCTCCTCTATGATGCTCCCAATAGCACGATCTCCCAAGTAGAGCTCCCAGCCTCCATCGGTCAGGAGAGGAATTCGACGAGTGGATAATACATAATCTACCCCGGTCGAAAAGCCACCCTCAAAACCTACTGTCAGATGATCGTCGGAGTAGGGAACCAATGTGATGACATCGGCAGTCAGCAACTACAACTGTAACTGAGGGTGGGTAAACCCCTCTACTACAAAAACCTCTATACGAGTGGAATGATGTCATTGTCATCCCTGTGGATAGGTATCCAGACCTAATTTAGTAACTAGGCGAAGGCAAGAAAGCCTCTTATAGGCCCAAAACTATAAATGCAAAGATTAAATGTCATCAGTTATGAAGATTAATTACCTGAGTAGAAGAAATTGGGAGATAAAGAAAAGTTACTCACCATCAAAAATGGGTAAATCCCTAGCCAAGCCTTTGTCATTCCCTCTGAGCATAGGCGCATCCCCCAAAGGAAATAGGCAAAGGTGAATGAGCCCCAATCAAAATCCTTGATGTGATTCACATCCCCCTTGGCGCTGACTAAATTAAAGGAGACCGTAGAGGAGTTATCTACTAGGAAACAACCCCTGATGATAATCAAGAATAGCCGTCGAAGAATGCGATCTTAAACCTTCTGATCACTAGACAGAGGCTCAGTCAAAGTCCCACTCATGGCATCCACCCTCAAGGTCCCAGAGTGGACGGTTCGACGCTTGAGGGCTGTGGCAGGAACCCCCAAAAGGGATCGAACAGTAGCCGGTGAAATGTCAGCCACCAAAGGCACTGACGCCCTTGTAAACTCTAACCTCGTGGTGAATCGCTAGTCCATCGGAGTCATCATCACCTCACAGTCCAACAAATAGAAAGACTGAGTCTGGTGGAACTATCGCTCAGATAAAGTCCTCAGATAATACCAGGGGCAACGTCGGGGAGGAATAGAAAAGAAGGCCTCAAAACCCCAAGAGTGGATGATGGAATGATACTCCAAATGAAGGGTCTGGTATAAGGAGTGAATGTTAAACCAGTTCACCCCTGGGCTGAGTAAAGCCGGGAACCTGCATCAAGTTCAAAATCAAGATCGAACCCTTGCCCCCAAAAGTAGGAAAAGAAGAAAGGAAAAATGGAAATGGCTATTACCTCGTTCGCATGATGGTAGATCGAGGGATGATGACTCAAATCATCTAGAAGATCTAGAATTGTCAAATTAATAGCTGGAAGCTCCCAACGGGGAATGGAAGTAGAAGGAGATGGGTCCTCAATAGGAACATCATCCTCTTCATCTACAGCATCCGGCCTAACGACCTAGACAGGATGAATCACTGACTCAGTCAACCAGCGAGGCTTCCAAACTGGTCGCGGTTGAGGAATATTAAAAGCTCTCCTCCTCACACCTACGGAGATCGTGCGAGAGCTACTTAGTCTATCTGAATCCATAACCTGAATAAAATCTTCAAATCACCTCAGAAAGGGTGAGGTAAGTTTTAAACTTAAAGCTTATTAAATTCAAATCATTTCTTCATATATAGTCTAAGTCCTAATACATGCATTAATTTAACATACATCCCTAGTAGAGTTAAAATTGCCAGAAATTTTTTTGCCGGAGTCTCCTTTGTAAAATGGATTGTCCACATACACATAGACATGACTAGGTGGCCACTTAGTAGCACACCAACCCAACGTTAAGATATAAATTTTAAACATTGAAAGTAGGTCACAATGACAGCCAAATTACCATGTGAATTTTTTTTGAAAAAACCCATGCTCATTTGTCCTTAATTAAGATGAATAGACTAGCAAAATAGGGTGCTAAATAACTGTCTTAGAAGTCATTTTTTTCACATTAATACATTTAACATAGTAAAATATAAGCATTTATAAAGTATGATCATTTTTATGAAGTCATATAAGCATGTATATTCGCTATATTGGTTTTAGAAGCATTTTATATGAAATCTAACGTTCTAACAGTCAAAACTTGAAAAGAAAACATGTAAATGTTACTAGCGTAGTGAAGAACGTTTGTACGGTGATAGATTTTGCATAAAGAAGTCCGAAATCAGTAGATCTGAGAAAGAATTTTTAGATTTATTATGTGATTCAACTCAAAAATAACTTATGAAAGGAATGGGGGGATTAAATATACCCGATGGGAGTCGTGGGTCAACCCACGGCAACCGCAGGTCTATCTGCGACCACTCAGGGTGGTTTCTACCCCCTCCGGCTCAATCAAATTTGAGTTACAAAGGAGTTCCCGATAGCTGAAAAGTCAAATCAGGAAAAAGGGGTCTATTCGATTGAGTGGAAAGAGCCTGAAACCCTGAAATCAGATACCAACTTTTAATCTACATGTAAGTCATTGGTATTAACCCTGATATAGGGATTAGAAAGCTAATGATGGATATTATTAAAACCGACCGTTGTCAGAGCATCGGGAAGATCCGGTGTCAGAGCATCGGGAAGATCCGATGTCATAAACCATTGGTCTTGGATGCGTCAAAATATCTAGATTTGTTAAGGGGTATAATTCATCAGAAAGATATCCCCAGCAGAGATATCAGGCATGTCTGATATTGTAAATCGTTGGCGACAACTCCAACATAGCATCGGAAAAGATCTGGTGATGTAAGATGTAATGCCCCCAAATTCGGGTATCTTCAAACCCGACAGATGGTGCTCCACGATACTACAATTCATACAGTCATTCTATTGAGACAACAACAAAATGATTGTATTTACTATATTCATATTACATTTGTAATAAATCCTTTCCCAGGTTCATAACCGAATACATTCTTTGTTCTTCATAAGTATATTACATACAAATACACTAATCTATTATAAGACGGTTAATTGTCCATCTTAGCCTTTTTGTATCTCTTTAGAACTCTCATTAGTTTTGGCTTTAGCTGCAAACATATGGTTCAAGCAAGAATGAGCATAACTAGCTCAGTAAGTCTTAACAAAGAATCATATGAATATCACATTAACAATTACATGCTTTACTTCCATAACTGAACAATTAACTACGAAGCACTATGAAACATTTGACTAGTACTTCTCATGTCATAACAATAATTCCAAAGTACATGTAATAGCTTCGGAATTCTGAACCAGTCAATAGACCATGAACATACTCTTTTCATTTTCATACTTGAAAAGGATATCCGGCACTAAGGCCATCCATCCATCTTTACTTACGAGCACTTCTAGGTGATCAGCCTATTGTACTCTATGTTGATCAACACTCTTCTATTAAACGTATTTACGCTTAACATTTGGCAACCTCACGTGCCCATCGAATAATCGATGAAAATACTTATGTTTGTACATAGACAAACTTACCTTCTCATTCATACCAAATACTTGGAATAGGATAGCGTTAACAGTTCTATATCAAAAGACTTGTAAACAAATCAATCCATTCTTCAATACTTTTCTAGCCGAGGTAAAAATAGGCATCGACTCTTTCTTTAAAACCATTCATGCATCTTATAACATGAATCACATAAAACTTGACTAACACGAAGGTTAGTCAAGCGTTAAGAAAGACTTGTCTTTAAGCGTATTCGAATATATAATTCAATAGTTCTCAGTCTTTACAGGATCTACAAGATATATTCACATAGCACACTGTAATTAGTCATCAAATAAACTATCTTAATTGTCCTAACCAACTTCTTTCTCTTCTATGTCTTACTTGAGTTTACTTCATTAATAAAGTCAGTTCGACTTTCTATACTTCGTTACGGTTCGTTAACGTTCTTACATTATTAACCGGCATTCGATCATTATTGGTGAAGTACCAACGTTGAACGTCATTTACGATTTACTTATTAAGTTCTCGCGTTTCTTCGTTTAATTTCTATTAAACCTTACTAAATATTCTAACATTATCACCTTATAAGTGATTTAAGGTCAGCTTGATTATGTACATTAAGTACCTTCAATGTCTTACTTTAAGTCTACATTCAAATGAAACAAAAACCTAGCTTGGTCAATATTTTTACACTATCGGCGCTGCGGCACGAGTTAACAAGGGACATTGCCAGATCTGGCACTGCGACGCGGCCATTTTGTACTAGTTTTGGCGCTACGGTGCCGCCTCTGTGCACCAGTTGGCCAAAACAGTTTTGTTTTTCTAACGAAACTCCCGACTTCATAACTTCTTCGTTTTATATCCGAATTGACTCATTCAAAAGCCTACAACTCACAAATTACATCCTTTACGTGTTCATATAATAATTTTACACTTTTGAATCCATTAACTCAGAATTCACCATTGAGTTCATTTTTGATCGTTCGTTTAACGTTTTCGACCGTTCAATACTCGTTTTCTTCGTTCTAAGTCGGAGATTGACAATTCTTGCGCCAACGACTCTTAATTACCTTATCTCATGTGTTGACATTGGAAACCAATGTTTTTAAGTTACACAGTAACTTTTGACCCCTAATCCGAGATTTTTACGTTTTCGACGTTTAACGTCTATTTTCGCAAAATTTGCCATAACTTCGTTACTCGTGTTCTATAAGCCAAATCAAATGGAACACTCCATTGATTCACCATCTATATCCTAACCAAAAAATATGCACATTCCTTAGCTATAACGATTTTCAAATCGTTCATTCATAACTAAGTTCACGTTCAAGACTTTCTATGGTTTTTCACTCACGTAAACACTTACGATTTCTATTTGGTCATGACCTATCAATGATTTGATCATTAATAGACATCCTTATCTCTCCTCAGTAAACATGCTCCACCAATCTATATTTTTTCTACGAGAAAGAAATCAAAAAAGATGAAGATTACGGTTTATGAGAATTTACCTTTGACATACTTCACGTTCTTGATAAACGTCTAAAGGTTTGCTTGGAAGTAAATTGATTAAGTGTTTCTAGCTCTTTTTATCACTCAATATATATTGGTCAAGCTTTGTAAATCAACAAAATAACCAGCACAAGTCTTGTATTTATAGAAAACCAACATGAGGGCAAAATGGTCCATTTCCCCACCTCCTTACTATTCCCTACTTTATCACCAAGTAAAGTACTTAGTGATCAAGTATTACCTTTACTTGGCCATCAAGTGGCCGGCCCACTCCCTCTTGGGTCATCTCATGGGTTGCCCCATGGGTTTTACCCATCTCGTGACCAGCCGGTTCGACCCATGGTTTAACTTCTTGGATTGGGCTTGTCTTTAATTAATATAAGGCCTTGATTTGGGCTTGGTGACTTAATTCATTGGGTTTTCTATTAGTCTAAGTCCAATTAGATTATGCCAAAGTCCTTAACTCCTAATCCATTAGAACTTCTCGTATTCTATAAGTATAACTCACGTATTCTCTTCATCCAATACTCATACGATATTCGTATTATACGTCGTATTATTCTTCATACTATACTCGTATTCATACTAGTATAATACTCGTATATCATACGTATAATCACCGAAATGAGTATACGCATTACATTTTCCCTTTCGAAAATCTCTTTCACACACCCTTAGGTTTTATGTCCGCAAGCGAAAACTTCGTTTGCCATAACGGAAATATTATTGGATATTCCATTATATCTTCATATTCTATCAAAGTAACACCGATGCACACAAGCCAATCATGTTTGATGATAAAGCATATACTTTGTAAATAATCTTATTCATTTATTAATAAAAAGTATTAATTTATTAAAGGCTTTTAATTATCTACATGATGTCGCTTTTATAATATGTGATAAACCCATAGTTTTAAGCAATGCTTTTAGAATAATGATGATGATCATTCTAATGAGATCTAAATTCTTAGAAAGCTTAAAACTAAAATAGTTCCCAATCATTGATTACTAAATCGGGGATTAGTGAATCCGGATAGATTGGTACATACGCTGCTTTCGCTCATCGATGAGGATGATTGATCTCATGATCATTTGTGTGGAGACACTAAAGCAAGTATGTAGGTGCTTATTAGAGAATAAGTTCACCGAACGTGGCTCGCTAAGGAATACCTAATGGAGTTTTATTTGCCGTCAATAGGAATTCTCAGAGATGATAGTAGTACAAGTGATCCTTGACTTGAGATCATCATAGTATCTCGTGTATGATGAGTTATACTTTGACTTATTCCTTAAGACCCTTAGGTATATCAAAGGGTATGCTTGGGTATAATAAGTTGTATATGGAGATAATGTATGATCAATAAAGAATCTACCACTTCTAATAAAAGAAGAGAAATGTCCTATGTGATTCGATAAATGACAACCCAAAGAGTCCTCGGTTAAGGCGTAATGAAATTAGAAAGGAGTTTCTAATTTGCATTATTTGAGTCAGTGCATTTAAGGATCGAAATACATATAATTAAATAAAATAAGACTTTGACAAAGAATTCCATGCCTTATATTTAATCGGGACATCAGATGGTGGAAGGATTGAATCAGTATTTAAGAACTATTTACTCAAAGGTTCTTTAATGATTAATGTTGAAATCTATATTATCCGGAAAGTCGCTGATCGCTAGGAGGCTTATCCCTATCAGAGAATAAATATTATTTATTTAAATAAATTAATTGTTTAATTTATTTATTTAAATAAGATTAGAATTGTTCTAATTGATTTATTCACAACCTGCTTAATATGGAGAACCTAAAGGGTCACACCATAAAAGGAAGAATAATTATTTAAGAAGTTAATGGCATAATCGTAATAATATAGTTATGTATATTTAATTTAATCTATGGTGATAGAATAAATTAAATAGCTTAATATTTATTATTTAATATTTTAGAAATATTAAATATAAATTAATAAGAGGAGTCTTATTAATATTATTACAATTATTATTATTTTAATTTCTAAAAGAGTTTAGGAATTAATTTAATATAAGTACTTTCATTTATTCCTAATAGATTAGAAGGAAAATTAGTTAAAGGAGTTTAATTAATTATCCCTAATAAGATTAGGGAGCTTAATTAATTAAAAGAATTTAATTAATTAAATAAAACCCAATTCCTTAATTGTTAAGATGGGTTGCCCACATCTATAAATAAGAGGAGTCTTATTATGGGTGAAAAGGTTGTCATGATT
>CM035167.1:113312475-113512475 GCA_020205615.1 Panax quinquefolius | reverse complement strand
CTGTTGATCAGGCAATTCATAAATTCACACTCAAATTAACATATATAAACTAAAAAGATCTTATTGAATTGGAAATCAAAGTTATAGAATCATCGTTTCGCCCAAAGATCAATCACAAGTCTAATAAGTAAATTAGTTCATAACGAATGAATTAAAAATTGAATAATTTGTTGAAAACATCATCCCAATTACAAATAAGACTAAAGAGAAGAAGAATATCGAAAACCACTTCACTTAGCCTTGATTCGCAATCGTCGTGATAATCTCTGAAAATTACTCCTCCAACGTTCGCTCTTCAATCCTTGAAATCGCTCTTGAATTCTTGCCTTTTTTTGTTATAAGATCGTTGTTTTTTTTCTACGTAATAGCAAGCTCCCGTCTCTTCTGGCCGAATTCTTCTTTTATTAGAGTCCAAACGCATCAGCCCAATCCCACAAACCGAGCTCTAGCAGACTTTTGAAAGCGAATAGGCCAGAACGGAAGCGGGACCCCGCCCGGCGAGAGGGTGCACAGTACAATAAAGCCCACCCCGACGGGCTAGGCTACTGTCTTCAAATTTTTCAAGCTCCAACTTTTTCCCACTTTTTCTCTAAAAAGACCGCCTTTCCTTACCAATTGCATCCATGACCACCCTACACATAAAATGTCACAAAACGAGTAAAAACGAACACAAAACATGAAGATAACTACGAATTTAAACTTGAAATGAATATCGATTCGTGTATATAAAATCCACTTATCAAAATCCCCCAAACTTAAACCGTGCTAGTCCCCGAGCACAAAACAAACTACATGCTATGCAATGCAATAAAATACAATCACAATCTAAATGCCTAAAAATCCAACAACTTCGCATAAACTAATTTATCCCATCGGCCTCAGAGAAAACAAGCAACTTTACAATTCAAATTATCAAAACCAATCCACAATTACATATTAATTCTCAATTCTGGAACAACTATTACTGGTATAATGTGCGTGTGTGATCAACATCTAAGATAACTGATACGGACCCAAATTCAATACATAAACAACTTCTTAGAAGGAATCATACAGTGCAAAATCAAAAATCTCAACGATAGGCACGATTCAACTAAGATTAAACTCAACTAAATTCAAGGGTACATGCATGATAATTATATTTTCTTTTCTTCCTTCTCTCTTTTTTTTTACACGGGGGCTTTTTGCTCTTTTCCCGTGATTATTTCCCTTTTCTTTTTCTTTTGATAGAAGGTTGGTGAGTGCGTTTTACGCTCCATCTCACACTTATGTTTATGGGGAGTGTTTCTCCTCAACCCACCACAAGACTCAACATGTGTTTTTTTTTAAAGCTTATATACCCCACATATATTCCCCCAAACTTAGGCTCTTGCCTAATTTAAGCATTCACTGCCTATCCTTATCATTTTCTGGTTCACCCTAGCATTATCCTTTAGAAACATTTTATGTATCGATTTGAACTGACCAGTCAACAAAGATGTTATTAGTGCTACCCTTTTTATAACAGTTTCAAACAAGTCCAAGAATCGATTCATAACAGTAATTATATCACAATACTAATAATCCATACTATATTGGTTAACTTGTTCACAATCTCATCATTAGCCAGAATAACCTGTAGTATGCGACACCATTGGACATATGCAAACACACAATTTAACTATTTTTATTTATTTTTTTATTTTTTTTATTTTTTTCAAGATATGAAAATAATGTAAAATCCTAACTACTAAGCAAATACCTATTCTATAATGCAAAACTAGATACAACAAAAATTTAAAAATGCATGTATGCAACTAAACAAATTACTCCCCCAAACTTAAATAAGACAATGCCCTCATTGGATAAAAATAAATTGCAAGAGGACTTCCCTGGAATTGTCTAAGTCTGGGGCGGTGATTGGTGCTCTTCTTCATCGGAATCACTAGAAGGAAATCGCGTTAATGGACCGGGTTGTTGATACGGAAATTGGGCCACTGGGTTAAAACTCTGAAGTGTTGTGTTGAATGAGGCGAATGACGCGTTCATGGCATCGAACATATGATCTTGACACATCGCCAATCGCCGCATTTCTCGGCGTGCTGCCCTATTATGCGCATTCATTTGATTCTGGAACTCAAGGAACTGAGTACTAGAAAATGCCTCAGTCTGCGAAACCTGTTCGGTTCCTTGATCTCCCATTGTTTCATCCTCATCCCCCGAGGTATCTTCGGCATCGACTTCGTCTTTCGACACCGATGGAAAAAAAAACCCAAACCCCGTGGATGTGACTCTCCTCCACCCCACACTAAATACCGCGCAATCATTCGTGAATCAAGCAAAGCCAGCGGCGGTTTAGTGGGCTCATCATCAGAATAATGCACCCCGGCGTTGCGGCACAACGCACATATAAGTGAAGGGTGCGACAGACCGCCCAAAAAATTTCCACATAAACCGGCGGATGGAGAAACTGATGATGGCCCCGACGTCGATAATGAAGTCTTGCACGATGGCGTATAACAGTAACGCCTTCTCTTTGGTGACGTCCGAAGTGTGTTGGGACGGAAGCAATTTCGCACATAAAAATGCGTACCATATCTTTCCAAACCGGCTTAAGTCCTTGCTATTGAACATTGTTCCTCCCTTCCTCCCTTTGGTCTAAGATGTGCCCGGCTTTGTCAAATTTTTAATAACCTCCTCATAATCCGGGTCAAAATCCCTCATTTGGACATACTGACAATGGCGTGGCACCCACAACTGATAGTAAGCGTTGATTGCATCGTCACTGAACGGAACCATTCCACCCCGTACAAACGCTTTGAAAGGAGCTTTGTCTTCGGCGTTTGCATAAAATTCCTTGACAATATTTACCACTGCGGGTGTCGGATGTTCGGTGAATTTGATCCACCCCTTTTGGTGAATTTGGGACATCATCTCTCGTCGTTTCTGGGGCCAAACCACATTCGCGGTGTAAGTGCCTTAGATTGCATGTACTTATAACTATTTACGCCAAGCACTCATAAATTTTCTAAGCATTATAGGTAGTTGGCGGTGGAGCGGCGCTTGAAATCGCCTTCGTTGGCGTTTGAGTGTTGGTTGAGATGCCATTGAGTTTCAAAGAATGAACTCTTGCTAGTAACCACTTCCTCTCCGTAAAACTTGGCTCACTCAATCGTCAAACACTTAGCGTGCAGCATACTGTTCGGATCCCCAAACTTAGGTTGGTGCTATGGAGTTGAGAAAAGATGAAGACTTGACACTATAGCAACTTACCCTCAAGTGTGTGTATCCTAATTTCTTGCCGGGTTGGACTCTACTTTCTCCTTCTCCTCCTTTAACCGGTTTTCAAACTAGCTAAGGCCTAAGGTTAGTAATGGTTTATTTGTATAATTAGGTATAATTTCCTGCCCAATATTGTGCATATTACACTGAAATTGGTACTATATATATATATTGATGATAATTACTGCTACTATATATATTTCGGATTCATTGCTGAAATTGGAACTTAAGTGTTCTGCCGAAATGGGTTATTTGTGTTCTGCCGAAATGGGTTATATCTATTTGTGTTCTGCTGAAATTATAAGGGTTATTATTTGTGTTAATTTCCTAACTGTTGTGAAAATTAGGTTGCCGAAATTGTGTTATGCCTAACTGTTATGCAAACTGCTGTGCAAATTGGGATTGCAGCTTATGTTGCAGCTTTTGTTTAGTGTATAGCATCTGGTAAATGTTTCAATCTTGATATATTTGTTATTAATCTTGATATATTTGTTATTTACGACTGAATTTATGATAGAAATTCTGTCAAAATTATGAAATTGCAGACTTGTATGTATTATATTAGTAATTAGTTTCCCAATATTAATAAATCATAAACTAAGTGCCATTTACTTAGTTTCTTACTACTAAAATAAAATAAAGTAAATATAATTTAATTTAGTTTATTAAATAAAATAAATTTTAAAAATAAAATAAATAACGTAATATAATACAAAATAAAGTAAAATAAAATAAAAAATAAATTAAAATAATTTGAATAAAATAAAAAAAACTTTGATTTAATCGATAAATAAAATACAATTCAATAAAAAATAAAATTAAATAAAAATAATAAAATAAAATAAATTTAATTTAATTTAAATAATCTAAATTAAATTAAATTAATTTAATTTAATTTAATTTAATAAAAAACATTAAAAATTATATAATATATAAAATACAAAATAAAATAAAAAGTAATAAAAAATTTAATTTAATTTGGTTTAATAAATAAAATAAAATAAAATATATAAGTAGTCTCTATAGATTCCAAATAAAAAATTTTATAAACGAAGTACCACTTACTTAGTTTATCATCATTGGCAAAATAGCAGTTTATAGCTAGAAGTGAATGTCGAACAGTAGTCTATAGATTCCAAATAACAATTCTCATAAACTAAGTACCACTTAGTTTATCATCATTGGCAAAATAAACTAAGAATAGCTATAAGTGAATGTCGAATAGTAGTCTCTATAGATTCCAAATAATTAACAATTCTCATAAACTAAGTACCACTTACTTAGTTTTATCATTAGTAAAATAAACTAAGTAGCATTTGCTTAGTTTGCCACAATTTTCAATATATAAATGCAATAATACTCTCCCTACATATATGTACTCTTTCTTGTATGCAGGTTTGGACATAGTAGTTGTAGCTAAATAGTACTCCAACCGGTTCCACGGCAACAATTAAAAAAAAAGGGGTCGTAGTTCCTGTTTGTGTCCTATACTCGAATAATAATGGTAATTGAATTACTGCAGACATTCCTCACTGTTACATCATAACAGATGACAACATCCGGAAGTAGTGCCAGTAAGTTGTTTGTAAGACCCCAACTTTTTGAATAAAGATTAAATTTTCTCGAAATATATTTTTGAATATTATGTTGTGGATTTGATATAATGTTATAGTTGTGGGTATTATTAACAAATTTTGCAAAGTACGCAAGTTGTTATAAAATATTCGATTGGTCGGGGAATTTTCGTTTTAACAGGGAATATTCGTACAACGACACAATCATTGGTGGACCCCCGCAACAGAATTATTGTCGGATTGAAAAAACGACAAAAATACTTTATGAAAATAATGGCGAAAGTTTTACCGTTAACTGTTGAACTACCCGGTAGTAAAAGTACAGTAATACGCGTGGTTGCATAGTAGCACACGGTATTAATTATTGATGCTTACGTGAGAAGTCACTCAGTTATACTCAATTATTGCTATGATAATTCTTCAGATCATATCTCTCATATTATTGATTCGATTATTGTCACAAGTATCATCTCGTGATAATATGTTATTTTATTAAATCAATAAGTGAGACGACAAAGTTATTCATAGTATTAAATTGCAATATTTACAATGTCTAGAAGTTCTGTCAAGGAGAGGTTTGGTCACCTAATTGCGCGCCAATAGGGAGAAATCCTTATTGGAAAGCCCCCTCTTTCCTGGGAACGACCTGGTTGATAAATATTGTGAGTTATAATATTAATGATGAATGTTGTTCAGAGTTGAATTTGGAGACGCAAACGTAATATTTGAGTCCGAAATGACGAAATTAGTAAAAATAGTCTATAAACACAAAATTTTCCAGGATTCACTATTTGGTCAAAAAGTCAACAGTTGACTTTTTCGGGAAAAGTCAAACTTCAAAATTTTAAAATTTATATTTTTGATAAAAATAGTTTCATTATGTTGGACTTATTTGTGTTAGTGAAAATTGACATTTATTCCGATGATAATTGATGTCTAGGGGTTATATTGATAAATCGGGTAATTTATTGGATAAATGAGCAATTAATTACTACTAATTCACATGCTTATATAACTATTTGTTCACATATGTGTACTATTGAATCACATTAATTACTATTAGGGGAGTTGGTGTAAGATTGATAATACTTGCATGACTAAGTTAAAAATGGAGGTATAGATGGAGGTACTATACTGTAATTCGTATTTTTCACATGATTATACTATTGATTCACTTAATTGAACTATTGATTCACATTATTTACTATTAAGGGAGTTGGTGCAAGATTGATAATACTTGCAAGACAAAATTAAAAATAAAGGAAAAGTTGGAGGTATTGTACTGTAATTTTTTGAGCCCCAAAACATGCAATTATCGAAACTATATTTTTCTATAAATAGAAGCTCATTATTCCTTCATTTCTCAATAATTCACAAAAGCTTTAGAGCGATTATTATAGAGAGAAATTATAAAGAAGAAGAGAAGTCGCTACCTTACTATTCCGAAGATCCAGCTTTTTCTAAGGTAGGGAGTATTATTTCTTTCTTATCCATGAAGAGAACTTCGTTATTCCATTCTTTATTATTCTATTGGAATAACTCAGATCACGCTGGCTACCCTATACTTGGTGTAATTCTTCCGTTATTCCATTCTTTATCATTCATTCTGTTGGATCATCTTATGCATGCGTTACTGGGACCGGTTCTATTATTTATCATTCATTCGAACATCCTATTCATGTGTTCTACGCCGGACTTAGTTCCGTCTTTATTATTACATTGGAATATCACATGCATGCATTTTCTTGGGACATGATTCCGTCTTTATTATTTTGTTGGAATATCCTGTCTGTGCGTTTTACGCCGGACCTGATTCCGTTATTTATTATTCTGTTGGAATAACCTACCTGTGCGGTCTATCGCATGCCTGGTGATTTCTTTTGTTATTCCATTCCTTATTATACTCAGTTGGTTAAAGTTTTGACTTCTATACTCCATGAAATTAGTGGAATATTCTTGATATTTGCGCTTCATCGAGTATCTTTTCATGGAAATATTCTTCTGAGCATTCTTGAATTTTACTCTACAAAGAAGTATCATGTTGTCAATTTGGACATTATTAGTTACTGGATAAATTAATTACTGAAACTTGTTTTATTGAATTCTTCTATCATTGCCATCATCCTCATGTTTATATTTTGCTGAAAGTCATCTGTGGTCTATAGTGCATAGATGGACTTGGTATGATTATGACCAGGGATTATTCGGTGTAATCATGACCGTAATGTTACAAATGATGTGGTAAAAGTCCTCATTGGCTCGTAGTGCATTGATGGACAGTTGTTGGCATGATCATGACCATTATTGAATACACAAATATTCTTAGCCCGTAGTGCATGGATAATTGTGGTTGTGATACTAAAGAATATCCTTGGCCGTAGTGCAGGGGTGATTCGATGATGTGGATTATTTATTAAGCTGAGTCCCAGAGATAAAAGTGATGAAAAACCTTCTAAATTATAAAAGATAGTAGATTTTATTCTCTACTTGACTCTTTTAATGGATTGCTTGTTCTTGTAGTTAAACTTGATGGTTGTTATATTGTATCGGTTTTAACATTGTTGAAGGCTAACGATAATATATTACGCATTATCTTAGTCATAATATTTCCCTCTTGGGCTAGTGGAGCTCACCTTTTACTTTTATTGTTCTCTTGAGGAAATGAGAACGTAGGAGGGACTAGTCGGGGAATGGAGTGACGGACCAGATGATAGCATTAGTAGTCCTCACTATTCTGTGAAATAGTGTGATAATAATTGTAATGAGGACTCCTTTTGAGTTTGTATAATCTCTAGTAGACAATATTTGTATTCAAACTCAGAGCTTAGGTTTTGTCGTATTGAACACGACAATTGTATTATTAAGTTGTATTTGAATTCTGTACCATGTATTTGACGACTCAAGATGGGTGATGTATACCTATTTTGGGGGCGTCACAGTTGGTATCAAAGCTTAGGGATATGATCCCTGGCTAAGATGTGAGACTAGAACTAGGAGGGGAGAGACGGGGAATTCCTTCACTACCATGACCTACCTAAGTTTATTTGGTGTTTAATTGGTCAGTTAGAGTGTAGGGATAATATGTTTCATGTCAATTAACCCTTGTTTTGTGGCAGTATTTGAAAATGGCATCCGATCAATAACCAGGGAGACCGTTGAAAACATCAATGGAGCACAGGAGACCGTTGAGTCTCCACAGATCAATAACCAGGGCAATGTGCATCAGGAAGACGACAATCCTCATGCAAACAACAACACTGACCAAATGATGAACAATGGAATGTTCCGAGGCTTCATGCAATTCATGCAACATCAGGCGAGAGCGGCTCCTGTCCAAAATGCAGGTGGAAACACTGGCAACTCTCGGACGGTCACCGCCAAACAGTTCAAGGAGCTGGGACCACCAGAGTTTATTGGAGAGCCAAAACCACTTAAGGCGGAAGCATGGATAAAGCAGATAACCAAGATATTTGATGTCTTGGGATGCTCCAAGGAATAAAAGGCTCCTTTCGCCACCTTTATGTTGCGTGAAGAGGCAGAATACTGGTGGGAATCTGTAAAACGTACCCAGCCTGATGCACTAAAGATGTCTTGGGAGAAGTTTAAAGAGCTGTTCAACGACAAGTACTTTCCCGAAAGTATTCGTCACAAGAAGGAGGTGGAGTTTATCAAGTTGGAACAAAATAATATGACCGTGTCGCAATACGAGGCTAAATTTGCGGAGTTATCCCGGTTTGCATCCCATTTGGTTGATAATGAGGACCGAATGACCCAAATGTTTTTAAGAGGTTTGAAACCGGAGATACGGAAATATCTTATTTCTCATAAACTGTGTTTGTATTCAGATGTTGTAAATAGGGCTCAGTTGTTGGAGCGCGATAACGAGTCAACGCAACCAAGAGAAAGCAGCCGGCAGAATGAAAATACCAGTGGTAACAATCATCGAAGCGGTGACAACAAACATGGAGGGAATAAACATTCCAGAAATGGTAACCACTTTGGTGGTAATCATAGCCAAGACAATAAAAATGGACATTTCAAGAAAAGGAGATTCAACAATGATGGAAAGACGTCAGCACCAGCACCCGTTGTTAAGGAAGGAGAACGACCACCTATCATATGCTTCAAATGCGGAGGGGAGGGACACATCAGTCCTAACTGCGCGATGCGTCCAAAGCATGCTATAATTGTGGAAGAGAAGGTCACTTAGCTCGATTTTTTTGTTCACCGAAGACAAATTTAGCTAGGATGGAGGCACCAAAGGCCGTCCCAGAAAAGTTAAAACTGGTAGTGCAAGGGAGAGCGTTTGTTGTGACCTCCTAGAAAGCAAGGAACCCGAACGAGGTTATCACGGGTAAGCTTATCATAAACTCTAGTGAAGTCTATACCATATTTGATATCGGTTCTACCCATTCTTTTATTTCTCTTACTTTGGTTCAACATTTAAATTTGACTCCGGAGAAATTAGACTTTGACTTATCAGTTGAAACTCCATTAGGAGAAACCTTCATTACATCCACTATTTATAAGTCTTGTTTGATTCAAATCGGAATCGCATGACGTTACCGTCGATCTTATCTCCTTAAAAATACTTGCATTTGACGTGATTCTAGGGATTGATTGGTTAACTACTCATCATGCTAAAATTGATTGTTTTCGTAAGGTTGTTAGCTTTCATATTCCTAATAAACCTATTATGAAAATTTAAGCGACTAAACCATTAAAATCAATCACAGTCATCTCAAGCCATAAAGCTATTCGTTTATTGAAAAATGGATGTCAAGCTTTCTTAGCTCATGTCACGGATTTAAACAAAAATATGTCAGCTTTGAAGGATATTTCTATTATTAATAAATTTCCTGACGTATTCCCTGAAGAACTTCCTGGCCTAACCCCAGAGCGTGAAGTTGAATTTTGTATCGACCTTGAACCCGATACAAAACCCATTTCCAAAGCCCCATATCGAATGGCTCCTATTGAACTTCAGGAGTTAAAGACCCAATTGCAGGAATTGTTAGACATTGGTTTCATTCGTCCTAGTACGTCTCCTTGGGGTGCTCCTGTTCTATTCGTGAAGAAGAAATATGGGAGTATGCGACTTTGTATTGATTATCGGGAGTTGAATCATGTCACCATCAAAAATAGGTACCCATTGCCACGTATTGATGACCTGTTTGATCAGTTACAAGGAGCACAATTTTTTTCAAAGATCGATCTTCGTTCTGGATATCATCAAATTTGAAGGTTAAAAGCGAGGATATTCAATGACCGCCTTGAGAACTTCGATGACGAGCATTATGAATTCTTAGTCATGTCTTTTGGATTGACTAATGCTCTTGCTGCCTTCATGGATATGATGAACCGAGTATTCAAGGAATATTTGGATCATTTTGTGGTCGTCTTTATTGATGACATCCTCATATATTCCAAAAGTCGTGAAGATCATGAGCAACACTTGAGACTGATACTCCAAAAGCTTCGTGAAAACAAGCTATATGCCAAGTTGAAGAAATGCGAGTTCTGGCTTGAGGAAGTTGCATTCCTTGGGCACGTGATATCAAGTCATGGAATATTTGTTGACCCAACAAAGATTGAAGCTATTCAAAGCTGGGAGCAACCTAAATCAGTGACTGAAGTACGTGGCTTTCTCGGAATAGCTGGTTATTATCGGAGATTCGTGGAAGGATTTTCTCGAATCGCTACTCCATTAACTCAGCTGACTCAAAAAGATACAAAGTTCGGTTGGAGTGAGGAATGTGAGAAGAATTTTCAAGAACTCAAGAGGAGAATCATTTCAGCACCTGTTCTGACAATACCATCTGGCTTGGAGGGATTTGTTATCTACAGTGATGCTTCAGGAAAAGGGTTAGGATGTGTTCTCATGAAACATGGGAAAGTCATAGCCTATGCCTCACGACAACTCAAAGAATATGAGAGGAATTACCCTACTCATGATCTAGATTTGGCAGCTGTCATTCTTGCGCTTAAGATTTGAAGGCATTAAGTGTATGGAGAGAAGGTGGAGATCTACACAGATTATAAAAGCCTCAAATATTTCTTCACCTAAAAGGAACTCAACATGCGACAACGACGTTTGCTTGAACTATTGAAAGATTATGATCATACCATCCAATACCATCCTAGAAAAGCGAACGTGGTAGCTGACGCACTAAGTAGAAGATCATATGCGGGTACGAGTGCAATATTGTCAACGCAAGGGCCCATTTTTTATGACTTGCAAAGGATGGAGTTAGAGATAAAGACTCCAGGGACCCACATGATGATGGCAAACATACGAGTAGAACAGACTTTAATCGATAAAGTTAAAGCTGCTCAAGCTACAGACGGAGCTAATGCGTATGAAGAAGAAAAAGTACAAGAAGGTGCTATGCCGGAAGCAAGAATCGATGAAGAAGGAATACTTCGAGTCAACTCCAGACTTTGTGTTCCTAATGACCTTGATTTAAAGTATAAAATCATGATGGAGGCGCACAACACACCGTTTGCAATCCATACTGGGAGTACCAAAATGTATCGTGATCTTCGTCATACATTTTGGTGGAGCAATATTAAGAGAGAGATAGCGCTATTTATCTCAAGGTGTCTAATTTATCAACGAGTTAAAGCAGAGCATCAAGTACCAAAAGGTCTATTGCAACCACTTGAAATTCCAGAATGGAAGTGGGAGCACATTACCATGGATTTCGTTACCGGTCTTCCCAAAGTTTCTCAAGGCACAGATGCGATTTGGGTCATTGTTGAAAGATTGACCAAGTCTGCTCATTTCTTACCGATACGAGAAACTTATACACTTGAACGTCTTGTTCGTATATACATAAACAAGGTTGTAAGATTGCATGGTAAGCCAGTATCCATAGTTTCTGATCGAGACCCAAGATTCACTTCAAGATTTTGGGTTAGTTTGCAAAAACCTATGGGCACAGATTTACGATTTAGCTCGGCATATCATCCTCAGACGGACGGGTAGTCGGAGAGGACGATTTAAACTCTTAAAGATCTATTAAGACTCTATGTCCTTGACTTCAAGGGAAGTTGGGACAAGTTCTTACCATTGGTGGAGTTTTCCTACAACAACAGTTATCAAGCAAGTATTGGCATGGCTCCATTCGAGGCGTTGTATGGAAGAAAGTGTCGTTCTCCAGTATACTAGGATGAGGTGGGTGAAGCAACGTTGTTGGGACCAGAGTTGGTACGTATGACTACGAAAAAGATTCAAATGATCCGACAACATATAAAAACCTCACAAGATCAACAAAAGAGTTATGCTGATCTTCATCAAAAAGACGTAGAATTTGATATTGGAGATCATGTGTTGTTACATGTTGCTCCATGGAAAGGAGTTACAAGATTTGGAAAGAGAGGAAAGCTCAATCCTCGATTCATTGGCCCATTTTTAATCCTCGATCGAGTAGGAAGCGTGGCTATAGACTTGCGTTACCGCTTAAGTATGTCTCGTGTTCATAACGTTTTCACATATCCATGTTACGTAAATATGTGAAAGACCCGAACCACATTATTGAGTTAGAACCGGACGAAATAGAGGAAGATTTAACGTATGAGGAGGTTCCTGTTAAAATCTTGGATAAGAAGGAACATATTCTACGCTCCAAGGTTATACCTCAAGTCAAAGTTTTGTGGAGAAACCACGATGTTGAGGAAATGACCTGGGAGTTAGAATCTGAAATGAAATCAAAGTATCCTCACCTCTTCAACATACCAGGTACGCACCCTAATTTCGAGGACAAAATTTCATAAGAAGGGGAGGTTGTAAGACCCCAACTTTTTGAATAAAGATTAAATTTTCTCGAAATATATTTTTGAATATTATGGTGTGGATTTAATATAATGTTATAGTTGTGGGTAATATTTACAAATTTTGCAAAGTACGCAAGTTATTATATAATATTCGATTGGTCGGGGAATATTCATTTTAACAGGGAATATTCGTACAATGGCACAATCATTGGTAGACTCACAATGTAATTAATTATTTCGGATCGAGAAAATGACAAAAATACTTTATGAAAATAACGGCGGAAGTTTTACCGTTAACTGTTGAACTACTTGGTAGTAAAAGTATAGTAATACGCGTGGTTGTATAGTAGCACACGGTATTGATTATTGATGATTACGTGAGAAGTCACTCAGTTATACTCAATTATTGCTATAGTAATTGCTCCATCATATCTCTCATATTATTGATTCGATTATTGTCATAGTATCATCTGCATAATATGTTATTTTATTAAATCAATAAGTCAGACGATAAAGTTATTCATATTATTAAATTGCAATATTTATAATGTCTAGAAGTTACATCGATGAGAGGTTTGGTCACCTAATTGCGGCATGATATAGGGAGAAATCCTTATTGAAAGCCCCTCTTTCTCAGGAGCAATTGGTTGATAAATATTGTGAGTTATAATATTAATGATGAATGTTGTTCGGAGTTGAATTTGGAGACGCGGACGTGATATTTGAGTCCGGAACTACGAAATTAGTAAAAATAGTCTATAAACACAAAATTTTTCGAGATTCACTATTTGGTCGAAAAGTCAACAGATTGACTTTTTAGGAAAAGTCAAACTTCAAAATTTCAAAATTTATATTTTGATAAAAATAGTTTCATTATGTTGGAATTATTTGTGTTAGTGAAAATCGACATTTATTCCGATGATAATTGATGTCTAGGGGTTATATTGATAAATCGGGTAATTTATTGGATAAATGAGCAATTAATTGCTACTAATTCACATGCTTATATAACTATTTGTTCACAATAGCTTTAGAACGATTATTTTTCTATAAATAGAAGCTCATTCTTCCTTCATTTCTCACCAATTCACAAAAGCTTTAGAACGATTATTATAGAGAGAAATTATAGAAAGAAGAAGAGAAGTCTGCTACCTCACTATTCCAGTATCCAGTTTTTCTAAGGTAGGGAGTATTATTTCTTTCTTATCCATGAAGAGAACTTTTTGTTATTCCATTCTTTATTATTCTGTTGGAATAGCTTGTATACGCAGGCTACCCTATACTTGGTGAAATTCTTCTATTATTCCATTCTTTATCATTCTGTTAGAACATTCCATCTGTGCATTTACGCCGGACCTGGTTCCATTATTTATCATTCTGTTGGAACATCCAGTCTGTGCATTCTACGCCGGACCTAGTTCCGTCTTTATTATTCTGTTGGAATATCTTTATTCTGTACATTTTCTGTGGGACTGATTAAAGTCTTTATTATTTGTTTGGAATATCCTATCTCATGCATTTCTGTGGGACCGATTCCGTTATTTATTATTCTCTTGGAATAACTCGCTGTCTGCGGTCTATCGCATGTCCGGTGATTTCTTTTGTTATACCATTCCTTATTATACTCGGTTGGTTAAAGTTTTGACTTCTATACTCCATGAAATTAGTGGAATATCCTTGATATCAAGCGCTTCATCCGATATCTTTTCATGGAAATATTCTTCCGAGCATTCTTGAATTTTTTACTCTACAAAGCAAAGTATCATGTTGTCAATTTGGACGTTATTAGTTCCTGGATAAATTAATTCTTGAACTTGTTTTATTGAATTCTTATATCATTGTCATCATCCTCGTGTTTATATTTTGTTGAAAGTCACCTGTGGCCTATAGTGCATAGATGGACTTGGTATGATTATGATCAGGGATTATTCGGTGTAATCATGACCGTAATGTTACAAATGATTTGGTAAAAGTCCTCATTGGCCCGTATTGCATTGATGGACAGTTGTTGGCATGATCATGACCATTATTGAATACACAAATATTCTTGGCCCATAGTGTATGCATAATTGTGGTCGTGATACTAAAGAATATCCTTGGCCGTAGTGCAGGGGTGATTCGATGATGTGGATTATTTATTAAGCTGAGTCCTAGAGATAAAAGTGATGAAAAACCTTCTAAATCATAAAAGATAGTAGATTTTATTCTCTACTTGACTCTTTTAATGGATTGCTTGTTCCGCTGCATTTAAACTTGATGGTTGTTATATTGTATCAGTTTAACACTGTTGAAGGCTAACGATAATATATTCTGCATTATCTTAGTCATAATATTTCCTACTGGGCTAGTTGAGCTCACCCTTTTACTTTAATTATTCTTTTCAGGAAATGAGAACGTAGCAGGTACTAGTCGGGGAACGGAGTGACGGACCATATGATAGCATTAGTAGTCCTCACTATTCTGTGAAATAGTGTGATAATAATTGTAATGAGGACTCCTTTTGAGTTTGTATAATCTCTAGTAGACAATATTTGTATTCAAACTCACAGCTTATATTTTGTCGTATTGTACACGACAGTTGTATTATTAAGTTGTAATTGAAATCTGTACCATGTATTTGACGACTCAAGAAGGGTGATGTATACTTATTTTGGGGGCGTCACATTGTTGAACTTTGTTCAATAGCGTAATGGAACTCCTTCGGAATGTTGTCATCTGTTATGATGGAACAGTGAGGAATATTTGCAGTAATTGAATTAACTTTATTATTTGAGTATAGGACACAACAGGAACTACGACCCTTTTTTTTTGCCCGGTTGCCGACTCATGTAGGGATTCCACATAAATTCTCATAAACTATGTACTATACTTTGAAACTTAGAAACCCGTTTGACATACACTCAATAGGGGTGAATGTCGAACAGTCCCTAGTTTGGGACTGTTATTGGATGTTATGTCTCTCACTTAGGCCGGTGTAAATACGAAATGGTACATTTTTGTTATTTGTGAGGATTAATCGATTATTATCTCTATATGTTCTCGAAAGTGCATACTTAGATTAAGTTATCTTTCTCTATTTCGTGTGCTTGGAGACCATGGGGAAGTCTTCTTAGAAATTTTCTTAAAACTCATGAAACGTACTCAACGTGTTTGCACTAGTGACGAGACACATCCAATAACGGGGGATAAGCTTTTACCCACATCTGTATAGATACTAGGTAAATCTAATTCACATAAATATCCAAATTAACTTAATGCATTGCATACGTGTAGTTAAAAATGTCGGTAAATAGGAGTTGGATGTACCGTAGGATACCCATTGATGGGAGGGGATTAGTCTCAGCTTATCGTATTGGGGTTTTAAATTTCTTGACCAAAGCACTAGAATATACGGATGATCCGCTCGAGAAGATGCAATGCCCGTGTGTCAAGTGTAAAAATCTGATTTGGAAGAAAGTCGACGAGATTAAATTCGACTTATTTTCTCGTGGATTTGTAGATGGGTACTTCGGTATGGACTCATCACGGGGAATCAAAAGTGATTGAAAATATTGTGGAACAACCAATTCCACAGGATTTATCGTCGAAAACTATGATCCAGTTGAGATGTTGGTTGATGCTTATGGCCTACTACTATCGGTAAAATGAATATGAACCTTCTTCAAGCGGTCTGAAGCAAGTGCCAAATAATACAAATTGTATTGCCTTTTACAATTTGCTATCTAAATCTGGGGTCGCGTTGTATCCGGTAAATGATACGAACACCAAGCTTTCTGCAGTGACAAAGCTCTTACACTTCAAGAATGAGCAGGACTGTAGTGAGAGAGGTTTCAACGATTTGCTCGCTATAATTGGACAGTTCTTACCCAAGGATCATACTCTTCCTACGAATTATTATGAAGTGAAGAAGATGGTCAAGGGGTTAAATATGGGGTATCAAAAAATCGATGCTTGTGAGCAGGATTGCATGTTATACTATGGGGAGGACAGAGATAAGGGACATTGTGATATATGCAGTTTATCGTGCTACAAGGTTACAAAATGTGGGGGGAATGAAAAACATGTTCCTAGGAAAATCTTACGATACATTCCACTTGAGCCGAGACTTCAGCGGCTATTCATGTCGTCTTATACGGCTCGACATATGAGTTGGCATCGAACAAGGGATGCCGTGCCTGGTCAGCTGACTCACCCAACGGATGGAGATGAATGGAAGAGATTTGATGTAAATTATCCTGAGTTTACGGAAGAAGTTAGGAATGTTAGGCTTGGCATGACTACTGATGGCTTTTGCCCTTTTAATAATTTTAGCTAGCCGTACTCAGTTTGGCCAGTCATTATGGTCGCTTATAATCTTACACCGGCAATGTGCATGAGGGATCCGTATTTGTTTTTGACTTTACTCATTCCGGGGGATAAAAGTCCTACAAAAGATCTTAATGTGTACCTTCGACCGTTAGTGGATGAACTAAAGATGTTGTGGGAGACAAGGGTTCAGACGTATGATAAATCGATATGCGAGAATTTTGTGATGAAAGCAGCCCTGTTATGGACTATCACTGACTTTCCAGCTCTTGGGATGGTTAGTGTTTGGTCAACTCACGGGAAGCTGTCTTGTCCAGTGTGTATGCGATTTATTTAACGCATCTCGTGAGATGGTGCATGCGGTTCAGTCAGTATGCGCGGTACGATGCCACTTTTATATAGACCATCTTGCGGGAGTTCCACGTAAGTTAAGCATATTATCACCACATAGTTGTATTGGTCAGTTCATCAGATGTTCTTAATTTTAAATAATCTTTTGTTATAGGTTTATTATCGATTTGACCCGAGCATCTCTCATCATTTGGCGATCTTTGTGATTGAGCATCACGTCATTGTTGTGAATTACTACGGATGGTCATGATGAGATGCGATGGAAGGCGACTGGCGGTTGTGGACCAACCCGGGACCACCATAAGAGATCATCAGCCCCGCATAGTCTCCGATTTAGCCTTGAAGGCTATGTGTGCGCACTAGGAGGCTGATAACTTCAAGAAAAAGTTCGAACAGACGAAGAAGAACCGTGGTCAGCTCCGGATAGTACACACCACTGGTTCTCAGTCGTTCGAGGAGGCGAAGACGGTAAGTGCGTTGTATTTAGTTATTTATGTATCAATTTCTCACACAAAATCTTAAGACCTATTTTATGATTGTTTGTATTAGGCATTGGGGAGGACCTTGGGTCGTGATCCTACCATTCTATAGTTTTGGGATCGAGCCCACACGCCTAAGGACGAGCGTGCTTTGTCTCAGGCAGCTTTATCTATATGGGTAAAACTCATCTTACTATTTAGCTTTTAATAATATTCAATCGTAACAAAAATGATATAATTAACATACGTATACGGAATACATTATAGGACCGATTTCAGAGGCTTCGGGACGAGCGTATAGCTGAGCTGGAGACTATTAGGAGGGGTTCTGAGTCATTAGATTCCGCCACCCCTCTTCTCGATATTGTATTAGATCAGGATGAGGAGCTGAGACTATGGGTCGCGTCTCAGGATCCCCCTACTAGCAGTACCGGTAGATATCGAGTGTTGGGTCTGCCAAGGATACCCGCATATACACTTCCTGGAGGTAATATTTTTTAATGTTTCACGAAATTTTCTGAATTTATCACATTATATAAATTATTATTAGTAATTGAATTTGTATCTCTTTATAGGCTCCAGTCAGTGCCAATGTCCGAGAGCACATGTCGGACCATCTCATACGGGCGCTGGCTTGGATGACGATATCTTCCGGCGGCTGATAGGGGCCGTGTCGGATAGGTTCCATACCGATCTGGTCTTTCGGCGTCAGCAGTTGCCTTCTAATTCTCGTCTTCACCAGATTGCTCAGGATATTATAGCAGGGGCCTCTGCAGAGAGTACAAGATTACCACAGAAGCAGTTTGACGTTTGGAGAGCCGAGATAATCCGGATGGTGATTACCCTCTTGGAGGAGGCTTTTCGTCCGCCCCCACCTACTCAAGTATTCTTATTGTTTATGTTTTTCAATTAAGGCTAGTTTGTTAATTCTCACATATATATATATATATGGATTAATGATTTATATTTTTGATTCTATCAATAGGGTGGTGATGGCGACCAGGCTGGTGATGATGAGCAGGAGCACGAGTCTAACATCCATACACTTTAGAAAAATACGTCGTTCACCTCTTAGATGATGATCATACTTTTACTAGTTTATAGTTCATTTGTATATATTCATGTTATTGGTAGACCCTTTTGTATATATTGTATTGTCTAATTGCGTCTGTACAACTATTGTAAATTATATTGTTTAACATTTATAGTCAATTAATTATATTTGTAATTGGTTAGCATATAATACGTTTTGGTGGATATTTGAATGTGAATGTGAAGGATAATGAGTTGAAGATTAAGTTTTAGTGTTACGTTGCATATTTGAATGTGAGATACAAGTTTATATTACTGTGTATTGGGTTGTGACAGTTTACAGGTACATTAATGGGTTTAAATACCTGGAAACTAAACTTTTAAAATCTGTATTTAAAAAAAAGGATAGTTAATTCCGACGGAATAAGCTAGTTGCGACGGAATTTCCCTCGGAAATAACAAATAAGTAATTTTTAATAAATACCGAAATATCCTAATTTCAGTCGAGCATACGTTATCTTCGACGCAAATTATCCGTCGTAAACACCCTATCTCCGACGTAAAGTCCGTCGAAGGTAATAATCAGCCAATTTTAATGTTTGATGGGTAATTCTATTTTTCAGTCGGGAATAGGGTAATTCCGAGGGAATGTATCCGTCGAACTTAGTTACTCTTATATTCGACGAACAGTTTCGTCCTATATATTCGATCAAAGATAGCTAATGTTCAACGTACATCCGTCGGAGATACGTTCGTCGAAGATATGTAATTTTCGACAAGACTTTTGACGGACGTTCTTTTCGACGCGAATATTTATGATTGAATATCTGACGGATATTTCCATCGAGAATAATGTAATTTCGACTGAAAAGGAGTAATTCTGACGGAATAATCCGTCAGACTTAAGCCTTTTTCTTGTAGTGTTATTATGTAGTTTGATTGCACACTTAAATGTTGGGTTATTTTGCATATTATATGGGATGTCTGTCATGATTGTTTTGCATACATGAATGCTTGATCACCATTCGTTTTAGTATTTGTATGGAATTGACAATGAACATGCAAATATGGACTGTAATCATGATAGTATACGTATATAGGGCTGTGTTATATGGCTTATGTATTTCATGAATCAGATAGATATATACTGTTTCACCATATAAGTTAAGATAAGAGCTTGAACTTAAAATCAATATAGTTGCAATTTCACATAGACATTTAGTGATATTGGTTGTATTGATGATTACATAGAGTCTATGATCTGTGGATGTTATGTAAGTAGGTCTTAGTGCATTGAAAAATGGCTAATACTCTTTTAGTGCTCTTGGCTACTTTCCTATGATATGTGAACAAGTCAGGCATGATAGTGGCGATTGAATGAAATATTGAATGAAGTTAGAATCCCATTAGTTCCAATATCATTTATTATATCGTTTATATTATTTTAGTTGTTATTTGTAATTCAAGAACAAAACAAGTTTAATCCATAGTGTGAGCATATAAATATAGTGATTTAATTAATGAATAGTAGTTTAAGTTAAAACATCTTTCTCTATGGGATCGATACTTTACTTTCTCTGTATTACTTGTTGACGCCTGTATGCTTGCATGAGTTAGAGCTCTTTTGTTAGTCGTAAAAAAGAGGCAACACTATTCAATAGCTTTTTTATTTCCCACAACTTTTCCAGAGAAGAAACCTTGTTCCTCAGATCCTGCACTTCCATTGATGCTTGATCAGCTTCAACTTTAGTGTCCGAATCACTATCTGTCAGTTCCACCATCTCTGGATCTGGTGTTATGTTTTCTAAAATAACTACCTCGTCTGAGTTATTTTCATCGTGAGCCTCTATTTCAGCTATTGGCTTCGATATCAGCTCAGGTGTATGAGTTTGATCCTTCATCATGCTATAAGCATATAACAAGCCTTTTCCACTAGACATCTACACACATAAATTATCCTAATTAGCATATAGTATATACACACAGCAATTAAGAGTTTTATATAAGTTATCTTTTATTTTGTTTGACGATGAATTTATTCAATTCATCTCTTTTTAAACTCTATATGAGTTATTTATACTTTCAATGTTTCCCTCTGTTATAAGGTTATAGCCTAAGGTCTAGCCCACCTAAGGTTTTTAACCCTAAGCTCTGATACCAACCTGTAAAGCCCCCAAATCCGGGTACTTGAAACACGAACTCGGTGCTTCACGATACCATTTCTATGAGCGGAATAATACTAATAATAATAACAATAATATAAAGATTAACTTACTTTAAATATAATAAGAGTCTAATCCCCAGGTATGAGACCTTTAAACATTCATAATAATACATGATAGATATTATATATCATACTTGTCTTAATAATATCGAACTAATACATAAACTACCACAAATCTTATTTGGTTAGCTTTCCTTTTTCCTTTGTTTCTGCATGAGCTTTCTGGTTCTTCACACTTAGCTGAAAACATTTAAATTAAGCAAGAATGAACATTTGAGTGCCCATCAAGTAATAACAATTATATATATATATGTTGAAAGAATTTAGATGTTTTCTTTGTACTACCCTTCTACAACAAGTCAATAGTTGTGAAGTAATCTGAACCGATAAAAATAACATAACAACTCTCTATCAAATTTTTGAAACTACGTATTGACTAAAAATAAGGTTAAAGTGACATACTATGAACAATGTTTTCTATTTTTGAAAAGGTTAAACAGAATTTCATCTGCAAACCGTCATAACTTACGGGCACGGGGGTGATCAGCATGTTATGCCCTGTATTGATCAACACTACATGCAAGAACGAAGGTATCGTTCACTCTGTCTACCTTGGGTGCATAAAAAGTTTTCCCGTGTAAGGGATGTTCATACTTGTCTGGGTTCCAAACCAAAGCAATTAGGTTGGATAATAGTAAGGTTTTATCTTATTCAACAATAATCTATAATTCATATATATATATATATATATATATATATATATATATATATATATATACGGGTAATTAACAAGGGTGTATCAACATGTGATTAAATATAATGATTATCCAAGTGGGGACACTTCATAACCATTTATAGAAATTAATTGAACATAATATATATATATCCGAATTACCATATACTAACATGTTGATAATCAATGAGCGTATATAATATAGGGTTAATAATGCATGCGGTAATAATATAATTCGTAAACATTCTTACTCATGTCAATTGCATAAAGAAAATACAAAGGTAGGATACTCATTGCGATATCTTTCGCTACAATTCATGACTTAGTTTTATCTTTTATATAACCACCTATCAGTAATAAGATCATTTTATTGATTAGAATAACATATCTCAACACATAATACTGCTTATTGCAGTCAACACATAACCTAATCGCATTGTCACATATGTTTAATAACCATTGAATCACAAATAAACACATATCTAATCAAATTATCTAAGTCCAGATCAATTTCTAAATATATATCGATTAGTAATGAAAGCGGCTTTATCGGGTAATTATCGAGTCTAAGACTCTATCCTGTAACTTAGTATCAGTCATATTATTTTTAAATGACTTATAATAATTTTTAATATTTATTATAATTTATCATGAATTTTCAAACATTGGAATCATTATTAAATGATTTAAATGTCAAATAATTCTATTATCATTAATATTTAATTACCATTAAACTATTAATGAAACCATTGCCAAAATATTAAAGTTATTTATATATAATAACTTAGAATATTTTTAAAGAATTAATATACATTACCTTTAAATGATTTTTAAAACAATTAAAATCATTTTTAAATAATTACCATTAATATTTAATTATTAATGTACTATTTATCAAAATATTAAATTAAAAGTCATTAAGTATAACTTAAAATATTTTTAATTCATTTATATCATTAATATTAAATTAATATCATTAATATTAAATTATTAATGAAATTATCCTTTAAACACTTTATTTTCATTTAAAATGATTTTTATAATATTAAATTCATTTTTAAACTAAATTATTTAGTATAATTATTAAATAACTTTAATATCATTAATAATAATTAATTAATGAATTTTACCTTTAAATATTGAAAGTTATATTTTATAACTTCAAATATTTTAAATACCTTATTATTATTTAAAATAATTTTTAATATAATAAAATCATTTTAATTAATTAATTTAATTCATTTAGTAAATAAGTTAAATATCATTAATAGTAATTTATTAATGAATTTCATCACAAAATATTAAAAGTCATTAAAATAACTTAAAATATTTTCTTATATCATAATATAATTTTAAATGATTTTTCAAGTATTAAAATTATTTTTAAATAATTTATTTAATATAATAATTAAATAAATTAAATACTTCTAATATTTCAAAAATATTAAATATTTATGAAATATAATTAAAATAATTAAAAACAAATTTTCAGACCTTAAAATAATTTTTAATAATTTATTTTGTATTTTTAATAATAAAAATCTAATTTTCTATAATTATGTAATATAAACATAATTTTTATAAATAATATGTCGCTAAAGACCACCTATAGTGACAGAACCGTCGTTATAGGTGTTCTTCATGTTCTTCATGCAAACCCAGAACTTCATACACAGTTTCGAGGGAACATGTTTGACCATCAATGATTCAGTGTGGATTGTGATTTTAGGAATGTTGTTGAGCAGATCGTGTAGGACTAATGCAAGACTACAAGTTTCAATAACAAAAAGGTTCATACATCACAAAACCAAAGAGATTTGAGCCATCAAAGTAGCTGTCAGAGGCTGTTCTTCATTTCTGGGTTGCCCAGATATGAAGAACAGTTTGAGCATGCACTTTTGGGCTTCCACAACTTGCAATCCGAGTATTGTTTTTGTGATCTAAAAGTATTAGTGTATAGCCAATATGTAGGACAAGAGTTCTATCACATAAAATCATAACAACAACAACACAACCGCGAGATCTAGTCTGGTCAAACAATGTCAGTCGTCATGTTCTTATGTTTTCTAGGTTACCCCCAAAACAGAAAATATGATCGACTTAACTAGTTTGACCGGCCACAATTTTCAACCTGTTTACTATATATGTGATCTTAAGGCATGAGGATGTAGTACAAGCAACATAGTATAACTTAGATGCATCCATAAACACAGATCAACAACATCTTGCAAGATTAGAGGCGTCAAAGGTCTTGTCAGACCGTTATGGGAAAGATCTGGGTTACCCAGATTTTGTCCAGTCATGGTCGGTCACGACCATTGACCAACAATATCATGCAATCTAGAACAGATATAAGTCTAATTTCAAACCCAGATCCAAGTGCACATATCAGACTACAACTACCAACTTTCAAAACACAAAACACATTAAAGATCACACAGATATAAGGCCTGACATTAGGTTGTCTGACATCAAAAACAAAATTTCCAGATTTTGCAAATCTTCAAATCCGAGCCTCTAGATGTTATATATGGATATAACATCTAGCAACCTAGATCATCATTATACACCATATATAACATGTTTAACACAAAAAAAATTAACATTTAACAACAGATCAATGGTCAGATTTTCAAGTAGGGTTTATACCTTTACTTTGATCAATCTTGATCTTAGGGTTTGTATTTGATATAGATGTTAGTGGGGCTTGACTATGGGACTGATTTGCTTTATGATTTCATTGGTTCAAGAGAGAGAGAGAGTCTAGGTTGAGTACTTGTGCCAAATGAGGTAACAAATGAATTTTTCTCTGTCTTTAATCTATATATAGAGCAAGGTGTAATGTAATGGCTGATAATTGAATTATGTACTGAGATTTTGGTCAATAAGGAAGTCAAGGTTAGTTCACCAACTCCATATATAGAAATATACACAAGCTATCTTAAATAATGCTAGAGGGGCATTTTAGTCTTTTCTCATGAAAATTTAATGGCATTTTGGGCAATTGACAAACCCTTAGGGTTTAACCCTAAGGTTTTCCAACAATTTGCTTTCTAGAATTACATTTTAAGGTTTAAAATAAAAATAAAAATTAGTTTCTAAAAAAATATAAAATTAGGGTTTGTTAATTAGATTAAATTTTCTAATTACATTATACATGAACATTAGGGTATTAATTATTTAATAATTATTGTTAACCTTGCTAATTTAGCAATTAGGATTTACAATTAGTAATTAGATTTTATAATTACTAATTAGGGTTACTAAATATAGAAATTAGGGTTTCTAATTTCATGATTAGGGTTTCTAATAATAATTAGGGGGTTTTCCTAATTAATTTAACTTACACACTAGGTTAAACAATTTATTAATTATCGTTAAACGTGCCAAACTAGCGGGTAGGGTTTATATTTTCGAAGTTAGGGTTCCTAATTTAAAAATTTGGGTTTATAGAAATTAATATTTCAAAATGTTAATTAGGGTTTACCTAGTTAATCAAATCATTATATAATACACAACATAAATCATATAACACAGTTTTATAATAATCTTAAACTCACAATTGATTTTCAAATTAGGGTTTTCCCACAGTAAAACTAGGGTTTGACATAATATGTATGACCCCAAATTTTTGTTTTATTAAAATGAAATTTCCTCTATTTATTATTTTGAAATAGTAAGGGTTGAATTGAATAATGTGGTTAGTTATGAGTAAAATGCGCGAATATTTTAAAATAAGCAAGTGGTTATAAAATATTCATTGTTGTCGGGAAAAATTCCTTTGGTTGTGGAATATTCTTGCATTGTGGGAATATTAACGATGCAGCTATGATCTTTTGTGAGCCCCATGTGAAAGCGATTGGATGAAGAAAAAGACAAGTATGAGTTGTTTATAAATAACGGCATAGTTATTCTGTTATCAATCTTGTTGGAATACCCGTTGGTTAAAACACAAGAATGTCTGGCGTTGTTACGAAGACAGCACTGCAGTATTGCACCAATTATTGATTCTTACGTAAGAAGGCACTACTCAATAATTGTTACGGTGAATTCTTATTCTCAAAGATTTTATTTTATTGATTCAATAATTGCTGCGTTGATATTTTATATTCTTCGTTGTTTCAATAATTGTCACTACACGGTATTTTCCATTATCGAAGAAATAATTCATATTATCTGAATATTTTTATTAGAAAACATTATTGGCAATGTCTAGAAAGTTACTTCTAAGGAGAGGTTTGGTCACCTAATCAAGGCCAAGAAAGGAGAAATTGTATTGAAAGCCCCCTCTTTCCGGGAATGACACGGTTGTCGAAGATTGTGATTTTGTAATATTATTTGTGAATAATTAATTATTGATTTATATGATGAGGGAAATATTGATTTTATGTGGATATAGATGGAGAAAATTTTTAAAGTGACAATTGTTAAAAATTGATATTTTATCTTTTCTAATAAAATAATATTTTATTATATTATTATAATATAATAATGGGGATATTTTTACAATGAATGTGGGATATATGAGTATATGAGGATGAGGAGTATTTTTGTTGCAAAAGTTGTTTAAAACATGTTAAACATGTCCGTGGGCCCATTTCTTAACTGAAATTTGATAATAGCCTGTAAAATCGCCCGTTTATGGATTTCGGTCAATTTCTGTTTGGAATTTGGAAAAACTTTCTTCTGTAAAGTTGTAGAGAATTGAATTTCCTATAAACACCCGCGAGATTCGAATTTTCTGATAAAAGGGCTATTTATTATGAATTATTGAAGTTCCGAAATTCTGAAATAATTAATTTTTGGATGTTTTAATTATTTTTATTTAGAAAAACGTTTTTGTTGTTTATGGACATGTGTTAGGTGTTTGAGATCAGCTGGTAGGATGGCGTAGAAGATTTATTATATATATTAATATTATATTAAATTTTCTGCTTTGGTGTTCTAAGCATTTTCCTATAAATAGGGTGCTTAGGTTAGAATTGAAAATCACACCAGAAACTGAAGTTTTCTCTCTATTTCTCTCTCTATAATATCGAGCGTATTTTGTGAGTATTTTAGTACTTTGAGTATTGCTATACTGATTGCAAGTTTTTCAAAGACTATATCCGATTATTCGATGTAAGTACTATTCTTTCTGAGGTAAGGGATGTTGTTTCTTCTTAAATGATATTATCTTCTTCAATATCATTATGCCGAAATATTGTTCTGAACTTTTTATCAAATTTGGAACTTTTTCATGTCGGAGTTACTATTCATGAGTTACTATTCACGAGTTACTATTCATGAGTTACTATTCACGAGTACTATTCACGAAGCGTGATGATGTTTTTTTTTGTGAAATTTCTATCTTTTGAGGTCTGAGTTACTTATTCACGATAATCGATACTATTCACGATATCAAGACTATTCACAAATCGACACTATTCACGAAAAATTAAATTTTCTTTTCGTGTCCAAGATTATGCGTTATGATTCCTATCTTTGATTGGATCTATGTTTTGATCTTCATTCTTGAATTTTTACTGACAACGGTTATTAATGAAGTATTTTTGAACTGGATTATTTAAAGTATGAATCCTTAATACTTGTTCTTTTGTTTCCTTTGGATTCGTTTTGTTTAAAATATTTTCATCATCCTCGGTCCTAAATGATGATATTATCGAATATCTTTGGCCCGTAGCAAAGATGAATGATTTCTTGATGAATATCTTTGGGCGTGAGTGCAAAGATGAGCAGTGTTGAGATGAACATGGCCGATCGATTAATATCTTTGGCCCGTGAAGTGCAAAGATGAGCAGTGTTTAGATGAACATGACTAATCGATGAATATCTTTGGCCCAGTAGTGCAAAGATGAATATTTGATTCCGATATATATTGATTGTTGTTATACGAGGATAAAATATCGATGATGAACTTTTAAATTCATATATAGAAGGCGATGAGTTTGCATTCTCTACTTAACTCTTCTAATGAATTATTATTTCTGCTGCGAAGATTGATTTAAAACTGGTTGTCTATTGTATTCTATTAAATTTTTTCCTGTTGAGCACTAACGATAATTTGTTATATATTATCTTAGTCATAATGTTCTTTACTGGGCTAGTTGAGCTCACCCTTTTCCTTGTTGTTCCATTTTTCTTCTCAAGAGGCGAGAATGTAGCGAGTACTAGTCGGAGTATGGAATGATGGTTCTAGAAGTTGTTCTAGTAGTCCTCATTATTCTGTAAAATAGTGTATTAATAATTGTAATGATGACTTATTTGAGTGAGGATATTGTCTAGATGACAATATTTGTATTTAAACTCACAGTTTTTATGTTGTATTAATAAAGTTGTAGTTGTTTCTGTACCATGTATTTGGAGACTCAGAATGGGTGTTGTATACCTATTTTGGGGGCGTCACATAATACACTATAATTGACCAACCATTGTCTGTCCACATACATACAGTACATATTTATAGCACTGAAAAATCAAAATATAATATTATTATATTATTATTCTCATTCCTTGATAAAAATCCAAAATTAGGGTTTTGATTCCATATCTGATTTATTCTTCCATAATTAACCTTAATAATTAAGGTAAAATAATTAACTTAATAATCTGTACGAAATTCATATAATAAAATAATTATTATAATTATTCTAAAAATCATTTCATATATTATTTAAATAATATATGATTATATTTTCATGGAAAATAATTAATAAAAACATTTCTACTTTTAAATTAATTATTATAAGAATATAATTTATAATAATCAATAATTCTAAAATAAAATTATTTGTAAATATTCATGTAATAAATATATTTTTATTTATCACATAAATACATATACAGATTATCTTGTACAAATCCTCATCTTTTAAAAAAAAATTATACGCAAAATTTCTGATTTATTTATATAGAAAATATCGGGTTGTTACACCATCCCCAGACTAATGGTCAGGCAAAGGTGTCGAATCGTGAAGTGAAGAGAATTCTCGAAAAGATCATGAATCCCACAAGGAAGGACTGTTCCTTGAAGCTAGATGATGCAGTATGGGCTTATATGACTGTATATAAGACACCATTGGGAATGTCACCATTTCAACTTGTATATGGAAAGGCTTGTCACCTTTCAATGGAGCTCGAACACAAGGCAAATTGGGCAATAAGGAAGTTGAATTTTGACTTGAAGGCTATAGGAGAAAAATGTCTACTCCAACTCAATGAGTTGGACGAATTCAGATTGTAAGCCTACGAAAATACAAGAACCGAGATTGATGGATAGGCTCTGAAGGTCCAGAAGATGTGATCCTAGGAGTTGAGGATTTAGGCTCTGTGAAATGGCATCATAGGTAGATAGGAGAACAATTAATTGTAGTTAGCTCTCCTATATCCATCATAGCCCACTGTAATTATCTCAACTTCGTCATCCTCTTCTTCTTCTCTGTCTTCATTTGAAGTTTCCACTACATCAATTATCTCCACTTGACTTCTTTGCTCTTCTGCTCTCTCATCATCCATAGCTTCAATCCTTTCCATTTCTACAGTTTCTGAAGCTAGAATCTCTTCCGGGACTGAGGAAGATTCAGGATAATCTCTTAGAAATTCATCCTCAACTGTAGCCTTTTCTGACATAGGGACTTCGTGAGGCTCCCCCTCAACTCAATCATCCATTTAAATTTCAAACAGCTCCCCCTCAGCTGGAGCATTCTCTAGTGTAAGAACTTTAGGGAGCTCCCCCTCAACTTGAGCTGTATTCTCCTTACTAGCTTCGGGTAGCCCTTTCTCAACAGCTATCCTTCTGTCTTCCTCTTTTAGCACTCCTTCATTGACAAGGATACACTTCTTGACCAGTTTTCTCTTTGACTTCCTAGGCTGAGCCACAGCCTCAACGCTTTCTTTAGCTTCAGCTCTAAAAGGTTGATCAGGCTGAGAAGCTGCTGCAGCATCCTCTTCTGGAGTAGTGTCAAGTCTGGACTCTACGATCGGTAGTGACTCTATGATCGAAGAGAAGGAAGACTTCTTTGACTTATTGATGTGCTTTCCTTTCTTAAGCAGCTGAGAGATGGTAGCTCTGTCTTCTTCTTTCTTAGACTGCTATTCTTTCCTCTTCAAATTCCTCAGAGTTTCAGTGCCTAAACTCTCTTGAGGTGCATAAGTAGTTAAACCTTGAGGCTCCTCTGTTGTTTGTAGCTCTGTCCTCTTTCCCTTGCTTTTTCTAACCAAAGCAATGGATTCCTCCTTGTTGATTTCTTCTTCTTCTTCAGCTTCCTTTACAACTGACATATTTCCCAGTAGCCCAGACTCCTTCGCTTCACCAGTTCTTCCACTGGATTCAGACATCATCCTGACATTTTCTGCTGGATTTCTTTCCTAGTTTTCAAACAGCTGTTGGGTCATCCTTCTGTTGGGATTGATGAATTCTCCTTCATTATCCCCAATTTTGTCACCCAGTGCTGACTGCAGGATGATGCTTATAAACCGCCCGTAGAGCATCTTTCCAAAGCTCTTTGATTTATTCGAACTAAGAATCCATTTCTCAATCCAATCGATGAGTAGGGCTCCATAGTTGAGTTGAACCCCAAAGCAGATTGTTGTCATGAGCTTAAGTTGCACTTCATTCACAGAGTCATGGCCAGAGCTCTTACAACATATGCCTTTCCCAACAATGTCAGCCAAAAACTCATACTTTTGTGGAAACTCCTTCTTCTTGTACCCCTTGATGGTCTAAAACATTTTGTGATGCATCTTCTTCAGACCTTCATGAATGTCTATGACCTCCATAGATGGAATTCCTTTCAATTTGAAACCTAGGGCTAGGTTTATATCTTCAGCTTTAAGTTTAATTTCTTTTCCCTTGACCCTTGTGGTTATAACATAGTTCTCAAAAGCTCCGTTTCTGTAGAACTCTTTTACTAGCTTCGGGTAGATCCATGTGTTGGTTCCCAGAGCTTCTTCAAGACCAGTTTTCTTCAATAGAGACATAATCTTGTGGAATTAAGGGTCAGCTGTCTTGAACTCGTCGAAGCAGAGTCTGTAACCAGTGATAACATTCGAAGCCGACATTGATTCCTTTGCACTAAGGTTGGTTGAGCAATTTTGAAGGTTAGGGTTTCTGCTTGGTAGAGAGAGAGAGGAATAAGCTTTTTGAACTTCTGATTTCAAAAAGTTATTTTCAAATTGTACTTGTAACTTCCCTCCTCTCGATCTGCTTAGTGGGGCATGGGTCAAGTTCTGTTTGGCTCCACGATTTTAACTGATGTGGAATATATTGATTTGCCTTTAGCTCCTCCTGAGCTATTGTATCTGTAACGCCCGAGAAAAATCGAATTTTTGAGAATTAAATTTTTACTTTTATTAAATGAATTATATTGATTATTTATGGAGCAAGCTAATCGAATGTCGTTCTCTGACCTAGAAATGTCAGAACATCGTAGGATTTTGGCTACGTGGTAGAATTAAAGTGTTTGAATTTCCAAGACAAAAATAAAAGTTTTTCGAGAAATTTTCTGAAAAATACTATTCACGCATTTCTGTTCGGGAATTATTTTTGAACTTCCGAGAAATACGTAACGATAGAATATCGAGGTGAGATGGAATATTTAATAATATTTCAGTTATGGAAAACGTAATATTTTGCCTTTGGACTTAAAACCTAACGTTTAAGGAAAATGATTTACGAGAAGGAAAGGAAATGTGAATAATGAATTAAACGATGATTGTATAATGCCTAGGTATTGTACGAAATAAAGAATACGAATACAATATGACGTATTATACGAGTACCTATGAATAATGGTATGTCGTATATTTGGAATTAGTATACGAGTTAGAATATGGGAATTACACGTATAATATATGTTATAAGGCTTTAAGCCAAGAGAAAGGAATTGGTAGGATTTGTTAAGTATTATGTGAGCCCAAGTATTGGATGGTTAAGTCCAATGTGAGTTTATTAATGCAAGCCTAATGTTTGTTTAATTATAAGCCCAAAGCAATTTAATGCAAGCCCAAATGATTATGTTAAGTTAATTAAGTTAAAGGCCCAAGCTATAATTCAATGGGTTAGGGGATGGTTTAAAACCATGGGGCAAACAATGGATAGTCCAAAGTGGTGGACAAGAAATTGATGTGATAATCAAGTAAACTTAAAGGCTAAGTTAGTGTAGTGATCACACAAAGTGCATATATGTGATTAGCAAGAATACTTAATGATTAAGTAAGTGTGGTGGCTAAGTATTTTGTGTGGAGGACAAGTTTACTTAGGGGCAAAGCAATGAATAGTAAGGAGGTGATTAAGGAGGTGGAGTGGATTTATGTCCCTTATACCCTCATCTAGGAATTTCTATAAATAGGGAGCTTGTGCATTCATTTGGAGGTTGTTTCATTTCATCCCACTTATAAGTTGAGAGCTTATTTGGTTGAGAGAATAAGTTAGCATAAGTTAGTCTTTCATTATTCACATAAGCAAGAAGGAAGAAGAAGAGTTAGCGAGAAGAAGATCAAAGCTTAGCCAAGTGCTCATTAAGGGTAAGTCATCTTGAACCATGATTCTCTTTATCTTCCGTAAATCGAGAAGGGGGTATTGGTAGAACTAATATGCTAAGTAATGATAAATCAAAGGCTTAAGAAACGAATAAGAAATCCAAACCAAGAATAAGTTATGAATTCATAAAGAACTTATATGAACTTTTCATATGTTCACTTAAAAAGATGGTATGATAATAAGAAGCAAGGATGGTGTTTAAAAGATTGAAGCCGTAGGAAATCATGAGAAAAGAAGTTATAAGTTATGAGAAATGAAAATATATTAATTGATATTTTCATAAGTCATAAATTCACAATGAACTAGTAATAACTTATCATGTTTATAAGTTAACGAAGCATGTATGTCAAGATGATAGTATAATGGATTGAATCCAAATGAAATGGTTTAAAAATTTCAAGTAACGAAGTTTCGCCGGAATTCACACAATTAGACGACGATCGTCGAATTCGTGAAATTCTCGGAATGGAAATCGAATTTTGATATTGAGCTTGGAAACAGTGGTTTTCAATGGAGACAAGTCATATTTGTCATTATAGAGTTGGGGACTCGAAAATGGACGGATTCCGACTTAGAACAAAGAAACGAGCGTTGAACGTTCACGAACGTTTATCGTTTTCGTTAAAAATGGACTAATAGGTGGAATTTTAGCAAATGAAGTCGAATAGATAAAATTCTTGTTTGACCACGTAGAGTACGTGATTTGTGAACCGTAGGCTCTTGAACGAACCAATTCGGACTTATAACGAAGAAGTTACGAAGCCGGGAATCTCACTAAAAGAAAATTCTGTAAAAATTACGGTCTTTGAGCATGAGTATCAGCCATGGCTGGCCAAGGCAAGGTAAGTCACGCCGCAGGGCCAAAGTGAGCTTCATATTCTAAAGACTCACGCCGCAGCGTGACCTTAAACACAGTGACTCACACCGCAGCGCCGAGTCCGGTCTCTAAGCCCTAATAGGCGACGCCATGCTGTGGGCACAGTAGTGTATAGCCGATGGCAAATATACAACCCTATAACTTCGACAATGAAAAATGTTTACAAGTAGGAGATGATGGCAAATTGGTTAGTAACGAACTAAGAGACTTAATCAAACATTATTAAGTTATAATTAAACCCCAAGTATGATCACTTAGGGTTAAAGAAAGTCAATTGAAGATGAACGTGAACTATACGTAGTAAGTACACATAACCAATGACGATCGAGTTTCGATTAATAACGTAAGGACGTTAATAAGCCGTAAGGAAAGATGATTAACTTGAACTGAGATGTATTAATGAAATAATTTCACTTAAGTGTTATAAGAGAACGAAGTTGGTAAGGACGATGTAAAAGAATGACAGAAAGTCGGAACCAATAAATAACAAATCTAATACGGGATTAGATTGAGAAGAAGGGTAAGATTCTTTAGGAACCAAGTATGTTCATTCATGACCTAATGTGGTATGTTATGTGATTATGTGTTGTAGAGACTGTAAAGACTTAAAGGAAATGTAATTATTCGGTAGCAGACGCTAAAGGCAAGTTTTTCTTAAACCCTTGTCTAACCTTTGTGTTAGTCAGGTTTTCAAATGACTCAAGTTATGAGATGCATGTATTGTTTTAAAAAAAGAGTCGATGCCGTTTTAACTCGGCTAGACTAATCTTGATAAGTTGATTGGTTTGTTTACAAGTCTTTCAATATAGAATTGCTAACACTATCATATACCAATTCTTTGGTACGGATTCAAGGTAAGCCTGAATATGTATAAACAAATATATTTTCATCGATTATTCGATGGGCACGTGAGGTTGCCACAACTTAAACGTATACACGTTTAATGGATGTAGTGTTGATCAGCATAGGGTACTATAGGCTGATCACCTAGATGTACTCGTAAGTTATACCGAACTTACGAACTTCGTGACGGGTTGTCCTTTTCCAAGAAACTATAAGGTGTTCACGTCTTGAACTAAAATTGATGATTTACGGAATATTGTTATTGCAAAAAATTTTGAAGGAAAAGGAAAGCTATTTTGAATTATTGATAGTACTTCGTACGTAACTATCATCCAGTTATTGAAGATATACGATTCCTATGTTTCAAGCATGCTTTTAAAAATGAAATTGTTGTACTTGCTGAGTTTGTTATGCTTACACTTGCTTGAACTATATGATTGCATCTTAGACGATATGACCAAAGGATTCGACAAGGATAAAGTGAAGGCTAAAGCGAACTTGTAGTGTACCTATGTAATAGTATAGGTTTGTAATGATTATATTTGATATTATGAAAAGAACAAATGTAACGGTTATAAAGAACCTGGGGAATGGTAGTATTGTTTTGGAATATATATAAGACAGATTCGTTCTTTTGAGGCTTTTTCAATTGAATGTTTGTGTGAACTGTAGCACCGTGGAGCACCATCTGTAGGGTTAAAAGAGACCCGAATTTGGGTGCGTCACAGTTGGTATCAAAGCATTAGGTTATAAAACTTAAGGGGGGAAGAACCTTAGGCTCATAATCTCGTTAAGGAAGAGAAGTCTGAAGGAAGAAAAAAAAACTTGAGTTTTACTTGAGTTGAATGAGTCAATATGGTATTGAGGAAACTCAGTATCAAAAGATTTAAAAGATGGAAAGTAACCCTAAATAAATTAAATGTGATTTGTGCTTATACTATTGTGAGTTATGTACTAATCAACATATGTGTTATTGTAGGATGTCGATCGATAGTTTGATGTATAGAGATATACACGCGGTGAGCGAAGAGCTTGTGAACCAAGTAGAGCCTGTACCTATGCCATTGGCGAAGGTACCATTAGTGATTCTAGAGGAGTCGGAGGTAGAGGAGTACTTTTCTGAGGAAGACTACTCCGAGGGAGAGATGGATATAGCGTCATATCTTAGTGTGATGAATGATGGGGAGGAAGAAAGAAAGGTAACATCGATTACTACGGTGGTACCTACACTGGAGTCATCACCTCCAGATGCAATGGAAGCATTTTATCTGGCAACGCTTGACAGGAATGTGCAACTGAGTACAGTTGTGTAGAATCAGAGTGAAGAGATTAGTTATCTCCATGAAGCTAAGATGTCTACAGAAGCAGATTTTGAGTTAGAGCACGATAAGCAGGTGCTTATGGCAGAGCAGGTTAGGAATTATAAGGAAGAGGCCGATGAGCTTCGTAGAGAACTGGGGGAGAAGGACCGGAAGATAGCACGGATGTCTTACATCTATGAGAGTGCACATAAGGATTTCAAGCTGAAGGTTGCTTGTTATTCCATTGAATCAGGACAAACTCGTAATATGATTAGTCGGGATACTGTAGCAATGATTACAAATGAGAAACACGAGGATGCTGTTATGCATTATTAGAAGTCTAGAGTTATAAATATATGTCTAGTGACATAAAACCCTCTTTTAAAGGGTAGTCTTTTTGTAAATCCCAACTTTTGTGAAGTTCAATTGCGGGATAGAAAATTTAATATCTTTTGTCTATGAAAACAAATTGTAAATAGTTTCAAACTATGAAGAAGCATATGAATATAATGAAGTTTTCATGGAAATGATTTGTTATGATGCGATTTGGTATGTGGCAATTAATAACGAAATAAGTAAATAGATAATAATGAAATTTTATTTAATCTAAAAATGTCGCCAAGGAGAAGATAACGTAATAAGGAAGCGGAATCACATAATCATAATTAATGGGGTCAAAACAATCCTATGCAAGAGTTCGTTAAGTTATTAACGGCTGCATTTACCCAAAGCGGGGGTAGAGTACCGCGAAACCTAAGGTAGCTAGAATGATTACCTTTAAAGATTTTAAAAGCATAGGTTCGCCGGAGTTCAAAGGAATGACGGACCCAATCAAGGTCCATACCGGGGTAAAAGAAATAGAGAAGGCGTTTGTTATTATAAGCGTATGTGAGATGCAGAAGTTTTCTTTTGTGACTTACACGAGGAAGAGTGAAGCCAACTTTTGGTAGAAGGCTCACCAAGGTGGGGTTAGAACAAATGCGGCAACGTGGAAACAATTCAAGAAGGTTTTCTTTGAGAATTATTTCCCTACAAATATTTGAGGGGGGATAGAGATTGAATTCTTAAAACTTAAGCAAAGGGATATGATATTTCCCCAGTATGCGACCAAATTCAAATGAATTGGCAAGGTTTGTTTCACATCAAGTGGACACGGAGGAGGTGAAGGCTTGTAGGTTGGAGCAGGGCCTGAAACCCTAGCTCTATAGTGGGATTTTGGGGATCTAGAGTGTTTCCTATGGGATCATTCTAGAGAAGGTGATTATAGCATAAGGTGATAGTGAGTTGTAGACTCAATACCACAAAGAGGGAAAAGATGAGAGCAAGAGAGAGGGAGGAACCAAGGTAGAGAATGGTAGTGGCAGTATGCCAAAGAGACAAAAAAATTTAACTCCGGGAATACTGAAGTGGGACAAGGGGATCCTAAGTGAAGGATCGAGGTGTGTAAGACATGTGGAAAAACTTATCTAGGAGTCTGTCTGGAAGGGATTATAAATACCTTTAAAACATTAAGATAGATGAGGAGGGATTAATTTTCGTTAATTATATTCGTGGAAATGGTTTCATGAATAATAGAAGTAAGCAAGTATCAGTAGATAAGTTCTGATTAATGTCGAGAGGATTTGAGGAAATTCTCGGTATGAATGGGTTGATTAACCATAGAACTATAATAAATTGTTATAAGAAAAGCGTGAACCTTAGTTTTCTCGGAAAATCTAAGGTAGTAATTTACTGATAATAAAATACCGCGACATTATTATTTGTCGAACCATGACGCAAGTTAGGTTGGTGTTAAGGAAGAGGAGGAGTCGTTACGGTTGCATGTATCGACTATCGTAGTAGAGGAATAAGTTAGCGATTAATAATAAATACCCATGGCCCGGGATCGATGATCTATTTGGTCGATTGAGAGGGCAAAGAATTTTTCCAAAGATAGATTTGTGTACGGGTATAGTCGGTTGGAAGTAAGAAAGAAAGAGGAGGTACCATTAGCGTCACAGGATTTAAGAGAAAGGTTAATTGCGGCACCTGTATTCTCTTTATCAGATGATACGGGGAATTTTGTAGTGTATCTCAATGTTCGCATAGATGACATGATTGCGTGCTCTTATAGCATGGCAATGTCATTGTGTATGCATCACGCCCATTAGAGAATTATGAGGAGGTCTATCCTACTTATGATCTAGAATTGGCAGTTGTAGTTTTTGAAAAAAAATATCTGAAGATAGTAATTATACGGGGAGAAAAGTGAGATATACAAGGACTCTAAGAGTCTAAGATATATCTCCACACAGAAGGAGTTGAATATGCAGTAGAGAGTTATATCATGCAAGGAAGGTAAACGTAGAAGCCGACGCATTAAGTAGGAAGGGTAAGGAAAACTATCGATGTTAACGACTCAGAATGAGTTAAAAACGGAGATGGCGGGAGTGGAGTTAGAATTTAAATTACAGAATGAAATGATATAAATGTTATTCAAAACATAGACTCAATCCACAATAATGGACCGAGTCAATTAAGTACAATTAGGTAACGAGGAGTACAAGTGAATGAAGAAGATGATGCAGGATAAGTAGAAGACTAAGTATAGTCTTATTTTGAGGGAGGAATTTGAGTTCCATATAAATCCGAGTTAAAAGGATAACTGAGATGATATAAAGATAGCGAAATGTGTTTGTATGTGTTTAACTTCCAACTCAAATTGTTAACAGGAAGTGATAAGTCATGTGTGAAAAGATAATACCTTTGATGAACGTGAAATGGAAGAACCCCAATGTCGAAGAAGCATTGTGGGAACTCGAGATTAAAATAAAGGAAAATTATCCTCTGTGGTGTAGGTATTATTAGCTTAGATTCTCGGGGATGAGAATCCTTATAAGGAGGGAAGAATGTAACGCTTCGAGAAAAATTGGATTTTGAGAATTAAATTTTTATTTTTATTAAATGAATTAAATTGATTATTTATGGAGCAAGCTAATCGAACGTCGTTCTCTGACCTAGAAATGTCAGAACATCGTAGGATTTTGGCTACGTGGTAGAATTAAAGTGTTTGAATTTCCAAGACGAAAATAAAAGTTTTTCGAGAAATTTTCCGAAAAATACTATTCACGCATTTCTGTTCGGGAATTATTTTTGAACTTCCGAGAAATACGTAACGATAGAATATCGAGGTGAGATGGAATATCTAATAATATTTCAGTTATGGAAAATGTAATATTTCGCCTGTGGACTTAAAACCTCACGTTTAAGGAAAATGATTTACGAGAAGGAAAGGAAATGTGATTAATGAATTAAACGATGATTGTATAATACGTAAGTATTGTACGAAGTAAGGAATACAAATACTATATGAAGTATTATACGAGTACGTATGAATAATGGTATGTCGTATATTTGGAATTAGTATACGAGTTAGAATTCGAGAATTATACGTATAATATATGTTATAAGGCTTTAAGCCAAGAGAAAGGAATTGGTAGGATTTGTTAAGTATTATGTGAGCCCAAGTATTGGATGGTTAAGTCCAATGTGAGTTTATTAATGCAAGCCCAATGTTTGTTTAATTACAAGCCCAAAGTAATTTAATGCAAGCCCAAATGATTAGGTTAAGTTAATTAAGATAAAGGCCCAAGCTATAATTCAATGGGTTAGGAGATGGTTTAAAACCATGCGGCAAACCATGGGTAGTCCAAAGTGGTGGACAAGAAATTGATGTGATAATCAAGTAAACTTAAAGGCTAAGTTAGTGTAGTGATCACACAAAGTGCATATATGTGATTAGCAAGAATACTTAATGATTAAGTAAGTGTGGTGGCCAAGTATTTTGTGTGGAGGCCAAGTTTACTTAGGGGCAAAGCAATGAATAGTAAGGAGGTGATTAAGGAGGTGGAGTGGATTTATGTCCCTTATACCCTCATCTAGGAATTTCTATAAATAGTGAGCTTGTGCATTCATTTGGAGGTTGTTTCATGTCATCCCACTTATAAGTTGAGAGCTTATTTGGTTGAGAGAATATGTTAGCATAAGTTAGTCTTTCATTATTCACATAAGCAAGAAGGAAGAAGAAGAGTTAGCAAGAAGAAGATCAAAGCTTAGTCAAGTGCTCATTAAGGGTAAGCCATCTTGAACCATGATTCTCTTTCTCTTCCATATATAGAGAAGGGGGTATTGGTAGAACTAATATGCTAAGGAATGATATATCAAAGGTTTAAGTCTTAATAAGTCGTATACGTAATGAATAAGAAATCCAAACCAAGAATAAGTTATGAATTCATAAGGAACTTATATGAACTTTTCATATGTTCTCTTAAAAAGATGGTATGATAATAAGAATCAAGGATGGTGGTTAAAAGATTGAAGCCATAGGAAATCATGTGAAAAGAAGTCATAAGTTATGAGAAATGAAAATATAGTAATTGATATTTTCATAAGTTATAAATTCACAATGAACTAGTAATAACTTATCATGTTTATAAGTTAATGAAGCATGTATGTCAAGATGATAGTATAATGGATTGAATCCAAATGAAATGGTTTAAAAATCTCAAGTAACGAAGTTTCGCCGGAATTCACACGATTAGACGACGATCGTCGAATTCGTGAAATTCTCAGAATGATAGTCAAATTTTGATATTGAGCTTGGAAACATTGGTTTTCATTGGAGACAAGTCATATTTGTCGTCAAAGAGTTGCGGACTTGAAAATGGACGGATTCTGACTTAGAACAAAGAAACGAGCGTTGAACGTTCACGAACGTATATCGTTTTCGTTAAAAATGGACTAATAGGTGGAATTTTAGCAAATGAAGTCGAATAGATAAAATTCTTCTTTGACCACGTAGAGTACGTGATTTGTGAACTGTAGGCTCTTGAACGAACCAATTCGGACTTATAACGAAGAAGTTACGAAGCCGGGAATCTCACTAAAAGAAAAAATCAGTAAAAAAATTTGGTCAGGCTACAGATCACTGAAATGGCTGGCTATGGCGCAAGTCAAAGCAAAGTGAAATCATGTGCCATGCCTAAAGTGAGCTTCAACACGAGAGACTCACGTCTTTGCAGTACGACCTTTACATGAGGGACTCACGTAGCAATACCGAGTTGGTCTCCAAGGCCTAATATGCGACGCCATGCGCATGCGCCAAGACATAAAGTCTGTAATAGCGGGAGCCCATAACGCCAACCCTAAAACTTCGACAATGAAAATGTTTACAAGTAGAAGATGAAGGGAAATTGGTTAGTAACGAACTAAGGGACTTAATCAAACATTATTAAGTTATAATTAAACCCCAAGTATGATCACTTAGGGTTAAAGAAAGTCAATTAAAGATGAATGTGAACTATACGTAATAAGTACACATAACCAATGACGATCGAGTTTCAATTAATAACGTAAAGACGTTAATAAGCCATAAGGAAAGATGATTAACTTGAACCGAGTTGTATTAATGAAATAATTTCACTTAAGTGTTATAAGAGAACGAAGTTGGTAAGGACGATGTAAAAGAATGATGGAAAGTCGAAACCAATAAATAACAAATCTAATACGGGATTAGATTGAGAAGAAGGGTAAGATTCTTTAGGAACCAAGTATGTTCATTCATGACCTAATGTGGTATGTTATGTGATTATGTGTTGTAGATACTGTAAAGAATCAAAGGAAACATAATTATTCGGTAGCAGTTGCTGAAGGAAAGTTTTTCTTAAACCCTTGTCTAACCTTCGTGTTAGTCAGGTTTTCAAATGACTCAAGTTATGAGATGCATGTATGGTTTTAAAGAAAGAGTCTATGCCGTTTTAACTCGACTAGACTAATCTTGATAAGTCGATTGGTTTGTTTACAAGTCTTTCAATATAGAATTGCTAACGCTATCCTATGCCAATTCTTTGGTATGGATTCAAGGTAAGCCTGAATATGTATAAACAAATATATTTTCATCGATTATTCAATGGGCACGTGAGGTTGCCACAACTTAAACGTATACACGTTTAATGGATGTAGTGTTGATCAACATAGGGTACTATAGGCTGATCACCTAGATGTACTCATAAGCTATGCCGGACTTACGGACGTCGTGTCGAGTTGTCCTTTTCAAAGAAACTATAAGATGTTCACGTCTTTGAACTAGAATTGATGATTTACGGAATATTGTTATTGCAAAACATTTTGAAGGAAAAGGAAAGCTATTTTGAATTATTAATAGTACTTTGTAACTATCATCCAGTTATTGAAGATATATGATTCCTATGTTTCAAGCATGCTTTTAAAAATGAAATTGTTGTACTTGCTGAGCTTGTTATGCTCACACTTGCTTGAACCATATGATTGCAGCTTAGACGATATGACCAAAGGATTCGACAAGGATCCTTAATGTACTTGGTTTGGTTTATGAAGATTCCTTCATCAGTTTGCTGCTTTATTTATATATATTTATATATATGGACTAACATTATCGAGTTATGCCTCGATTGAGCCTGGATACATCCAGAGCGTTTATTTGTTTGTATATATATATATATATATATATATATATATATATATATATATATACAAACACTTATATATATGAACTGTTGTCGAACTCTGTTCGATGAGCCTGGATTTTACATCCGGAGCGTTTACTGCTTTTATATCTATATATATAGCGATAAATTGCCGAAATGATAAATCGAGCCGGGATCGATATATATCATGTGTGTTTACCGCTTATATATATATATATTTATATTTCGTCCCGCCTAGAGTTTACTTCCTAGCGGTTGATCGTTTTTACTACTTTCTTTACATTTCGTCCCGCCTGGAGTTTACTTCGTGGCGGTTGATCGTCTTTACAGCTTTATTTACATTTCCGATCCCCCATGGAGGTGCTTCATGGTGGTTGATCTTGTTCTTACAGCTTTATTTACATTTCTAATCCCCCAAGAAGGTTCTTCGTGGTGGTTGATCCTGTCCCTAAATACATATTTACCGCTTTTATATATTTCCATTTCTGATCCCCCATGGAGGTGCTTCGTGGTGGTTGATCATGTCTGTATATATATATTTACAGCTTTTATATATATAACTACTTATAGATTTTCATATAAATTGTGGCATCATGTGAGTCTATGAATCATGTGATCACATATTCAATTTACTGAATTTAGATTCAGTTCCCGTGATGGACATTTTCAGCTGTAAGCAGCTTGTATATTTATTCACGGTGTTTGGATTTCCTTAGATGGCTCCCATGCCCATAAAGAATTCGGCACTGCTTTGTACATTATTTTCTCGAAGATGCTTCGCATCTTGAAAATAAAAGCAATCCAGCCGAACATTTAATAAAATGGAAGTATCAAAAGGTCTAAATTACTATTGAGCATAAGGGTTTGAAAAACCTTTTTTTCAAAACATCACTACTACATCTTGTTTAAAACTTAATTTTTATATAAATTCAAACCCTGTGTATATAGGTGCGAACGAGGCTTCATACTACTTCCAAATAACCGCACATTGACCTACACATACACATTCACATAACAATTTCTTGAAAAGTGGTGGTCACCATGGTAACATGGATGTCGGGGGGTGCCTAACACATTCCCTCCGCATAATCAAGTCCCCGAACCCTAATGAATCTTGATTTCACAGACCCGTTTAGTAGTGTCACATCACTGGGTCAATGTGCAAACCTTTTCTCAGTTGTGTTGGTACAACAATTTAAAAAACCAACTGGCGACTCTTATAGTCAAATCATCGACATATAAATGTCGAACCTTTTCATAACTTGTTTTTTCAAACAAATCTCACCAAACATGAGAACACCAGACGACAAGAACAAAAAAGGGACAACTAAAAATCCCGACGTCGACAATATGTATACAAAGGAAAATAAAAGCCACGGACCGAAGTCCGGGCATACACATGTAACATGACTCTCAATGTGAAGAACGTTGTGTGCAAAGATGAAGAGAAAGGCTTTAAAGTGTGTAAGAAGGCTTACAGTGAACTGCCAAAGAAGACTTCAATGACTTTAAATGGATGAACACTCGGCTCCCGCCGGTAAAAATATAGCATTATATAAGCTCACAATTGTTTAAAATGAGAAAGCACTCAGTTTATAGTGTGTACAAAGCAAATTGGATAGGGCTTCCTCGCCTTTTTTCTATGCAAAATGGCTGACCCAAGCCCTCTATTCATAGAGGGGGGGGGGAGCCGCAGGTGTACCCGCGATAGCCGCAGGTGCTCTTGTGGCTGTCGTAGGTACACCTGTGGCTCCCCGGGGTGCCCCGGGTTCTGCGGGTCCTGCTGTCTCGAAGTACATGCATGCATGCAATGTGTTGTCTGCTCGAACTTTCAGAACTTCAATCTGGGCATCTGATTGAGGTGTATAAGACCTTTTACGGCATGTTGTTGTCGAGAGCTACACAATAACAAGGGATTAGAGGTTGTACGAAGTCAGGATGATGGGACAATGCCCTATGTCTTCAAGCTTCAAATTATATCCGATGTGATGTCTTGTGCAGTAGTCACTCGGGATTGGCGCTCTTTGGTTCGTATAGGACATTGTTGTGTAGAATGTATGTTGTTTTTAAGATGGCGCAATGTGGGTTTGAGATGGCAAAATGAGAATTCTTCCCTTCACCATGGTTATCTCCGGTTTGAGCTGATTTAGCGGTCTTTGCTCAGGGTTATCTCTGAGATTGGACTGCTGCAGGTGTTGACCATCCTTAGTGTTGTTTTTGAGATGTGCATGACTTCCCGGGGTTATCTCCAAACTTGGTGGATGAGTGCCTCCGGGCTTTTGCCGAGTGTTTGAAGTTGTTTGCATGGGTTTAAAACAAGCATTTCTGGGGTTATCTCCGAAACTGCAACTGCATGCCTCGAGGTTATCTCTGGCTTTGTGCTAGAATTAATTGTTGTGAATTATCAAGACGAGAATGAAGGTTTTCTTAGATTGTTTGCGTAAAAACACTATTCATTCGATGTCGTTCTGAGCTAGGGTTTGAAATTCTGAGAAACGCGTAATGTTAGAATATGACGATATTATGGAATATCCAATAATATTTCCATTATGGCAAACGAAGTTTTCGCCTGCGGAGTTAAAACCTAAGGGTTTGTGAAAGAGGTTTTCGAAAGGGAAATGTAATGCGTATAGTCGTTTCGATTATTATACATATGGAATATGAGTATTATACTAGTATGTATACGAGTATGATATGAAGAATAGTACGACGTATAATACGATTATTATACGAATATTATACGATGAGAATACGTGAATAATACGCGTAGAATACGAGTTGTATTATTAGAGTATGAGCTAAGGATTTTATCCAATCCAATTGGACTTGGATTAATAACAAGCCCAATGAATTAAGTATACAAGCCCAAGTCGAGGCCCGATATTAGATTGGTTAAAGCCCAATGTTTATTAATGTCAAGCCCAATCCAAAGAATTAAATCATGGGTCGAACCGAATTGGGTCAAGGATGGGTAAAACCCACAGGGATGACCCATGGGCAAGGTGGGTAGAAGCCACTTGGTGTGCAAGGTAAGTGAATCACTTGGTCACCAAGTATTTTACTTGGTGACAAAGTGGTAATTAATTAAGGAGGTGGAAAATTGGACATTTTTGCCCTCATTTGGTTTTCTATATATACAAGGCTTAGGTTGGATTTTTATTGTTTTAAAAAGCTTGTCCAACATATTTGAGAGAGAAAGAGAGCTAGACTTAAACTATTCTTCTACCTTGAAGCTTTTTCATTAGAAGTTCAACAAGAACACTAAGAGTTCTTAAGGTAATACTCTTCAATTCTATATCCTTCTCTTTTGGTTTTCTTTTATCATGGAGAATCATAAATGGGTGGGGTATGGCTTGTAGGGTGGAATGAGAGTGACTTACCATAGATTCAATCTCTATAAGTCATGACCAAATAGAAATCGTAAATGTTTATGTAAGTGGAAAACGTAGAAAGTCTTAAACGTGAACTTAGTTATAATTGAACGTTTTGGAAACCGTTGTAGCTAAGGTATGTGCATCTTGATTGGTTAGGATGTAGATATGAAGTCCATGGAGTATTCCATGTGATTTGGCTTAGAGAACATTAGTAACGAAGTTATGGCGAATTGTACGGAAATAGACGTTAAACGTCGAAAACGTATAAAGTCTGGATTAAAGGTCAAAAGTTGCCGTGTGACTTGAAAACGTTGGTTTCCAATGTCAACACGTGAGATAAGGTAATTAAGAGTCGTTGGTGAAAGAATCGTCGCATTCCAACTTATAACGAAGAAAATGAGTATTGAACGGACGAAAAAGTTAAACGAACACTCAAAAATGAACTCAAAGGTGAATTCTGAGTTAACAAATTCAGAAATATGAAATTCTTATATGAACACGTAAACGATGTAATTCCTGACTTGTAGGAATTCGAATGGGTCAATTCGGATGTAAAACGAACAAATTAGGAAGCCGGGTGTTTCGTTAAGAAACCAAACTGTTTTGGTTAATCGATGCACGGAGTTGGTGGCCATGGCCAAACCCTGTGTTATCTGTCAGCATACCATGGCCTTGATTCTGGCCGGGAGAATATAAAAAGGTCTGGAGACTCACGCCGCAGCACGAGACATTGTACATGGACTCGTACCACAACGCCAAGTCTGGGCAAAACCTCTAGAGAGTGGTGCCGCAACGCCACTAGAATGCATAGGATGTCGCGCCGCAGCGCTGACAGTAGAAAAAGGTTGACCAAGTTAGTTTTTGTTCCATTTTGAATGAAGACTTAATGTAAGATATTGAAGGTACTTAATGCACATTATAAGACTTACCTTAACTCAATTGTAAGGTGTTAATGTAAGAAGATCTAGTAAGGTGTAATAGTAATTAAACGAAGAACATAAAGACGTAATGAGTGAACCGTGAATGACGTTCAACGTTGGTAATTAACCATTTATGATCGAATGTCGATTATGGATGTAAGAATGTTAATGACATGTAACGAAGTATAAAGAGTTGAATCGACTTTAATAACGAAGTTAATTCAAATAAAACATAGAAGAGAAAGAAGTTGGTTAGAACCGTAAATATAGTTTATGTGATAACTAATTATAGTGTGCTATGTGAATGTATCATGTAGATCCTGTAAAGATTGAGAATAGTTGAATTGTAAATTCGAAGACGCTTGAAGGCAAGTCTTTCTTAACGTTTGTCTGACCTTCGTGTTAGTCAAGTTTTTACATGATGCATGTTATGCAATGCATGAATTGTAAATAGAAAAGTGTCGATGCCTGTTTTATTCAGGCTAGACAAGTATTGAAGAGTTGATTGATTTGTTACAAGTCTATTGATATAGAACTGTTAACGCTATCATATGCCAAGTATTTGGTACGGGTGAGAAGGTAAGTTTGTCTATGTATAAACAAAAGTATTTTCATCGATTAATTGTTGCCTCTTTATTATGACTAACAAAAGAGCTCTAACTCATGCAAGCATACATGCGTCAACAAGTAATACAGAGCAAGTAAAGTATCGATCCCATAGAGAAAGTTGTTTAACTTAAACTACTATTCATTAATTAAATCACTATATTTATATGCTCATACTAAAGATTAAATTTGGTTGATTCTTGAATTGCAAATAACAACTAAAATAATATAAACGATATAATAAATGATATTGGAACTAATGGGATTCTAACTTCATTTACTATTTCATTCAATCGCCACTATCATGCTTGACTTGTTCGCATATTATAGGAAAGTAGCCAAGAGCACTAAAAGAGTATTAGCCATTTTTCAATGCACTAAGACCTACTTACACAACATCCACAGATGATAGACTCTATGTAATCATCAATATAACCAACATCACTATATGTCTATGTGAAATTGCAACTATATTGATTTTAAGTTCAAGCTCTTATCTTAACTTATACGGTGAAAGCAGTATATATGTCTATCACAGTTCACGAGATACATAAGCCATATCACACAGCCCTATATACGTATATTATCATGATTACAGTCCATATTTGCATGTTCATTGTCAATTCCATACAAATACTGAAACGAATGGTGATCAAGCATTCATGTATGCAAAACAATCATGACAGACATCCCATATAATATGCAAAACAATCCAGCATTTAAGCATGCAATTTAACTACATAATAAAATCCATTAGAATCCCATAATGGAGTTTAGTTCATGACTGAACCAAAAGCCATTATGGGATCAAAGTTAAATATGATTAATAAGCAACAATTGAAAGAGGAAAGATGAAACTATCAAACCCAATTGCTGAATAAAAATCAATATCCAATCCCCATAAGATTCCAGCAAAAACTAATATTAATAATCCACTCTCGTAGAGAAATCCCAAGAAGGAGTAGAAAAGTAGTGCTATAGCCTCCTTCTACGTTGGAATCCTCCCTAGAGAGTAAAAACCCTAATTACGATGTAAAGTTACGTGAAAACTAATAAAATGATGAATGATACCCCTGACACCTGTCAGGAATCGTTTTAAATCAATTACAACCTTTAAAATTTGGAAATAAAATAAAATACATCAATGAAGATCGGACATCTTGTGGCAGGCTGCTCTTCTAATATGATAGTCTCTGGTAGTGAGACTTGCGATGGGTTCATATGTTAATTTGCTCTAATGCATGCACGCACTCCATAAAGCTTGTACGTCTCATCGCTACATAAGACTTGCAATAGCATCCAGGATCTGGCTGGGTGATCGCGCAGGCACGCATCTTCAAGTCTATTTTGCTGCTTGTGCATGCACTGGCTTTAAATCTCTGAGTCTGGTTTTCATTTTTCCTCTCCGCTGCTACTTGCTCCGTTATGCTCTATTTCCTTACACCAATGCACCTCCATGCCATGCATATCCCATCCTTTTACCTCGTTTCAAGCATCCATTTGCCTTATGCTCCAAATCACCACCAAAACAAGCTGATTCCTGCACTTATTCACCAAAAGGAGTTTTAAGAATGTGCAATGCAAATTAACATGAAATGCAGCTAAACTAGACTAAAATGTACTTGAGATGGGCATAGTTCACATGAATTGGTACTCCATAACTAGGTAAAAATCCTACTTATCAAATACCCCCAAACTTGAACCATTTCTTGCCCTCAAACAATGCATACTAATGAATAATGAAAGATGTAACTACATTACTATGCACTTAATTCTCATATTGTCCCAACCATTATAGGCATTCAGTCCAATTTGCCTAAGCGAAGTTTTTCTAGATTTGAGAATACAAATTCAATCCAAACTGTAGGCATAATGTCATATACGCAAATAATTCACCAATGCTATACAGATGTTGTGTGTGTGTGTTGTGTTCGCCTGATACTTGATTTAGGTGTAGAAGGCTCATGCTATCTTGCTCAAATCAGAAAAATTATAGCATAAATCAAGACTTATGTTTATATATGTGACATGAACTATTCCAACATCTTAAAATAAACTAAGGGTGAACAATGAGTTTATCTGCTTTATTCTACACACGAGGGTGAATTTCGCTCTTTCTCGCGGTGTTTATTGCTGTTTTTCTTTTCTTTCTTTTTCTACATGATTGTGCAATGTCATACTCCATTAGGCATACTGCTACCCCTTAGCGAGCTTTCGACCAATGACTCCCAGACCATGAAAGACCTTAGGACGCTAGGTGTAGAGACAATCCCCTTAGGCGTACTTACTCAAGTAGCCAGGGCCCCGAAATAAGACTAGCCATGCTATTTCTACTTTTCTTTTCTTTTCATTTTCTTTTTTTTTATACACAGATACCCATGTTTTCCTAGAGTTTAAAAAAATCGATGTTTTATACAGTCTCCAAGCCACTTTTTACATATTTCTCTTTTTAGCACTACAGTTTTCCGTTGAGCAAAACACACGTGTTTCTTATACCTATAAGTATTTGTGAACCCATTTGTGCAAACCGAGAGCATGTATACAACATTATGAATTTCGTTGTATAAAACGTTATAACTCAGCTCAAGTTATCCAAAATATTCAGAATTCATATAAAAATTGCACTTTCATCATTGGCTAGATAAATTATTTTTTATGATTTTTTGCTAAACGGCAAGGACTGTGAGGTAAACAACATGCAACTATGTGCTAAAATGTGAAGCTAAACATGCACATAAAAATTAAACTAATCAGGCAGAACTAAAAAGAAAAAAAAATACTAACTACTACCTAACTACTACCTAATACCCCCAAACTTAAAATATTCAATATCTCAATTGAATGAAGGTAAAAGGTATGAAAACTCCCCTAGTTATCGGTGGTGCCACCCTCCTCGGGTAGTGAGTCCGGTAGTGGATATGTTGCTGCTGTTCCAAACTGGGCCATTTTTGTGTTGTTCATTGTTGAGCAAACGCTTCGGCTAGAGCCCTTGTGAGTCCCGTCGCAAATGTGCCCAAATTTTCGTACATGGCATCGACCTTACGCTCCAACTTTCGGAGCTGTTGATCGCCATAGGTGGCACGCACGTGCATGGACAGGCCCGCCTCGTCTATTTGCGGGGGTTGTTGTTTTGGAAAAATAGGATGAAGGATGAATCCTAGTCCTCGTGGATGTGGTACACCACCTGCCCTGTCTTTGAACTTTTCGATCGTGGCATGAGTAATTTCCTAGCTTGGGTATTGCATCTGCTCGTTTCCCTAGTTGCTTCCCTGATTAGCATAAAGCATGGCTACCATGGATGCGTGTGGAATGCTCCCAACCGTTGTTCGCCGTAAATAGCCCAACATATTCTCGTGAATGAGATGACCAATGTCGATGTATTTTCCAGTTATTATGCCCCACAGAAGACGTGCCCTCTCCGCTGATATTTCGTGCTGGTGGGCTGAAGGAAAGAGAATGGCACATATGAACAAGTTCCACGCTTTTGCATAGCGATTTAGTGCTACAGATAGGAATAACTGCGGCTGTGTTGTGCCAACTTTATACGTCTATTTCGTACCTGACACACATAACTCTGTAATGATCAGCTCCATGTCGGTCTCCAAATGAGCGCCGATTATCCACATAGCAGCCCCCACTGGCGGTGCATCCGTAATTTTGAAAATTGATCGAATAGCACGGGGCCTATAATTTACCTCGTTACCCCGAACCATAGATATTCCGCTCATAGTCACCTTGGCATTGGCATAGAATTCACGAACTATGCTCCTAGGACTGGGTATTGGAGTCGTTGTCAGTCCACCCCAACCTCTCTCTCGAATCATGGTGCACAACTGACCATCCTGACTTGCCGGCTTGAATCCTCGCTCCTTGACGAATGTTTTCACCACAATGTGGTAGTACTCTTGTTGAGCTTCCAAATTAAGGAACTTTTCGTGATCTACAATGTTAGCCTCTTGACTGCCCACAGAGGATGAGGAAGACAACACGATAGATCGTGATCGCTTAGGCCCCATTTGTATTTGCTAGTAATTGCACAGATTATATGATTGGGTAGGAAGAAAAGCTTGAAATTGATAGCTCTCACTCTTGATTTTGCACTCCCACATAGAAACCCTAGCTTTATAGCACTGTTGGAGACGTTGAGGAGAGATGGACTTTGAATGAGGAGAGAATCGTGGTTGATTGACTGCGAGATGTACGACACGAAATTGTAACTGATGAAGAGATAGCGACGTGGATTATGGAAAGGGAGAGAATTTTGCTTCTGTTGATATCCCAAATGAGAGTCCAAATGGTCCCCAACTCTGTTTTAAATCAGCCAAATCAGTCTTAACCCGGTGTCGCGCGCGGCTGCGAGCTTGTTGACTAAGCTGGGTACGCGGGCGCGAGACTTACAGAAACATTGAGTGGATTTCTTATCTGGACGCGCGGTTGCGAGATTTTCTCTTTACTGGGTCGTGCGGCCGCAAGTTTTTCAGATTGTTAACCATATCGGCTTGATCTTGTGGCCGCGATTTTCATAAGCTTGTGCCACGTATGTATGGTGTTCATTTCAATTACACTTTTGTCGTTGATGTTATCCAGTGATGGTTCCTACATAGATATTAATGTACCATGTTAAGGCATGACTTAGTGATTTCATATTAATAACAGCATGCAAGCATTCTCATAGCCATTCTTGTGACAATCTTACGTATGAATAATGGTATCCAATTAAAAAGGAGTTTGATATAACTACTGAAATAACTCAAAATGAAAGATTAAAGACTAAGCAATGGATAGAATAATAATGGGTTGCCTCCCATTCAGCGCTAAGTTATAATCAATTAGCTTAACTGTCTTTGAATTCATTTCAGCGTTGGAATTGTGGTGCTTTCCTTCGTATTCTTTACATCCTGAAATTTCATGACCTCATCTTCCGTTAATGGCTTTTCCTTCAAATCTGCATTTTTACCCGTTGCATATATCAATGGTCCATAATCCCTGGATTTCTGTACTTCATCATGTAGGCACCAGTCCACCACGTCAACTAGAAAGCACTCTTCTTCATCTGTTGGCAAACTGATTGCTTTAAAGACGTTGAAAGTAATCTCTTGATCCTGGACACGCATAGTAAGTTCACCTTTCTACACATCTATTGACGTTTTGCCTGTGGCCAAAAAGGGCCTTCCCAATATTATTGGTATGCTTTTGTCCTCCTCGTAGTCTAAAATGATGAAGTCAGCTGGGAAAATAAACTTGTCCACCTTAACTAACACATCTTCAACAAGTCCCCGTGGATATGTGATGGATCTATCCGCTAACTATAATGCAATGTTTGTGGGTTTTGGATCCGGTAATCCCAACTGATTAAACACTGACAAGGGCATCAAATTTATGCTTGCCCCAAGATCACATAAACACTTACTGAAGTTCAACTTTCCTATGGTACATGGAATTGTGAAAGGCCTGGATCTTTCAGCTTTGGAGGTAATTTACATTTGAAGCCTTTGCATTGCATTCCTCTGTCAAGGCTACTATCTCAAAATCATCTAATCTCTTCTTCCTTGACAATATACCCTTCATAAACTTGGCGTAGCTGGGCATTTGTTCCAATGCCTCGGCGAAGGGTATGTTGATCTACAGCTTTTTGAACACCTCCAAGAATTTGCTGAACTGTTTATCTTCCCTTTTCTTCATTAATCTTTGCGGATACGGAACCTGAATGTGTATTGGTGGTACTGGATTCTTAACTGTCTCCTCTGAGCCTATTTTATCTTTCTCTTTCTGTCGATCCTCAGATTTCTTCAACTTTTCCTGCTCATTATCTGGTTCCTCTGTCTCATGTGGCAAGACACTCTCCTCAAGATTACATTCTTTGGCTGTGGTATGCGACTTACTGTGGTGTGAGTCTTTCCCGGATCTCAATGTAATCGCTGGCATTGTTCCTTTCCTTCTCTTCTTGGATTCGTCTCCATGTTACTTGGAAATGAACCCTGGGGCATGTTAGTAAGCATGTTTTCCATCTGCCCCATTTGAGTTTCCAGGTTCTTTATAGCCACTGCTTGGCTCTTGATCATAACTTCTGTGTTTGCCATGTATTTCATCATCATCTCCTCTACTTCTGATTTTTTCTTCTTGAGGTGCAATTTGAGTGTGATGTTGCTGTTGTTGTTGAGAAAATCCTGGCGGAAAGGGTGGTCTAGGATTAAATTGCATTTCTTATTTCGTGCGCTGAAATTGATTATTTGGTTGAAACCGAGCTTCTTTGATTCCTTGATTATTCGACCAACTAAAATTTGGATGATTTCTGTTGTTGAGGTGGTATGTGTTCTGAAATTGTCCTTGATCTTTTCTGTAGTTGCTCATATACTGCACTAATTCTGAGCTGATAGCACATTGGTTCGTTGAGTGTGACCCCGCATAAATCTCACATATGTAGGCAACCATCTTTACCTTTCTTTCAGCCAAAGTATCTATCTTCTTTGCCATAGCTGCCATCTGTGCTGATAGCTGAGTAATGGCATCAACTTCCAACACAGTCGCAACTTTGGTTTGTGGCATTCGGGACGTAGGATTCTAAAAATCATTTAATGCCATTGTCTCGATAAGATCATAGGCTTCCTCATAGTTCTTTGCCCATAATGCACCTCTAGCAGCTGCATCTACAATCGGTCTCGACTGCCATTCCAATCCATTATAGAACGTGTTAATTACCAATCTGGCATACCATGATGTGGGCACTTTCTCAGCATTTCTTTGTATCTATCCCATGCTTCATGTAATGACTCGCCCTGTTGTTGCTCAAATTGAGAGATAGTTGTCCTCATCTTTTATCAATTTAACTATTTACCAAAACAGAAAAATTGAATACTTTTATTTCATAAAATTTGGGGTCTCACAGATTTGCGCACGGGGTATCATCAACTGAAAGTGAGGAAGGAAGATATACCTAAGACGGCGTTCAGAACTCGTTACGGGTATTACGAGTTTTTGGTTATGTCGTTTAGGTTGACGAATGCGCCAGCCGCATTCATGAATATGATGAACAGAGTGTTCAAACAGTATTTGGACTAGTTCGTCGTAGTGTTCATTGATGATATTCTAGTCTATTCAAAGACGCCAGAAGATCATGTTGAACATCTAAGAATAGTGTTGGAAACACTACGAAGGGAGAAGTTATATGCCAAATTCACTAAGTGTGAATTTTTTTCGAAACGAAAAGTGCGATTTCTAGGACATGTTATAGACAAAAATGGCATATCAAGTAGATCGGTGAAAGTGGAAGCGGTGAATGAGTGGGAGAAATCGAAAACGCCAACCGAGGTTAGGAGTTTTCTGGGGTTAGTGGGATACTATAGAAGGTTCACTCAGGACTTTTCTAAATTAGCTACTCCGCTGACAAATCTGACAAGGAAGTCGGTGAAGTACGAGTGGACAGAAAAGTGTGAGCGTAGTTTTCAAGAACTAAAAAGGAGGTTGAGTGAAGCACCTGTATTATCTTTATCAGATGATACAGGGAATTTTGTAGTTTATAGCGATGCTTCGCATGGAGCACTAGGATGTGTGCTTATGCAGCATGGCAAGGTCATTGCGTATGCATCACGTCAGTTAAAGGATTATGAGAAGGTCTATCCTACTCATGACCTAGAACTGGCAGCTGTAGTGTTTGCTTTAAAAATATGGAGACATTATTTATACGGGGAAAAATGTGAGATATACATGGACCATAAAAGTCTGAAATATATCTTCACACAGAAGGAGTTGAATATGAGGCAGAGAAGGTGGTTAGAATTGATAAAAAATTATGATTGTGATATCTTATATCATCCGGGGAAGGCGAATGTAGTAGCCGACTCATTGAGTTGGAAGGGTAGAGAGAAACTGTCAATGTTAACGACTCAGAATGAGTTAATAACAGAGATAGTGAGGATGGAATTAGAAGTTAAATTACTAAGTGAAACGGGAGAGATGTTATTTGCAATAGAAACTCGACCAACGATAGTAGAACGGGTTAAGAAAGTACAGCTAAGTACTGAAGAATGCAAACAGATGAAGAAGATAATGAAGGATGACGTGAAGACTAAGTATAACCTTGATAAAGAAGGTTTACTTCGTTTTGAATGAAGAATTTGGATTCCAAATAATTCCGAGTTGAAAGAAGAGATTATGTGTGAGGCCCATAGTTCGAGGTACTTGATACATCTTGGTAGTACTAAGATGTATCAAGACCTTCGTCAGAACTTTTGGTGGCCGAACATGAAGAGGGAGATTGCAGAATATGTTAGTAAGTGCTTAACTTGTTAGAAAGTTAAAATTTGAACACCAAAGACCGAGTGGTGGTGATACAACCACCTGGAGATTAGGAGTGGAAATGGGAGCATATCACCATGGACTTTGTGGTGGGACTTCCAACGACAAGAAAAGGATACGATGCTATTTGGGTAATAGTGGATCGGTTAACTAAATTGGCTCATTTTCTACCAATAGGAGTTAGGTATAACCTAGAGCAATTAGCTAAGCTTTACGTCAAAGAAATCATTTCTAGACATGGAGTACTTGTTTCGATTGTGTCCGATCATGATCCACGATTCACGTCGAACTTTTGGAGGAGTTTGCAAGAGCAAATGGGAACGCAGTTGAGATTGAGTACGGCGTATCATCCACAGACAGATGGGCAAAGCGAACGGACAATTCAAATGCTAGAAGATATGTTAAGATCTTGCATTATGAATTTCAAGGGGAGTTGGGACGAACATCTACCGTTGGTAGAATTCGCTTATAACATTAGTTTTCACGCTGGTATAGGCATGCCGCCTTATGAAGCGTTGTATGGAAGGAAGTGTAGAACACCACTTTGTTGGGATGAAGTAGGTGAACGTCGAATGTTGGGACCTGAGATGGTACAACAAACGGTAGACATGGTGAAGCTAATAAGAGCTAGATTAGTAGCGACTCAAGATAGACAACGAAAGTATGCAGATCTTCATCGAGAGAAGACGGAGTTTGAAGTAGGGTCTTATGTCTTTCTAAAAGTATCGTCTTGGAAAGGGAAGATACGTTTTGGGAAGAAAGGGAAGTTAAGTCCAAGGTTTATAGGACCTTTTGAGATTTTAAGGAGGATAGGAGAGGTAGCTTATGAAGTAGCCTTACCTCCAGAAATGGAAAGAATACACAATGTGTTTCATGTGTCTGTGTTGCGTCCTTGTAAACCAGACTATAAGCATGTAATAGAGTATGAGTCTATTCAAGTAGAAAAAGGCTTAACGTGTGAAGAACTTCCGATTCATATTATTGATAGGAAGGAACAAGTCTTGAGAAATAAAATAATACCTTCAATAAAGGTAATTTGGAGTAACCACGATGCTGAAGAAGCAACGTGGGAGCTCGAAAGTAAAATGAAGGAAAAGTTTCCTCATTTGTTTATGTAAGAGTAGCGAGATTCTGGGGACAGAATCCTTATAAGGAGAGAAGAATGTAACGCCTGAGAATTTCGAATTTTCAATGAATTAAATTTTTATTTGATTATGTGGATTAAATGAATTTAATTGATTTATTATGTGAGTAAGATGTTCGAAGGTCGTTCTATGACCTAGAACATATGGACGTGGTTAGTATTCTGGCTTTGTGCTAGAATTAATTGTTGTGAATTATCAAGACAAGAACGAAGGTTTTCTGAGATTGTTTGTGTAAAAACACTATTCATCCGATGTCGTCCGGAGCTAGGGTTTAAAATTTTGAGAAATGCATAATGTTAGAATATGAAGATATTATGGAATATCCAATAACATTTCCGTTATGGAAAACGAAGTTTTCGCCTGCGGACTTAAAACCTAAGGGTTTGTGAAAGAGGTTTCCGAAAGGGAAATGTAATGCGTATAGTCGTTTCGATTATTATACGTATGGAATATGAGTATTATACTAGTATGTATACGAGTATGATATGAAGAATAGTACGACGTATAATACGATTATTATATGAATATTATACAAAGAGAATACGTGAATAATACGCGTAGAATACGAGTTGTATTATTAGAGTATGAGCTAAGGATTTTATCCAATCCAATTGGACTTGGATTAATAACAAGCCCAATAAATTAAGTATACAAGCCCAAGTCAATGCCCAATATTAGATTGGTTAAAGCCCAATGTTTATTAATGTCAAGCCTAATCCAAAGAATTAAACCGTGGGTCGAACCGACGGGTCAAGGGATTGGTAAAACCCATGGGGCAACCTATGGGGATGACCCATGGGCAAGGTGGGCCGGCCACTTGGTGTGCAAGGCAAGTGAATCACTTGGTCACCAAGTATTTTTACTTGGTGACAAAGTGGTAATTAAGTAAGGAGGTGGAAAATTGGACATTTTTTCCCTCATTTGGTTTTCTATATATACAAGACTTAGGTTGGATTTTTGTTGTTTTAAAAAGCTTGTCCAATATATTTGAGAGAGAAAGAGAGCTAGACTTAAACTATTCTTCTACCTTAAAGCTTTTTCATTAGAAGTTCAACAAGAACACTAAGAGTTCTTAAGGTAATACTCTTCAATTCTAATTCCATCTCTTTTGGTTTTCTTTTATCATGGAGAATCATAAATGGGTGGGGTATGGCTTGTAGGGTGGAATGAGAGTGACTTACCATAGATTCAATCTTTATAAGTCATGACCAAATAGAAATCGTAAGTGTTTACGTAAGTGGAAAACATAGAAAGTCTTGAACGTGAACTTAGTTATAATTGAACGTTTTGGAAACTGTTGTAGCTAAGGTATTTGCATCTTGATTGGTTAGGATGTAGATATGAAGTCCATGGAGTATTCCATGTGATTTGGCTTAGAGAAGATTAGTAACGAAGTTATGGCGATTTGTACGGAAATAGACGTTAAACGTCGAAAACGTATAAAGTCTGGATTAAAGGTCAAAAGTTGGTGTGTGACTTGAAAACGTTGGTTTCCAATGTCAACACGTGAGATAAGGTAATTAAGAGTCATTGGTGAAAGAATCGCCGCATTCCGACTTATAACGAAAAAACGAGTATTGAACGGACGAAAACATTAAACGAACGCTCAAAAATGAACTCAAAGGTGAATTCTGAGTTAACGAATTTGGAAATATGAAATTCTTATATGAACACGTAAAGGATGTAATTCCTGACTTTTAGGAATTCGAATGGGTCAATTCGGATGTAAAACGAACAAAATAGGAAGCCGGGAGTTGCGTTAAGAAACCAAACTATTTTGGCCAACTGGTGCACAAATTCGGCGCATGAGAGCCAACCCGTGTTATCGTCATGCATGCCGATTGCGATTATGGTAGGGAGAAAATAAAATGTCCGGAGAGTTTGTACATGGACTCATGGCCATGGCCGCCAAGTCCCGCAAAACCTTCGGAGAGTGAAATAGCATGGCGCCACTAGAATGCATAGGATGTCGCGTCATGTACTTGAAAGCGAGAGAAAAAGGTTGACCAAGTTATTTTTTGTTCCATTTTGAATGAACACGTAATGTAAGATATTGAAGGTACTTAATGTACATTATAAGACTTACCTTAACTCAATTGTAAGGTGTTAATGTAAGAAGATCTAGTAAGGTTTAATAGTAATTAAACGAAGAACATAAAGACGTAATGAGTGAACCGTGAATGACGTTCAACGTTGGTAATTAACCATTTATGATCGAATGTTGGTTAAGGATGTAAGAACGTTAATGAAACGTAACGAAGTATAAAGAGTTGAATCGACTTTAATAACGAAGTTAATTTAAATAAAACATAGAAGAGAAAGAAGTTAGTTAGAACCGTAAAGATAGTTTATGTGATAACTAATTATAGTGTGCTATGTGAATGTATCATGTAGATCTTGTAAAGACTGGGAATAGTTGAATTGTAAATTCGAAGATGCTTGAAGGCAAGTCTTTATTAACGCTTGTCTGACCTTCGTGTTAGTCAAGTTTTTACGTGATGCATGTTATACAATGCATGAATGGTAAATAGAAAAGAGTTGATGCCTGTTTTATTTGGGCTAGACAAGTATTGAAGAGTTGATTGATTTGTTACAAGTTTATTGATATAGAACTGTTAACGCTATCCTATGCCAAGTATTTGGTACGGATGAGAAGGTAAGTTTGTCTATGTACAAACAAAAGTATTTTCATCGATTATTCGATGGGCACGCGAGGTTGCCAAATGTTGAACGTAAATACGTTTAACGTAAGAGTGTTGATCAACATAGAGTACAATAGGCTGATCACCTAGAAGTGCTCGTAAGTAAAGACGGGTGGATGGCCTTAGTGCCGGATATCCTTTTCAAGTATGAAAACGAAAAGAGTATTTTCATGGTCTATTAACCGGTTCATTTTTCCTAAGCTATTATATATACTTGGGAATTGTTGTATGAGAAGTATTAGTCAAGTATTTCAAAATGCTTCGTATATAATTGTTCAGATGTGGAGATTTAGCATGTAATTGTTGATGTGATATTCATATGATTCTGTGTTAAGACTTACTAAGCTAGTTATGCTCATTCTTGCTTGAACCATATGTTTGCAGCTAAAGCCGAACGAACTGAGAGTTCTAAGAGAGATAAAGGCAAGGCTAAGATGGACAATTAATCACCCTATAATAGACTAGTATATTTGTATGTAATATACTTATGAAGAACACTGAATGTATTCAGTTATGAACCTGGGAAAGGATTTATTACAGATGTAATACAAAGATAGTAATTACACTCATTTTGTTATTATTTCAATGGAATGATTGTATGGAATGTAGTATCGTGGAGCATAATCTGTCGGGTTGGAAGATACCCGGATTTGGGGGCATCACATTTATGGTAAGTCCATGACTCACAATAGTATGGTATATTTTTGAACCCCTCGGCGAATGGACGTCTATGGTCTGACTAGGATAAGTTTTTAAACTCATATTATTGTGGAAAGTTTCTGAACTCATAACGTGTGGTAAGTTTGACGAACTGGGGAATAGATAAGTGTGAATGGAGCATTGAGCATAATAGGAATAGATAAAATTATTAAGCAATGGATCATTAGTGGGAGAATAGGTTTTCCAAATCTTCTAGATATGCTAGACTTCGAAATTTTTAACATCAAGCTAAATACGCACTATGTAATACCCGGAAAAAAAAATTAATTAAAATAAAATAAATGACATTTAAATTTATATTTTAAATTAGGCTTTAAACTAAGTAGGTCTAATTTATAATTGTGTAATTTTAAAATCCTATTAAAATTTGGAGAGTTAATAAATATATTAATTAATAAAATCTATTTTCAAGTGAATAAATAACTAAACCTAATCTTATTTTTATTATACAACCTGAGAAAGAGAAAGAGGAGGAAGTTGCCTCTTATCGTGGAGAAGTTGCGTAGCGTAACAATAAGAAAAGGAGACTAATATATCTCGTTTATATGCCATTTGGAATAAGAAATTTAAGCCAGGTAAGATTACTTTGAGTATCATGTGATAAGCATTCTTCAATTGGTATAAATATATTATTATATTACAATAGTAAGTATATGTATGTGATTGATCGGACACATCCTGACTGCTTATATGTAAAGTTGATGATTTAATGCTTATATTTTCATGAATGTGTCATGGTCATTAAAGAGTCCTGTGATGGTAATGGGAATTGAGCATTATTAAAAAAAATCATATTCGCATATGGAGTAACGAAACCATGAGAGTATGAATATGAAATTGAATGAACTTTTGGAAAACATTATGGATATTGATATATAATTATTGTATATGCATACTACTATGATAATTTATTTAACAATTATAATATGTTGACTAATGTATTATGTAAGATTATTCAAAAATAGTTTTTAAAAAAAATAAAAAATTGAAATTTACAAGAACATAATAATAATAATAATAAATCTTGCGGAAAAGGTTTATTAATTAGTAATTTAGCGTATGAATTATTAATTTATTTCTGTTAATTTTTGTAATTAGCTCAGACGGAAGGAATTTAACGAGTTATATTCAGATTATAATTTTGGGTATAACGTTGCTTAATTCAGGTACGGATTTTGTACTCTTTCAGCGACATTCTTGTTAAATTTGATTTGTTCGTTTTGTCCCTTGTTTCGAATTTCATTATTATTTCACATAATTGTTTCTTGTGAAATTCATATAATAGTTCCATTTTGGAGTTAATATATATGACTCGTATTTGTACTCTTTGAATTAGGTTATCATGCTTAGTATTTATTTTTGATAATTGTAACAACCCGATATTTTCTATATAATTAAATCAGAAATTTGGCATATAATTTTTTATTTATTTTAAGGATGAGGATTTGTACAAGATAAGGTGTATATGTATTTATGTGATAAATAAAATATATTTATTACATGAATATTTACAAATAATTTTATTCTAGAATTATTGATTATAAATTATATTCTTTTAATAATTAATTTTATGGTGGAAATATTTTTATTATTTATTTTCCATGAAAATATAGTTATATATTATTTAAATAATATATAAAACAATTATATAATTATTATAATAATTATTTTATTTTATTATATGAAGTTATTTTTGATTAGTTAAGTTATTTATTTTAACTTAATTATTAATGTTATATGAAAGATAAATCAGATATGGAATCCAAAACCCTAATTTTGGATTTTGATCAAGGAATGAGAATAAGAATATAATATAAATTATATTTTAATTTTTCAGTGCTATAATTATGTATTGTATGTGTGTATAGAAAATGGTTGGTAAATTCTAGTGTTGCATATTAAAATCCTATTTTATTAAATTGTTAACGCTAATTCAAAAAGTCAATTTCGGCTTTAAGAATCGTGTAAGTTGTTTGGTAATCGTGTTAATGTAATTAATTATAGGTATTATACTTAATTAGGTAAAACCCTAATTATGGGAAACTCTAATTGTAAATTAGAAATCCTAATTTCCAATTTAAAACCTTAATTTGCTAAATTGGTAACCCTAATTATTAAATGCAAGCTAAATGCTAATTAGTGGACATTAAAAACATAATATTCATGTATAATGTAATTAGAAAATTAAACACGATTAAGAAACCCTAATTTTCAAAAAAATGGAAATTAATATTATTTTTATTTTTGTGCAAACCCTAATTAGTAATTTTAAAACCTAATTACTAATTATAAACCCTAATTATTTAATGATCAAGGTTAATTATAATTAGTAAATTTTAAACTCAAATGTTCAAGTAATCGAATTCGAAAACTAATTATATTTAGTAAACTCTAATTTATATTTTTGGAAACTAAATTGTTATTTATTTTTAAATCCTAATTTTGGAAATCCTAGAATTTTGCTTTTCAAACCTAAAATGGTTCAAACCCTAAACCCTAACCCAAACCCTAAACCCTAAGAGTTTGGTCAAATGTTAAAAATGCCATTAAAATTATAAGCCAAATGACATGTTTACCCTTTTGTGTATTATTGAGGCTATATGTAGGTTTTGACATTAGAGGAAGTTGGTGACCAAATCCAACAACCCCATGTGACTTAAATTGACACATATCAACTCTAGATCAGCCGATACATATATTATAGACTTGTATTTATAGATTAGGAGAAAGAGTATCATTTTGTTAGCTCATTTTGCATCAAACACTTAAACATTTTCTCTCAACCGAAACCCACGAAAATTTTAAGACAAAACAGTCCCATATCAAAGCCCCACTAACACCACAATCAAATCAGTGGCCTGAACCAAGAATTTGCTCAAAAGAGGTAGAACCCTAATTTTAAAAATCTGACTTTAATCCTCTGTTAGATCTTGTGTTTTAAAGTTAAAACATGTTGTATGGAGTCTATTTAAGTGATCTGGGTTGATATATGTTAGATCCATAACAGTTATAGGCTCAGATTTGAAGATTTCAAGAATCTGAAAAAAAACAAAATTATGTCTGACAGTCAAATGTTAGTCCTCATAGATCTTTGGTTGTTATCTTTTTTTTGTTGTCTAAATGTTTGATCTTGTTGTATGCTGTAAGACACCAACTTTTTGAATAAAGATGAATTTTTCTATATTTATCCTTTTTGAATATTATGGAATAAATTTAATATAATGTTATAGTTGTGGGTAGTATTTATAAATTCTGTAAAGTATGCAAGTTGTTATATTATATTCGATTGGTCGGAGAATATTCGTTTTAGCAGGGAATATTCGTACAACGGCGCAATCATTGGTGGACCCCACAACAGAATTATTGTCGGATTGAGAAAACGACAAAAGTATTTTTATAAAAATAACGGCGGAAGTTTTACCATTGATATTGTTGAACTTCTCGGTAGTAAAAATACAGTAATACGCGTGGTTTCATAGTAGCACGTGGTATTGATTATTGATGCTTACGTGAGAAGTCATTCAGTCTTGTTCAATTATTGCTATAGTAATTGTTGCATAGTATCTCACGTTATTTGATTCAATTATTGTCGATATTTTATATATTGTTAAAATCAATAATTGAGACGACAAATTTATTAATATTATTAATTGCAATATTAACGATGTCTAGAAGTTCTGTCAAGGAGAGGTTTTGTCACCTAATTGCGCGCCAATAGGGAAAAATTCTTATTGGAAAGCCCTCTTTCTCACAGGAGCGACTGGTCGATTAATATTGTGAATTATAATAAAGATGATAAATGTTGTTAAAATTATTAAGGTCATTTTTATAAAGTTTGCTTATTTTATAGATTCCTATTTACCCATTTTTCAAAATATTTGGTAGAAATTTTTTATAAAGGTGGGGCCCACATGTGGGGACCACATATGGGGCCCACATGTGATGTATGAAATCTGAAAATTGGGTGGGGATTTGATATTCACGTAGAGGGAGTATAAACATTATTATTTTTTATATATATATTTGATAGTGGATTTTGGGTGGAGAAAGTTGTATATATATATATATATATATATATATATATATATATATATATATATATATATATATATATATAAATATATTTGATAGTGGATGTTGGGTGGAGGAAAGTTTTTTTATATATATATATATATATATATATATATATATATTTGATAGTGGATTGTGGTGGAGGAAGTTTTATTATTTTTTATATATATATATATATATATATATATATATATATATATATATTCTATTCTATTTAAAAGTTTTATGGACCGTCCAGATTAGAAGTGAATCAATCTGGATCGTTCAAGAATTAGTTACTATGCAATCCATTCTTCTATAAATAGAAGCTCATTCCTTCATTATTTCTTACGAATTCACTGAAACTCCATAGAGAAAAATTATAGAGAAACTATAGAAAAGATTTCTGCTACTTAACTACTTTGATATTTAGTTCTTTTTACGGTAAGGGGTGTTATTCTTTCTTATTCATGAAGAGAGGCTGTTGTTATTCCATTATTTATTATTCATTGGAATAACTTGTATAATGTGGCTACCCTATACATGGTGACATTCTTCTAATATTACATTCTTTATTATTCGCCGGAATATCACATCGTCATGCGTTCTGTGGGACCGGTTTCATTATTTATTATTTTGTCGGAATATCCTGTTTGTGCGTTTTCGTGGGACTGGTTCCATTATTTATTATTACATTGGAATAAACTTTTTTGTCATGCGGCCTATCGCATGCATGGTGATTTCTTTTGTTATTCCATTCTTTATTATACTCAGTTGGTTAAAACTTTGACTTCTATACCCATGAAATTAGTGGAATATCTTTGATATTTGCGCTTCATCCAGTATCTTTTCATGGAAATATTCTTCTCAGCATTCTTAAATTTTACTCTACAAAGCAGTATCATGTTGACAATTTGGACGTTATCAGTTCCTAGATAAATTAATTCTTGAACTTGTTTTATTGAATTCTTATATCATTGTCATCATCCTCATGTTTATATTTTTGAAAGTCATCTGTGGCATGTAGTGCATAGATGGACTTGGTATGATTATGACCAGAGATTATTCGTTGTAATCATGACCGTAATGTTACAATTGATGTGGTAAAAGTTCTCATTAGCCCGTAGTGCATTGATGGACAGTTGTTGGCATGATCATGACCATTAATGAATACACAAATATTCTTGGCCCGTAGTGCATGGTTAATTGTGGTCGTGATACTAAAGAATATCCTTGACCGTAGTGCAGGGGTGATTCGATGATGTGGATTATTTATTAAGCTGAGTATCAGCGATAACAGTGATGAAAAAACCTTTTTAATCATAAAAGATAGTAGATTTTATTTTCTACTTGACTCTTTTAATGGATTGCTTGTTCCGCTGCAGTTAAACTTGATGTCTATTATATTTAATCAGTTTAACATTGTTGGAGACTAATGATAATTTATTACGCATTATCTTAGTCATAATATTTCTTCTTGGGCTAGTTGAGCTCACCCCTTTCTTTTCTTTGTTCTCTTCAGAAATGAGAATATATATAGTGGGAAGAGTCGGGAAGCGGAGTGATGGTCCAGAGGATAGCATTAGTAGTCCTCATTATTCTGTGAAATAGTGTGATAATAATTGTAATGAGAACTCCTTTTGAGTTTGTATAATCTCTAGTAGACAATATTTGTATTCAAACTTACAGTTTATGTTTTGTCGTATTGTACACAACAGTTGTATTAGTAAGTTGTATTTGAATTCTGTACCATGTATCTGGCGACCCAAGATGGGTGATGTATACCTAATTTTGGGGGCGTCACATATGCTGTGAGATCTGTGTTCTGCAACTTTTAGTAGGACTAGATCATGCATAGGTTGTAAGATAATCGTGGTCAAAGTCAGTTGACCAACAACGAAAACTGGAAATATGGGCAGCCCAGATTTCCCAGGTGGCTCTGACAAAATTTATAAAGCCTCTGATCTTACTGATCTTTGATGTTTTGGACTGACATGTAGGTTACATGATCATGCATCTATAACACATAGATCGTACATAGAATAAAGGATATTACCGGTCCAAGTAGGGTTGACCACCAGCCTTATGAGTTTCTGGGAAAAACCCAGAGTCGTGAAGAACACATTTTCTAGCATGGGTTGACCAGCTTTGATCTTACGCATGTGATGTTGTTAATATGATATAGTGCTTGATATGTGTACCCTAACATCTCTTCTACAGGATAGAACTTTTTGATCGCATTAAGTAAGCTCAGAACCTTATGATAATCGGGCCTCAAAGTGACACCATGGCATTGTCTTGGTTTCTGGGTTACCTAGAAAACCCAGATCAGTTCTGACAATAACTTTGCATGCGTAGCTCTCTATGATTTTATGTTGTTTATTCATGTTTGTTGTTGAATCGTATAGAATTACATTAGTTCTACACACTGTGATCAATAGATTGACTGTAAACATCATGATCTGATTGTTACGCTTGGTCAAAGTAGTACCTCGTTAATCGTGATATGAATTTTTGAAATTTGCATCACAACACGACGAAGAACACCTATAGCGACGGTTATGTCGCTATAGGCAGTCTTTAGCGACAGTTTGTCTTTAAAATTAATTATTTTTATTAAATAATTAGTAATAAATAGTTTTTAATTATTAAAAATACAAAATAAATTATTAAAAATTATTTTAAAATACAAAAAATAGTTTTTAATTATTTTGAATATATTTCATAAATATATAATATTTTTGGAATATTAAAAGTATTTAATTTATATAATTATAATATTAAATAAATTATTTAAAAATGATTTTAATACATGAAAAATCATTTAAAATTATATTATGGTATAAGAAAATAATTTAAGTTATTTTTGATAACTTTTAATATTTTGTGATGAATTTCATTAATTAATTAATATTAATGATAATTAAGTTATTTATTAAATATATTAAATAAATTATGAAAAATAGAATTAATGATTTAAAAATTATAGAAAAATGATTTAAAGGTTATAAAAGTATTTTAAGTTATAAAATATAACTTTTGATATTTGGTCATGAAAAATATTAATATTTTAATATTAATGATATTAGATTTATTTAATAATTATATTAAATAAATTAGTTTTAAAATGATTTTAATATTAGAAAAATCATTTTAAATGAAAATAAATAGTTTAAAAATATTTGAAGTTATATAACTTTCAATATTTAAAGGTAAATTTCATTAATTATTTGCTATTAATGATATTAGAATTATTTAATAATTATATTAAATAAATTAGTTTAAAAATGATTTTAATATTATAAAAATAATTTAAAATGGAAATAAAGTGTTTAAAGATATTTTAAGTTATAAAATATAACTTTTAATATTTAAAGGATAATTTTATTAATAATTTAATATTAATGATTATTAATTTAATATTAATGATATTAAATTTATTTAATAATTATATTAAATAAATAGTTTTAAAATGATTTTATTACTTTAAAAATCATTTAAAAGGATATAAATGAATTAAAAATATTTTAAGTTATAATTAATGACTTTTAATATTTTGATAAATAATATATTAATAATTAAATATTAATGATAATTATTTAAAAATGATTTTAATTCTTTTAAAAATCATTTAAGTGTAATATTAATACTTTAAAAGTATTTTTGAGTTATTATAAATAACTTTAATATTTTGGCAATGGTTTCATTAATAGTTTAATATTAATTAAATATTAATGATAATAGAATTAGTTAAAATTTAAATCATTTAATAATGAATCCGGTGTTTGAAAATTCATGATTAATTATAATAAATGTTTAAAAAAATTATTATAAGTCATTTAAAAATAATATGACTGATACTTACAAATATTGAACTACAGGATAGAGTCTTAGACTCGATAATTACCCGATAAAGTCATTCGAAGACATCGACGTATATTTCGTAAAATTGATCTGGACTTAGATAATTTGATTAGATATGTGTTTATTTGTGATTCAATGGTTGTGGAACATTTATGACAATGTGATTAGGTTATGTGCTAACTGCAATAAGTAGTGTTATGTGTTATAGTATGTTATTCTAATCGATCAAATGATCTTATAACTGATAGGTGTTATATAAAGATAGAACTAAGTTATGAACTGTAAGCAGTGCATCAGGAAAGTATCTTACCTTTGCATTACCTTTATGCAATGGACATAAGTAAGAAGTTTCAGAATTATATTATTATTGTACTAAATTATTAACCTTATTGTCGTATATATTATATCCGATCATTGTTTATCAACATGATATTATATTATATAACTCATATATATATTCTGTTCGTTATTTTCAAAATATGGTTATACAAGTGTCCCCACTTGGATAGTCATTATAGTTAAACACATGTTTATATATATATATATATATATATATATATATATATATATATATATATATATATATATATCCAAGCTAATTTACACTACACACAAATTTGAAATATCGTTGAATATGATAAAAAAAAAATTGTATCCAATAAAATTGTTTTGGTTCGAATTCCAGACTAAGTATGAACATCCCGATCATGGGAAAACTTATATGCACCCAAGGCGGACAGAGTGAACGATCCTATCGTTCTTGTAATATAGTATTGATCAATACAGGGCCCATGGGAAGTACAATATAACGCTCGTAAGTTATGGCGGTTTGCAGATGAAGTTCTGCTAAACCTTAGCGAAAACTAAAAACAATGTTCATAATCTGTCGACTAATACCTATATATATAGTCAATACGTAGTTTCAAAAATTTGAGATAGAATTGTTATGTTATTATTATCGGTTCAGTTTACTTCACAACTATAAATTCGTTATAGAAGTGATGTACAAAAGAAACATTTATTTATTTCAGCTAATTATATTTATAATTGTTATTATTTGATGGGCACTCAAATGCTCATCCTTGCTTAAATTTAAATGTTTTCAGCTAGGCATGATCAACCCAAAGGTTCAGACAAGAACAAGTGAAGAAGAAAGCAAACAGGATATGTTTAATGGTATCTTTTGTAATAGGTAGACAATATATAGACCATGATATTTATTATCTATCATGTAATATATTATAGTAAAGGTTGCGTACTTGGGATTAGACTCTGATAAATGTAAGTTAAGTTTGGTATTTATATTATTGTTATTATTATTAGTATTATTTCGCTCATAGAAATGGTATCGTAAAGCACCGAGTTTGGGTTTCAAGTACCCGAGTTTGGGGGCTTTACAAGTTGGTATCAGAGCTTAGGGTTAAAAACCTTAGGTGGGCTAGACCTTAGGCTATAACCTTGGAACAGAGGGAAACGTTGAAAATACAAATAACTCATATAGAGTTTAAAAAGGGAGATGAATTGAATAAGTTCATTGTCAAATCAAATAAAAGATAACTTATATATATAAAACTATTAATTGTTGTGTGTATATATCAAGTGATAATCAAGATAGTTTGTGTGTAGATGTTAGATAGAAAAGGATTAGGATACCCTCATGCCGTAAAGAAGGATCAAATCCATACCCCCGAGCCAATATCAAAGCCAATAGCTGAAATAGAGGCTCACATTGAAAGCTACCTCAATGAGGTGGTTGATTTGAAAAGTGTAGTACCGGACCCTGAAACGATAGTATAACTGATAGATAAAATATAGTTAAAGAATATGTGATCAATGTCGAGTTCTTAAAATCATATGTTTGTGGTGAGTTCTTAAACTCATAATGTATGGTAAGTTGGACGAACTAGGTGTAGTTAGGTGTGAATGGATTATTGAGGATAATGGGAATAGACAGATTTCTAAGTAATTGATCCTTAGTGGAGCCGTAAGAAATAAGTAGTACTAGTATTACTTGAATATGTATGATTCTATGTTATGTATATGATAGGTATGTTTGTATAAGGTAATATTTTTCAAATTTTGTATAAGTTGTGGCAGCGATTCCCGACTTTTGAGTCACAAAGGGATAGCGGATGATTAAAGCAATATGTGTTAAGGTATGTCAAGTGTTATGAGTATGAGACTATATGGGATTAATGAAATAAGTTGGTATAAAGATAGTAATTATTTATCTGAACATTGGTCAATTCAGTAAACCAAGTTTTAAAAATCTAATATTTTGAGTATATGATTATTTGAGTAGAAAATTTTACGTTATATGTTAAGTTTATACGATAAAGCTTAAATGCAAGAATAATTTATAATAATGCCACCAAGGAGACGAAAATGAAATATACGGACAGAAGAACCTGCCAACAAAGCTAGAAGATAACCAGACCCGATATAGAATTTTGCGTATATGGACGATCAAGCTATGTAGAACGGAATACCAGTCGCCGGAAGATCAGCCAGATAATCGATCGACGAACGTCAAAGACTTCAAGGCCATCGTACTGCCAGGATTCGGAATATCAACTGACCTTGTTTTTAGAGTTTGTGATAGCTAGGGTAACAAAGGGGCAAAAGATAGTTTTGTCACCTATACGATAAAAGGAAAGGAGATAAAGGGCAAGTCTGCGTGATTTAAGTGTGAATCAATGGAGTATAAGGTGGAAGACTTTCCAAGAAGGAGAAGGGAGGCAAAGAATGTGAATACGAGGAAAGGCAGCAGGACATTGGCGATAACGGGACCAACATCAACAATCAAACCAACGAAATCAACTGCAAGGGTCTTCAATATGACCGTTCAAGAAACTATAGCAGCCGGGGATGCAATTCCATGTATTACTCAAACCAATTTTATTTCTTATATATTATTTTTTTATATATAGTAAATTATTTTATAAATTATTTTGAAGGAGGAAATTGAGTTCTATTAGAAATCAATTTTCTGTATAAGAAGATAGATAAGCTTTATGCTGAATAGTTAAAGATTAGTTCGATTAATTTTGATCGAGATCTACTCGGAATGATTGTGTATGCTATGTACCCTGGTATGTATAGGTTTTAAAATGGTGATTCCGGGGACGGAATCTTTATAAGGGAGGGTGAATGTAACAACCCGATATTTTCTATATAATTAAATCAAAAATTTTGCGTATAATTTTTTATTTATTTTAAGGATGAGGATTTGTACAAGATAAGGTGTATATGTATTTATGTGAAAATATATTTATTACATGAATATTTACAAATAATTTTATTCTAGAATTATTGATTATTATAAATTATATTCTTTTAATAATTAATTTTATGGTGGAAATGTTTTTATTATTTATTTTCCATGAAAATATAGTTATATATTATTTAAATAATATATGAAATGATTATAAAATTATTATAATAATTATTTTATTTTATTATATGAAGTTATTTTGATTAGTTAAGTTATTTATTTTAACTTAATTATTAATGTTATATGAAAGATAAATTAGATATGGAATCCAAAACACTAATTTTGGATTTTGATCAAGGAATGAGAATAAGAATATAATATAAATTATATTTTGATTTTTCAGTGCTATAATTATGTACTGTATGTGTGTATGGAAAATGCTTGGTAAATTCTAGTGTGGCATATTAAAATCCTATTTTATTAAATTGTTAACCCTAATTCAAAAAGTCAATTTCGGCTTTAAGAATTGTGTAAGTTGTTTGGTAATCGTGTTAATGTAAATAATTATAGGTATTATACATAATTAGGTAAAACCCTAATTATGGGAAACTCTAATTATAAATTAAAAATCCTAATTTCCAATTTAAAATCCTAATTTGCTAAATTGGTAACCCTAATTATTAATTGCAAGCTAAATACTAATTAGTGGACATTAAACTCATAATGTTCAAGTATAATGTAATTAGAAAATTAAACACGATTAAGAAACCCTAATTTTCAAAAAAAAATAGAAATTAATATTATTTTTATTTTGTGCAAACCCTAATTAGTAATTTTAAAACCTAATTACTAATTATAAACCCTAATTGTTTAATGATCAAGGTTAATTATAATTAGTAAATTTTAAACCCAAATGTTCAAGTAATCCAATTAGAAAACTAATTATATTTAGTAAACTGTAATTTATATTTTTGGAAACTAAATTGTTATTTATTTTTAAATCCTAATTTTGGAAATCCTAGAATTTTGCTTTTAAAACCTAAAATGGTTCAAACCCTAAATGTGACGCCCCCAAAATAGGTATACATCACTTATTCTGAGTCACCAAATACATGGTACAGAATACAAATATAACTTTAAATATACAACATGAACTGTAAGTTTTAATACAAATATTTTCTTCTAGACAGTATTCAAACTCAAAATAAGTCCTCAATACATTTATTATCACACTATTTCATAGAATAGTGAGGACTACTAATGCTATCATCCGACCATCACTCCGTTCCCAAAATTTAGTCCTCGCTACGTTCTCATTTCCTGAAGAGAACAATGAAAGCAAAAAAGGTGAGCTCAACTAGCCCAGTAAGAAATATTATGACTAAGATAATGCAGAATAAATTATCACTAGCCTTCAACAAATGTTAAAGCGATAAAATATAACAAACATCAAGTTTAAGCTGCAATGGAACAAGCAATCCATTAGAAGAGTCAAGTAGGGAATAAAATCTACTATCTTCTATGATTTAAAAGGTTTTTCATGACTTTTATCTCTGAGACTCAGCTTAATAAATAATCCACATCATCCCTGCACTACGGCCAAAGATATTCATTAGTATCACGACCACAAATTATCCATGTATTACGGGCCAAGGATATTCGTGTATTCATCAATGGTTATGATCATGCCAACAACTGTCCATCAATGCACTACGGGCCAATGAGGACTTTTTCCACATCATTTATAACATTACGGTCATGATTACACCGAATAATCCCTGGTCATAATCATACCAAGTCCATCTATGCACTATGTGCACGAGATGACTTTTCAAAGATAATATAAATATGAGGATGATGACAAGGATATAAGAATTCAATAAAATAAGTTCAAGAATTAATTTTCCAAGAACTAATAATGTCCAAATTGTCAACATGATACTTCTTTGTAGAGTAACACTCAAGAATGCTCAGAAGAATATTTCCATGAAAAGATACTGGATAAAGCGCAAATATCAAGGATATTCTACTAATTTCATGGAGTATAGAAGTCAAAACTTTAACCAACTGAGTATAATAAAGAATGGAATAACAAAACAAATCACCAGGCATGCGATAGACCGCACAGACAGGTTATTCTAATAGAATAATAAATAACGGAACCAGGTCATGCGTAAACGCACAGATAGGATATTCCAGCAAAATAATAATTAACGGAACCAGATCATGCGTAAAGCACAGACATGATGTTCCAACAGAATGATAAATAATGGAACCAGGTCATGCATAAAGCACAGATAGGATGTTTCAACAGAATAATAAAAATGGAATAACAGAAGAATTTCACCAAGTATAGGGGGTAGCAGCGATATCTGAGTTATTCCAATAAAATAATAAAGAATGGAATAACAGAAGTCCTCTTCATGAATAAGAAAGAAAGAATACCCCTTACGAGTACAACAAATAATATCTCTTACCTTAGAAGAAACTGGATATAGGAAAAGAGAGGTAGCAGACTTCTCTTCTTCTTTCTCTCTATAATTTTCTCTCTCTAGAGTTTCAGTGAATTCGTAAGAAATAATGAAAGAATGAGCTTCTATTTATAGGAGAATGGAAATGATACTATGCAATAAAATATTCTAAAAAAATAAAAACTTTTAAATAAAATATAATATATATTATATATACACATGTTCATTACGAATTCACGGGAGGTATTCCCGTGATCACCCCCCCTGTCAAATTTTCAAACTTGTATATGTATATATATATATATATATATATATATATATAATAGTACACCTTCCCGTGGCAAACTTGATTCCCACCCAAAATCAATTTATAATAAAACAACCAACATTAACTACCAAACATTCCACTTTTCCACCAAAATCCATTATCATCATTTTATATATATATATATATATATATATATATATATATATATATATATATATTTGAAACATGTCACATGGATTGAATTATGGGGGGGAGGAGAAGTGGCGTGGGAAGGAAGGAGGTACATTTATTATATATATATATATATATATATATATATATATATATATAAAACAAAAACTGAGATAACTTTTCACCGATAATTTTAAAAATGGGTAAATAGGAGTCCATATAATTACAACAAATAATTCATAAAAAATTTCTCAATATTTTTAACAACATTTATCATCATTATAATTCACAATATTAATCGACGAGGTCGTTCCCAGGAAAGAGGGGGCTTTCCTATAAGGATTTCTCCCTATTGGCGCGCAATTAGGTGACCAAACCTCTCCTTGATAGAACTTCTAGACATCGTTAATATTGCAAATAATAATATTAATAACTTTGTTATCTCCATTATTGATTTAATAATATATAAAATATCGATAATAATTGAATCAAATAACGTGAGATACTATGCAACAATTATTATAGCAATAATTGAACAAAACTGAGTGACTTCTCACGTAAGCATCAATAATCAATACCGTGTGCTACTATGCAACTACGCGTATTACAGTACTTTTAACACCGCGTGTTTCAACAGTTAATGGTAAAACTTCTGCCGTTATTTTCATAAAGTATTTTTGTCGTTTTCTCAATCCGACAATAATTTCGTTGTGGGGTCCACCAATGATTGTGCCGTTGTACGAATATTCCATGTTAAAACGAATATTCCCCAACTAATCGAATATTATATAAAAACTTGCGTACTTTTCAAAATTTATAAATATTACCCACAACTATAACATTATATCAAATTTACTCCATAATATTCAAAAATGATATTTATAGAAAATTTATCTTCATTTATAAAAGTTGGGGTCTTACAACCACCCCTTCTTATGAAATTTTTCCCTCAAAACTAGGGTACGTACCTGGTATGTCAAAGAGGTAAGGATACCTTGATTTCATTTCAGATTCTAACTCCCAAGTCATTTCCTCAACATCGTGGTTTCTCCACAAAACTTTAACTTGAGGTATAACCTTGGAGCGTAGAATATGTTCCTTCTTATCAAAGATTTGAACAGGAACCTCTTCATACGTTAAATCTTCCGCCATTTCATCCGATTCTAACTCAATAATGTGGTTCGGGTCTTTCACATATTTACGTAACATGGATATATGAAAAATGTTATGAACACGAGACATACTTGGCGGTAAAGTGAGTCTATAGGCCACAGTTCCTACTCGATTGAGGATTAAAAATGGGCCAATGAATCAAGGATTGAGCTTTCCTCTCTTTCCAAATCTCGTAACTCCTTTTCATGGAGCAACACGTAACAACACATGATCTCCAATATCGAATTCCAGGTCCTTTCGATGAAGATCAGCATAACTCTTTTGTCGGTCTTGTGAGGTTTTTATACGTTGTCGGATCGTTTGAATCTTTTCCGTTGTCATTTGTACCAACTCCGGTCCCAACAACGTTGCTTCACCCACCTCATCCCAGCATACTAGAGAACGACACTTTCTTCCATACAACGCCTTAAATGGAGCCATGTCAATACTTGCTTGATAACTGTTGTTGTAGGAAAACTCCACCAATGGTAAAAACTTATCCCAACTTCCCTTGAAGTCAAGGACACAGAGTCTTAATAAATCTTCAAGAGCTAAGAAAGCTTGACATCCATTTTTCAAAACTGACGTATTTTTGTTTAGATCCGTGACATGAGCTAAGAAAGCTTGACATCCGTTTTTCAATAAACGAATAGCTTTATGGCATGAGATGAGCGTGATTGATTTTAATGGTTTGGTCGCTTGAATTCGCATAATAGGTTGATTAGGAATATGAAAGCTAATAACCTTACGAAAATAATAAATTTTAGCATGACAAGTAGTTAACCAAACAATCCCTAGAATCACATCAAATGCAAGTATTTTCAATGAAATAAGATCAACAGGTAATGTCAGGGTACCGATTTGAACCAAACAAGACTTATAAACAGTGGATGTAATGAAGGTTTCTCCCAACGGAGTTTCCACAAATAAGTCAAAGTCTAATTTCTCCGGAGTCAAGTTTAATCGTTGAGCGCAAGTAGGAGAAATAAAAGAATGGGTAGAACTGGTATCAAATAAGGTATAGACTTCGCTAGAGTTTATGATATGCTTACCCGTGATGACCTCGCTTGGGTTCCTTGCTTTCTGGGAGGTCACAACAAACGCTCTCCTTTGAACTACCGGCTTTGACTTTTCTGGGACGGCCTTTGGTGCCTCCATCCTAGCTGAACTTGTCTTCGATGAACAATAAAATAGCTAAGTGACCTTCTCTTCCACAATTATAACATGCTTTGGACGACATCGCGCAGTTTGGACTGATGTGTCCCTCCCCTCTGCATTTGAAGCATATGATAGGTGGTCGTTCTCCTTCCTTAACAACGGGTGCTGGTGCTGACATCTTTCCATCATTGTTGAATCTCCTCTTCTTGAAATGTCCATTCTTATTGTTTTGGCCCGGATTACCACCGAAGTGGTTACCATTTCTGCCCTGTTGATTCTCTCCACGCTTGTTGTCACCGCTTCGATGACTGCTCTCACTGGTATTATCATTTTGTTGGTTGTTCTCTTTTGGTTGCGTTGACTCGTTATCGCGCTGTAAGACCCCAACTTTTTATAAATAAAGATTTAATTTCCTTTATTTATTATTTTGAAATAGTAAGGGGTTGATTTGATTAATGTGGTTAGTTATGGGTAAAATGCGCAAATATTTTAAATAATCAAGTGGTTATAAAATATTCATTGTTGTCGGGGAATATTTGTTTGGTCGTAGAATATTCATCTTTTTCAGAATATTCGTATGATTCGCATGACCTTTTGTGGGCCCCATAATGTAAAAGCGATTGGATGAAGAAAACGACAAGTATAAGTTGTTTATAATAGCCAGTAGTTATTACTGAATTAAATACCGTTGGAATACCCGGTGGTTAAAACACGATGTCTGGCGTTGTTGCACAAGAAGATTACCAGTATTGCACCAATTATTGATTCTTACGTAAGAAGGCACTACTCAATAATTGTTACAAGAATTATTGCTCAAAGATTTTATTTTATTGATTCAATAATTGTTGCGTTGATATTTTTATATTATCGTTGTTTCAATAATTGTCACTACAACAATATTTTCCATTATCGAGCAATAATTCATATTATCCTCGAATAATATTATTGGATAACATTATTGGCAATGTCTAGAAAGTTCGCATCTAAGGAGCGGTTTGGTCATCTAATTGTGCGCCAATAAGGAGAGATCCTTATTCGAAAGCCCCTCTTTCCTGGGAACAAATTGGTCAGTTAATATCAGGATTTCGTAATATTATTTGTGAATAATTAATTATTGATTTATATGATAAGAAAAATATTCATTTTATGTGGATATAGATGGAGAAATTTTTTAATGTGACAATTGTTGAAAATTGATATTTTATCTTTTCTGATAGAATAATTGATTTAAATATATTATTATATTTTAAAAATATAATAATGGTGATATTTTTACAATGAATGTGGGATATATGAGTATATGAGGAGAAAGAGTATTTTTGTGGCATTAAAATGATTAACACATGTTTTGTGTGTTGGTGGACCCCATTTCTTGACTGAAATTTGATTATAGCCTGTAAATTCGCCCGTTTATGGATTTCGGTTAATTTCTGTTTGAAATTTGGAAAAACTTTCTTCTGCAAAGTTGTAGATAATGAAATTTCCTATGGAAAAGACATGTGGTTCGAATTTTTCTGATAAAAGGGCTATTTATTATGAATTATTGAAGTTTAGTAGTTCCAAAATAATTGGTTTTAAAAGTTTTAATTATTTTAATTACAAAAATGTTTTTTGGTTTTTGTCATTATTTGGTGGTGAATTAGGATGGTCATGGGCTAAGGAAAATTTTAATAAATATATTAATATTTTATTAAATTTTCGCTTTGGTGTTCTAAGCATTTTCCTATAAATAGGGTGCTTAGGTTAGAATTGAAAATCACACCGTAAACTGAAGTTTTCTCTCTTTCTCTCTATATTATCGAGCGTATTCTTGTGAGTATTTTGATACTTTGAGTGTTGCTATACTATGGCAAGTTCCTTCAAAGACTATATCCAATATTCCAAATGTAATACTATCTTTTGAGGTAATGGATGTTATTTTCTTCGTAAATGATATTATTTCTTCAATATCATTATGCTGAAATATTGGTCTAAATTTTTTATCAAATTTGGAACTTTTCATGTAGGGGTTACTATTCATGAGTTACTATTTACGAGTTACTATTCACGAGTACTATTCACGAAGCATAATGATTTTTCTTGTGGAATTTCTATATTTTAGTGTCGGAGTTACTATTCACATATACGACACTATTCACGAATACGACACTATTCACAGAAAAATTAAATTTTCTTTTCTGTGTCCAAGTTTAGCTGTTATGGTTTCTATCTTTGATTGGATCTATGTTTTGATCTTTATTTTTGAATTCTGCTCCACAATAGTTTATTATGGAGTATTTTTGAACATGGATAAACCGAAGTACGAATCCTTACTATTTGTTCTTTTGTCTCACTGGATTCATTTTCTTTAAAATATATTTTTCATCATCCTCAGTCCTAAATGATGATATAACTGAATATCTTTGGTCTGTAGTGCAGAGATGAATGATTTCTTGATGAATATCTTTGGCCCGTAGTGCAAAGATGAACAGGTGTTTAGATGAACATGACCAACTGATGAATATCTTTGGCCTGTAGTGCAAAGATGACTATTTGATTCAAGATGTATATTGATTGATGTTACTGAGGATAAAATATCGATGATGGACTTTTTAAATTCATAGATGATAGTAGATTTCATTCTCTACTTAACTCTTCTAATGAATTGTTTTTCCACCGCAGATTGTTGATCTAAAACTTGTTGTCTATTGTATTCTATCGATTTTCCTCTGTTGAAGACTAAGGATAATTTGTTGTACATTATCTTAGTCATAATATTCTTTATCGGGCTAGTTGAGCTCACCCTTTTCCATTTTGTTCCATTTTTCTTCTCGTGAGACTAGAATATAAATGTGAACTAGTGGGGTGTGGAGTAATGGTTCAAGAAAGTTGTTTTAGTTGTCCTCACTATTTTGTAAAATAGTGTATCAATAATTTTAATGAGGACTCCTTTTGAGTTTGTATACTCTCTATTAGACAATATTTGTATTTAAACTCACAGTTTATATGTTGTCGTATTTTGCATGACAATTGTATTAATGAAGTTGTAGTTGTTTTCTGTACCATGTTTTTGGCGACTCAGAATAGGTTGGTTGGATTGAACTTATTTTGGGGGCGTCACACGCGCTTCACTAACTGAGCCCTATTTACAACATCTGAATACAAACACAGTTTATGAGAAATAAGATATTGACGTATCTCCGGCTTCAAACCTCTTAAAAACATCCGCGTCATTCTCTCTTCATTATCAACTAAGTGGGGACGCAAAACAGGACAACTCGTAAAACTTGGCTTCGCATCTTGACACACGGCCATGTTATTCTCGCCCAAATTTGATGAACTCTACCTCTTTCATGTGACAAATACTTTCGGGAAAGTACATATCGTTGAATAGTTCTTGGAACTTCTCCCAAGACATCTTTAGTTCGGCAGGTTGAGTACGTTTTACCGATTCCCACCAGTAATCTGCCTCTCCTAGTAACATAAAGGTAGCAAATGGCACCTTTTGCTCCTCGAAACATCCCAAGACATCAAATATCTTGGTATTCTGCTTTATCCATGCTTCCGCCTTAAGTGGTTTTGGCTCTCCAGTAAACTCTAGTGGTCCCAAAGAATTGAATCATTTAGCGGTGACCGTCCGAGAGTTTCGAGTTTTCCACTGCATTTTGGACAGAGCCGTTCTTTTTGTTGTTGCATGAATTGTATAAAGCCTCCGAATATTCCATCATTCATCATCCGGGTCAAGTTGTTGTTGTTTGCACGAGGATTGTCGCCTTCTCGATGCATTATCCCGATTATTAACTGTGGAGACTCAGCGGTCTCGTGTGCTCCATTGCTATTCTCAACAATCTCGGATGTCATTTTCAGACATCGCCACAAAACAAGGGTTAATTAACATATAACATATTATCCCCTGCATCAACCACCAATTAAATACCAAATAAACTTAGGTAGGTCATACTAGCGAAGGAATTCCCCGCCTCCCTCCTAGTTCTAGTCTCACATCTTAGCAAGGATCATATCCCAAGCTTTGATATAATCAGGTAGCGCCCCAAAATAGGTATACATCACTTATTCTCAATACAAATCATACAAATACATGGTATGTAATCTGAATACAACTTTTAATATAAAATATGAATCTGTGAGTTTTAATACAAATATTTTCTCAAGGCATTATTCAAACTTAAAATAAGTCCTCAATACATTTTATTATCACACTATTTCATATAATAGTGTCAATGAGGACTACTAATCCAATGATCAACTATCATCATCAGATAATCATCACCATTATCATTCCATGATGATTTTTCGGCGACATTAGGTCGATTCTAATTAACTATTTCATAATCATAATCAACATTTATATAAGATAAGTTATGACAATAACGGTTTAAATATCAAGGATATTCTACTAATTTCATGGAGTATGGAAGTTAAACTTTAACCAATCGAGTATAATAAAGAATGGAATAAATAAAAGAAATCACCAGAATGCAATAGATCGCATGTATAGGTTATTCCAATGTAATAATAATCCATCTTTTTATTATTCTCGCTGAACATCCCGCCCGTGTTTTACGCATGACCGGTTCCAATGTAATGTCCATCAGAATATCACAGACAGATGTTCCAAATGTAATAATAAAAGATGGATTATTATTCGCTGGAATAACCTCGTCTGCAAGGCCTCATCGCATGCCCGGTGATTTCATTTGTTATTCCATTCTTTATTAAACTCAACAAGTTAAAGTTTTGATTTCTATACTCCTCAAATTAGTGGAATATCCTTGATATTTGCGCTTCATCCAAAGATCTTTTCATGGAAATATTCTTCCGAGCATTCTTGAGTGTTACTCTCACAAAGAAGTATCATGTCGATAATTTGGACATAATTAGTTCCCGGATAAATTAATTCTTGAACTTGTTTTATTTAATTTTTATATCATTGTCATCATCCTCATGTTTATATTATGTCGAAAGTCCTTTCAGGGCCTCAGAGTATGGGGATGGACTTGGTATGATTATGACCGTGGATTATTCTTGGTATTCATGACCGTAATGTTACAAATGATGTGGAAAAGTCCTCATCAATTCGTAGTGTATTGATGGATGCTTGTTGCATGATCGCCACTATCGATGAAATGATCTAATATCCTCGGTCGTGGTGGATGGATAATTTATGGTTGTGATACTAATGAATATCCTCGCCATAGTGCGTGGATGATGTGGATTATTTATTAAGCTAAGTCTCTACGATAAAAGTCATGAAAACTTTTAAATCATGTAAGATAGTAGATTTTATTCTCTACTGACTCTTCTAATGGATTGCTTGTTCACCGCAGCTTAAACTTGATGTTTGTTATATTTTATCAGTTTAACACTATTGAAGGCTAATGATAATTTATTCTGCATTATCTTAGTCATAATATTTCTTACTGGGCTAGTTGAGCTCACCCTTTTGCTTTCATTGTTCTCTTCAGGAAATGAGAACGTAGCAGGGACTAGTCGGGGAACAGAGTGATGGTCCAGATAATAGCATTAGTAGTCCTCACTATTCTATGAAATAGTGTGATAATAAATGTATTGAGGACCCCATTGAGTTTGTATATTGTCTAGATGACAATATTTTTATTAAAACTCACAACATATAAGTCATATTTTACACGACTGTTGTATAATTAAGTTGTATTTGAATTTTGTACCATGTATTTGGCGACTTGAAATAGGTGATGTATACCGATTTTGGGGGCGTCACAGTATACCTAAGCTATAACCACCTATGGGGGTACCATAGGCATGTCCTCTTGGCACCGAGGCATGACACCATCCGTGGTGGTGTTATTAGTCCACCGCGTCTCCGTTTGGGCTCCGAAGGAAGTGGGCCATTTGGTGTTTTATTGTGGGAGGCGTATGGGTTAACCCTAGTTTTCTATTCTACGGATTTGTGATGTTATGCCAAACACACCTATCCAATTTGCATACATTTGGATTCGCAGTCCAATGTATGATTTGCCTGTGTGGCATTATTTTGGTTGCTTGTGTGGAATTATTTTGACTTGCCTGTGTGGCAATATATATTTTTGATCTCACTCGGTATGAAATAACACACAACCATTTGATTCAGTCTATTATTTCATTGTATTAGTTTTGTTTATTTCTGTTCAGTTTAATTAATTGAGTTAGTTACTTCAATTCATTCTTTACTCTTCTGTTTGTTTCGTTAAATTTGTTGATTTGGATATATTCTATTCAGACGTTGGATATCATATTTTCGTCGGTCTTTAAGCTTGAGGCTTTGTTAAGTATGTTGTTTCAGATGATTTTGAATTTCAATTATACATCTGTATATTATCTATATCCATACTGGGCAATTGGCTCATGCTGTGTTTTTCTTCCGACAGGTTTGCAGGAGTGATTCAAGGCTAGTGTGATGAGAATGTTGCCTTTGACCATCTAGGTTGTTTTGATTTTTGGTTTTGATTATTTTGACTCTAGTTGGAGAATTGTAATTAGTACTTCATTGATGGATATCATTATTAATATTTTGAGGTTATTAGTGCTCTATTTACTAATTTTGAGGTTTGTTGTTCTTTGCACGTGACCTCCCTTTCCTTTTCGGGAAAGGGGTGTTACACACTATGCGCCTTTTAAAATGAATTTTTATTCTCAACTTCTGGTGACCATTATGTATGTGTGGACTTCGGGACACTGACACGTCGTTACCCGTTGAGATGATAAAACTGATTTGCAATGATTTTTCAACAGTTTAAAGATTAGTCTATGCTAACTGTTTCGGCTAGACGACAATGATTTGATTTATCAAAATCTATTTTTTTTATCATTAATGTATTATGTAACCTAGTGCAGAGATGATAAAAAAATGACGGAGTTGTAAATACAGGAATACTTAGAGTTGAATTCGATCAAAAACAATCGTTGTCCCACTATTGTATGATGTGTTATAACAAAGTCACTCAATGATGGAATCCTCAAACGGCATGTTAACACAGTACGGTATCATGACGTCATAAAACTATTTTCATAATAATTAATTGCCAATGGGGTTTGGCCATACATAAATGTTTCGATTGAAATTGAATTATTGGTATGAGTCTAAGCTATTTGATTCAGCTAGACCAATGTTTATAAAATTCTAATCGTTCTTTAAAATTTTCCCGAACCGAATTATTTTGGTGCAGAATCTGATAAGACTGAGGTAAGCATCCCAAAAAATTGGGAAATTTTTGTGCGCCCAAGGCGTATAAGAGGAACAGGAAAAATTGTTCCGACCAGCAGTACTTGATCAGTACAGGGCATACCAGGCTAATCACCCTCTGAGTCCGTAAGTCATGACGGTTTGAAGATGAATTTCTGTATAAACCATTTCGAAAATGATAGTTCGTAGTCTATATGACTCCTCAGCATGATTTGAAAAAATTTAACTCTTGTGAGTGATGTTTTGGGTAACATGTGGTGATGAGTATGAAAGGTGTAAGGTGTAAGGTGAATTTCGGGGACGAAATTCTTAGAAGAAGAAGTGAATGTGACAACCCGAGAATTTAGACAATTTAATAAAATCTTAAAAGATTGAATAAAAGTTAAATAATAGACCTAGACAGAAAATAAGTGTATGGATTTGATATTTTTGTGAAGGATTTTTTTTATGGATTTAAAATTTTTGGTGAAGACTTATAGGGTTAAGTGTATGAGTGTATATGAAACTGTGTATATGATCATATATGTGTATAGTTTGTAGTTAAGTGTCTAGGGTTGATCAGATAAGCTATATAAGTGAAAAACCCTAATGTTATGTTAAGAACATCAACGTTCAGTTAAGAAATCCTAACGATTTGTTAGAAACCCTAATACCAGCTCTAGAAACCTTAATTTTAGTTCCGGGAATCTAAAACACTAATCGGGAATATTAGAACCCTAATTTATAAGCCTTAATGTTAATTAGGAAACCTTAATCCTAATTTGCAAGCTTTAAAGTAATTAGGAAACCCTAATTTCTAAATTAGAAAACTAAATTTTCTACTTTAAACCCTAATTAGAAAATCCAAAAAAAATTAAATTTTGCAAAACCTAATGGTTAAAACCCTAAGGGTTATGTCAAATGACTAGTATGCCATTAAAATTATAAGCTAAATGACCAAAATGACCTTTTTTTTATTCTTTAATAAGATGGTGTGTGAATCTTGCCATGATCTTGGTGGTTCACCAACTTAATATATTCCATGTGCCTTATATCTAATGAATCAGCCAACAAAGTGCCACCTTGCAACCCTTTGATACATTGAATCAAAAATATAAGATTTAAGTTAAGAAAAGTAATTTACTTTATTTTTCAACCTAGCCAAGTCATCTCTCTCTCTCTCCCATCCGAAAATTTTGAGAGAGACTAAGTGTTAAGGAAAGTCAATATCATATCTTAGCAAGTCCAGATCAGATCATCAAGATCAGATTCAAGAATTTGAGCTTTAAAGGTATAAAACCCTAGCTCTATCTAGATCCTTAAGCTTTTATGTGATGATGTGTTTTTATGTTTAGAGTTATTTTATGAGGTGTTATTTAGTGATCTAAGATGTTACATCAAGGATCCATAACATCTAGATGCAAGGAAATAGCATTTTTAAAACTGATCATGAACCCTAAAACTATGGCATGACAGCCTAATGGCAGGGCTCATAGATCTGTGTGTGTTAGATGTTATGTGTGTTTGATGTTATAAATTTGTTCTCTGTCATGAGGAGAATAGACTGGAAGTGGTATCAAGTCCATACCATGTCTAGCTCTCAAGTTATGAGTGGTGAAACATGGTTGACCGAGCACGAAAACTTTTTCTGGGCAACCTAGAAATTTCCCAGATTTCCCAGAACGTCTGACAGTGCGTTTTGATGCCTTAGATCTTGCAGTGTTTAATTAGTTTGGCCATGTATGTATATTGGTTGTGTAGACTAACATATAGACTATCAAGTCATGCCATTAGAACACCAAAATCCTGAACAGAATCAAAGTAGTTGACGGTCAAAGTAAGGTTTACAAATCTGTCGGATGAAGATTCTGGAAAACCCAGAAATCTTCAAGAGCAGTTTTCTGAAATGGGTTGGCCGGCCTAGATCTTACTGTTGTGATGTTGTTAGACTGATCTAAGGTTATATTGTTGTTTCTTGACGTCAAGACTATAGGATTGAACCCTTATATCACACAAACTAAGCCCAGAATCCAAGATTCAAAGGCTGGAAAGTAGGTACATTGACTGTTCTTCATTTCTTGGTAACCCAGAAAATGAAGAACAGGTCTGACAAGGTTTTTGATTTCTTATATCTCACTGATATGATATGTTTTTCCTTAACATCATGAGCAACCCAGAAACTTAAAGATCTAAGATCTAATGATGCTTAAACATGGTACCCTACACACTGACCATGAATGTTCTTGGTTGCTCAAGAACACCTATAGCGATAGTTTTGTCGCTATAGACACCTTTAGTGACAGTTTTAATATAAATTAATTATTTTTATTAAATAATTAAAAAAATTGATTTATAATTATGAAAAATACATAATTAATTTCAAAAAATTATTTTAAGTCACAAAATGGATTTTTAATAATTTGGAATATATTTCATTAATATTTTAATAATTTTAAATATTAATAATATTTAATTTATTTAATTATTATATTAAATAAATTACTTAAAAATGATTTTAATATTTGAAAAATCATTTAAAAATATATTAGAGTTTTAGAAAATATTTTAAGTTATTTTGAATGACTTAATATTTTATGCGATGAATTTTATTAATTATTTGATATTAATGATAATTGATTTATTTAATAAATGTATTAAATAAATTGTGGAAAATTAGTTTTAATGATTTAAAAATCATATAAAAATGATTTAAAGGTTTGAAATACATTAATAGTTAATATTAATGGCGGTTATTTAATAATGGTTTTAAGTGTTTTAAAATTATTTAAATGTGATACTAAGGTATTAAAATACTTTGAGATATTATAAATAATTTATAATATTAATTCATGGATTTCATTAATATTTGAAAATAAATAAATAATAATGATAATAGATTTATGTGGTATTTAAATAATATAAATATGATATTATTGATTGGAAAAACATTATAAATGATAATAATTATTTGAATAAAATTTCACGAGCTTGTGAAAAATATTTTGACTGATTAATAAATTATCTAAGTTAATATTAAAGCGTTTAGGTAAATTCCTTTTGACAATAGGCTCGATAATTATCCGACTAGGTCGTCGGGATGTCAAAATAGTACCGAACTCAACTCAGACTGAAATAGTTTGACTTGATACCGAGTCTTAAGTGTTTTATTGACTGTTAGGATTGTGTGGTAATGTGTTTAGGCTATTTTATAACTGTAATTAGTAATAGTTATTGTGATGATATTATTCTAATTTGGAGATCGATATTATTAATAATAGGTTTTTATATGAAGCTAAATAGATTACGTAATAGTAGTCGATGATTCAGGTAAGTTCTCTAACTCGAACTCGAGTCGTTCTTTCAAGTATGATAGTGGTTAATCATTGTTGATTATATCACGTCTATAAATTATTGATTCGCACTTTGTGTATGTTGCATGTGTTCATCAGGTATGAAAGGCTGAACACCTTCATTACCATCTGGTCCAGTTGATTTGTTCATGTTCATTATTGACCATTCATTCTTATTGTCATGATCGTTCAGTTATGAAACTTGATTCATGCTAGTTCGTAATTGTTATGTTGTTGAACGTTAGCCAGCTTATTGTTCAATTCTTTCAATCATGATATATCCTTATATTGAACTTAAACTTGCTAGGCAAGCTTGTTGCTCACCCTTGCTATATCATGATAAACATTGCAGATTAGGACGAATACGTCGGATACAAGCAAAGTCAAGAACAGTTCCGGCATTGGTTTATCGTACAGATAAAACTTGTAACAATATTATATGATAATGACATTGTTTGTCTTATAGGATATTGAATTCAAGTATTAATCTAAGGTTATCGACCATGGGGATTATGTGCAAAAGTTTAATGTATAAATAATTTATATTTATATCTTCCGTAATAGTTACAAAATTAGTGTACCGGATCTGTGGTGATTAGTACCCGGATCTGGGGTCTTCACAATCGCTGTAGATGACAAATCCCTCCGAACCTGATGGTATTGTCAAAACAGGTGCTGAAATGAGTCTCCTCTTGAGTTCTTGGAAGCTCTTGTCACATTCCTCGCTCCATCAGAATTTTGTATCTTTTCGAGTCAGCTGAGTTAATGGAATAGCGATTCGAGAAAATCTTTCCACGAATCTCCAATAATAACCAGCTAAGCCTAGAAAGCTACGTACTTCGGTTACTAACTTAGGTTGCTCCCAACTTTGCATTGCTTCAATCTTTGTCGGGTCCATTGATATTCCATACTTTGATATCACGTGCCCAAGGAATGATACTTCTTCAAGTCAGAAATCACATTTCTTCAACTTGGCGTATAACTTAATTTCACGAAGCTTTTGGAGTATCAGCTTCAAGTGTGATCTTTACGACTTTTGGAATAGATGAGCATGTCATCAATAAAAACAACCACAAAATGATCCAAATATTCCTTGAATACTCGGTTCATCATATCCATGAAAGCCGCAGGAGAATTAGTCAATCCAAAAGACATGACTAGGAATTCGTAATGCCCGTACCGAGTTTCAAAAGCATTCTTTGGAATGTCATCAATTTTAATCTTTAATTGATGATATCTGGAACGAAGATCTATCTTTGAGAAGAATTTAGCACCTTGCAACTGGTTAAACATATCATCAATACGAGGTAATGGGTACCTATTTTTGATGGTCATATGGTTCAACTCCCGATAGTCAATGCAAAGTGGCATACTCCCATCTTTCTTCTTTACGAATAAAATAGCAGCACCCCAAGGAGATGTACAAGGACGAATAAAACCAATGTCTAACAACTCCTGTAGTTGGGTTTTTAACTCCTGAAGTTCAATAGGAACCATTCGATATGAGGTTTTGGAAATGGGTTTTGTACCGGGTTCAAGCTTAATACAAAGATTGATTTCACGCTTTGGGGTAGGACATGAAGTTCTTCAGGAAATACGTCAGGAAATTCATTAACAACAGAAATATCATTAAAATCTGATGTATTTTTGTTTAAATCCATGACATGGGCTAAGAAAGCTTGACATTCATTTTTCAATAAACGAATGGCTTTATGGCTTGATATGACAGTGATTGACTTTAGTGGTTTGGTCGCTTGAATTCGCATAACACGTTGGTTAGGAATAGGAAAACTAGCAACCTTATGAAAATAATCAATTTTAGCATGATGAGTAGTTAACCAATCAATCCCTAAAATAACATTAAATGCATGTATTTTCAAAGAGATGAGATCAACAGGTAATGTGATGGTGCCAATTTGAATCAAGCAAGATTTATAAACAGTGGATGTAATGAAGGTTTCTCATAACAGAGTTTCAACAGATAAATCAAAGTCTAATTTCTTAGTGGTCAAGTTCAAACGTTGAGCACAAGCAAGTGAAATAAAAGAATGGGTAGAACCGGTATCTAATAAGGTATAGATTTCACAAGAGTTTATGATTAGCTTACTCGTGATAACTTCATTCGGGTTACTCGCCTTTAGAGACATCACGACAAACGCTCTCCCTTGAACCGCCAACTTTGTTTTGTTCGTAGTCGCCTTTGGTGCCACTGTCCTAGTTTGACTTGACTTCGCTACCGGACAAAATCGGGCTATGTGACCATCCTTTCCACAACTGAAACACACCTTGGAAAGTTATGAACAGTTTGGACTTATGTGTCCCTCCTCTCGCATCCGTCAGAAGATCTAGGCGGCGGTCGTTCTCCTCCCTAGAAAGCTGTTGATGTTCTTTGGTCTTTCTTTGTCGATGTCTTTCCGTTATTGTTAAATCTTCTCTTCTTAAAATTTCCACATAACTCATTTCTTCTATTGTCTTTGCCATGATTACCACTAAAGTGGTTACCATTTCTGGCATGTTGGTTATCACTGCTTCGATGACTGTTGCCACTGGTATGACTGTTAGCGTGTTGTCGATTGATGTCTTTTGTTTAAGTTGACTCATAATCTCGCTCCAATAATTGAGCTCTATTCACAACATCTGAATACAAACGGAGTTTATGAGAGATGAGATGTTGGCGAATTTCAGATTTCAAACCTCTTAGAACCATTCACGTCATTCGCTCCTCATTATCTACCAAATGGGATGCAAACCAGGATAACTCCGTAAACTTTACTTCGTATTGCAATACATATTGCTCTGCTCCAGTTTGATGAATTCTACCTCTTTCATGTGACGAATACTTTTTGAAAAGTACTTGTCGTTGAACAATTCTTTGAACCTCTCCCAAGACATCTAAGTGCAGACAGAAGAGTATGTTTTATGGATTCCCACCAGTAATCTCCCTCTCCGCGCAACATAAAGGTGGCGAAGGGAACCTTTTGCTCTTCAGTGCATCCCAAGACATCAAATATCTTGGTAATTTGGTTAATCCATGCCTCTGCCCTAAGTGGCTCTGGCTTTCCCAAAAACTTCGGTGGTCCCAACTCCTTGAATTGCTTAGTAGTGACCAGCCGTAAGTTGCAATTGTTTTCACCTGCATTTTGAATAGGAGTTTCTCATTTTTGGTGTTGCATGAATTGTAGAAAGCTCCTAAACATTCCATCATTCATCATTTGGTCAGCGTTGTTGTTTACATGAGGATTATTACCTTCCTGATGCACATTATCTTGGTTATTGATTGGCGGTGTCTCAACGATCTCATGTGCTCCATTGCTTATATCAAAAATTTTAGATGTCATTCTCAAACACTACCACAAAACAAGGGTTAATTAAAAAAATTCACATTCCACATATTAACCCTATATTCTGAACGACCAAAAAATAAATAAGCTTAAGTAGGACAATAGCGAAGGATTTACTCGTCTCTCCCCTCCTAGTTCTAATCCCAGATCTCCACCAGAGATCATATCCCTAAGCTTTGATACCAACTGTGATGCCCCCAAAATAAGTCCACACAACCCATTCTAAGTCGCAAAATACATGGTACAAAACAAAATACAAACTTCATTAATACAACTGTCGTGAAAAATACGACAACACATACGCTGAGAGTTTTAATACAAATTATCTTGTAGACAATATCCAAACTCAAATAAAGTGCTCATTAAAATTATTGTTACACTATTTTACAAAATAGTGAGGACTGCTATAATAACTAACTTGGACCATTACTCCACTCCTCGACTAGTCCCAGCTAAATTCTTGCCTCTTGAGAAAATAATGGAACCAAAAGGAAAAGGGTGAGCTCAACTAGCCCAATAAAGAATATTATGGCTAAGATAATATAGAACAAATTATCCTTATTCCTCAACAGAGAAAAATTTGATAGAATACAATAGACAACAAGTTTTAGAATACAACTGCAACGAAAACAGCAATCCATTAGATAAGTCAACTAGAGCATGATATCTACTATCTTTTATGATTTAAAATTCCATCATCAATATTTTTTTCATGTAACATCATTCAATAAAAATTTCAAATCAACGAATTATCAATGCACTACAGGCCAAGGATATTCGTTAGTATCACCAGTGGTCATGATCATGCCAAATACGTGTCCATCTATGCACTATGGGACAAATAGGACTTTCACCACAAACCTGTGACATTAAAGGTTATGATTATACCAATACACAATTCATTGTCATAATCATACCAATCAAAAGTCCATTTTTGCACTACGGGCCAAAGATGACTTTCAACATAATATATGCATGAGGATGATAATAATGATATAAAGATTCAATCAAGTGAGATAAAGGATAAATTTTAGATATTTATAATTCAATGTATCCAGAGTTCAAAAATGTCCAAATTGTCAACATGATAACTATTTTTGAAGTAAAATTCAAGAATAATATTCATGTATCAAAAATAATTTGGACAGAAAAAAAATTAAATTCTATTCTGAATAGTACCGTATGTATGAATAGTATCGTATGAATAGTACCCAGACATGAAAAGTTTAAAATTTAATAAGAAAGTTCAGACCAATATTCCAGTGAAATGATATTAGATGAAGCGCAAAACTTAAGGAATTTATAATCATTTCAGGAATTATAGAATCAATACTTACCATAGTAAGTTTAAATTTAGGAATATGAAATGAAATAATATCCCTTACATACTATGGAGTATGAAAGAAAATAATATTTCTTACGAGTATTGCATTAAAATAATATCTTTTACCTCTGTAGAAATTGGATTTGACTGGAATATCGGATATTATTCTGAGAAAATCTTGCACAAAAAGCTACACTGAAAGTATCCTTATACTCAAGAGAAATACTCACAATACTATAGAATACGAAATTTTTATATTGAAGGTGTGTTTAGGAAGGAGGTTACCCCAATTTATAGTGCAATGGAGGGAGAAAAGTTAAGCAGGTTTGCCTAACTTTCAATTTTTCTTCCCTGCCAAACTATTCGCCTAACTCTTTTTTCTTCTTTCCAAGCCTAACTTTGCTTTTCCTTTTTTTCCTTATTTGCCTGCAATTTCTTATGGGTGAGGCCCACACTTTTGCAACAATTAAAAGCTTTGCAGGAGAATTGCACGCAATTGTTTTGGAAAAATTTCAAAACCAAAATGATAACCTTCACTCCACTTTTATTCACATGCTGAAAATTATATATCATTTTAATAATATTACCATTATAAAAAAAATTATATTATTATATTATCACATTATTATAATATAATATAATAATAATATATTTAAATGAATATTTTATCGGAGAGGATAATTGCCAAATTTTTAACAAATATTATATGCAAAATTTTATAAATTATATCAAAATAGAACAAATATCCACCACATAATAATTATTCACAATTAATATTATAAGCTCTTAATATTAACAACCAGATCATTCACAGGAAAGAGGGGGATTTCCGATAAGGATTTATCTTTATTGGCACGCAATTATATAACCTAACCCCTTTCCTAGAAAGAACTTTCTAGACATTGCCAATAATGCTAACATATAATATGAATAATTGTGTCGTGTCAATTATTGATTTAATTATATAAAATATTGTGCAGATGATACTATGACAATAATTGAATCAATAATATGAGATACTATGCAATAATTATTGTGGTAATTATTAAATGAAACTGAGTGACTTCTTACGTAAGAATCAATAATCAAAAATAATGTGCAATATCGTGTGCTACAGTGCAACCATGCGTATTACTTTACTTTTATCATCGGGTATTTCAACAATTAATGGTAAAAGTTTTGTCGTTATTTATATAAAAATGTTATTTACGTACGCTTTTATATCTTACGATTTATACATTATGTGGTCCACAAATGATTAAAATTGTCGCATTTAATATTCCCCGACAAAAAGAATATTCTCCGACCAAACGAATATTTTATGACCACTTGCTTACTTTGCAAAATTTACACATTTCACCCCTAACTAAAGTATTATATCAAATCAACACCTTATTATTAAAAATAATAATTAGAGAAATTAAATCTTTATTCATAAAAAGTTGGGGTCTTACAGTGGTTGTCTTTATTGATGACATCCTAATATACTCCAAAATCCTCAAATATGTCTTCACCTATAACGAACTTAACATACGCCAAAGACGTTGGCTCGAGCTGTTGAAAGATTAGGACCATACAATTCAATACTATCCTGGAAAAATGAGCGTGGTAGCTGACGCGTTGAGTAGGAAATCATATGCGGGTACGAGTGCGATATTGTCAACATAAAGGCTCATTTTATATGACTTACAAAGGATGGAGATAGAGTTAAAAACTTCATGGACCCACGTGATGATGTCAAATATATGAGTAGAACCGACTTTAATCGATAAAGTTAAAACTACTCAAGCTACAGACCCGGAGCTAATGCATATGAAGAAGAAGGTGTTTTCTAGAAGCAAGAATCGACGAAGAGAGGAAATCTTAACCCTCTATTTATTGGTCTATTTAAAATCCTCGATCGAGTAGGAACTGTGGCCTATAGACTCGCTTTACCGCCAAGTATGTCTCGTGTTCATAACTTTTTTTGTAAGACCCTAACTTTTATGAATAAAGATTAATTTTCTCTGAATATTATTTGTGAGGCCCCCAAAATAGGTGTAAGACCCCAACTTTTTGAATAAAGATTAAATTTTCTTGAAATATATTTTTGAATATTATGGTGTGGATTTGATATAATGTTATAGTTGTGGGTAATATTTACAAATTTTGCAAAGTACGCAAGTTGTTATATACTATTCGATTGGTCAGAAATATTCATTTAATAATAGGAATATTCGTATAACCAAGACAATCATTGGTGGACCCCCCACAATGTAATTATTGCATTTGATTAAGAAAACGATAAAAATACTTTATGAAAATAACGGCGGAAGTTTTACCGTTAACAGTTGAGCTACCCGGTAGTAAAAGTAAAGTGATGTCTGGCGTGGTTGCATAGTAACACTACGATATTGATTATTGATGCTTACGTGAGAAGTCACTCGATTATACTCATTATTATCTTTGCGATAATTGTTGCATCATATCTATCATATTATTGATTCAATTATTGTCAGCGCATGATCATCCGCATAAAATGTTTTTTATTAAATCAATACTTGAGACGACAAAGTTATTCATATTATAAATTTCAATATTTACAATGTCTAGAAGTTCTGTCAAGGAGAGGTTTGGTCACCTAATTGTGCGCCAATAGGGAGAAATCCTTATTGGAAAGCCCCCTCTTTCTTGGGAACGACCTGGTTGATAAATATTGTGAGTTATAATATTAATGATGAATGTTGTTCGGAGTTGAATTTGGAGATGCGGACGTGATATTTGAGTCCAGAACGACGAAATTAGTAAAAATAGTCTATAAACACAAAAATTTTCGGGATTCACTATTTGGTCAAAAAGTCAATAGTTGACTTTTTCGGGAAAAGTCAAACTTCGAAATTTCAAAATTTATATTTTTGATAAAAATAGTTTCATTATGTTGGAATTGTTTGTGTTAGTGAAAATCGACATTTATTCCGATGATAATTGATGTCTAGGGGTTATATTCATAAATCGGGTAATTTATCGGATAAATGAGCAATTAATTACTACTAATTCACATGCTTATATAACTATTTGTTCACATATGTGTACTATTGAATCACATTATTTACTATTAGGGGAGTTTGTGCAAGATTGATAATACTTGCATGACTAAGTTAAAAATAGAGGTATAGATGGAGGTACTATACTGTAATTCGTATTTTTGATATGATTATACTATTGATTCGGATAATTGAACTATTGATTCACATTATTTACTATTAGGGGAGTTGGTGCAAGATTGATAATACTTGCAGGACTAAATTAAAAATGAAAGAAAAGTTGGAGGTATTGTACTATAATTTTTCGAGCCCCAAACGTCTGTAATTATCGAAACTATATTTTCTATAAATAGAAGCTCATTCTTCCTTCATTTCTCACCAATTCACAAAAGCTTTAGAGATTATTATATAGAGAAATTATAGAAAGAAGAAGAGAAGTCTCGCTACCTCACTATTCCAAAGATCCGCTTTTTCTAAGGTAGGGAGTATTATTTCTTTCGATCCATGAAGAGAACTTCATTATTCCATTCTTTATTATTACATTTGGGATAACATGTATACGCTGAACTCACCGTATACTTGGTGAAATTTTTCGTTATTCCATTCTTTATCATTCTGTTGGAACATCACTGTCATAATGCGTTTCTGTGAACCCAGTTCCATTATTTATCATTTCATTGGAACATCTGTTTGTGCGTTCTACGTGGGACCGGGTTTCGTCTTTATTATTTTGTTGGAATATCACATGCATGCGTTTTACGTGGGACTGATTCCGTTATTTATTATTCTGTTGGAATAAACTCGCTGTGCGATCTATCGCATGCACGGTGATTTCTTTTGTTATTCCATTCCTTATTATACTCAGTTGGTTAAAGTTTTGACTTCTATACTCCATGAAATTAGTGGAATATCCTTGATATTTGCACTTCATCCGATATCTTTTCATGGAAATATTCTTACGAGCATTCTTGAATTTTACTCTACAAAGCAAAGATCATGTTGACAATTTGGGACGTTATTAGTTCTCGGATAAATTAATTCTTGAACTTGTTTTATTGAATTCTTATATCATTGTCATCATCCCCATGTTTATATTTTGTTGAAAGTCATCGGTGGCCTATAGTGCATAGATGGACTTGGTATAATTATGACCGAGGATTATTGATTGTAATCATGGACCGTAATGTTACAAATGATGTGGAAAAAGTCCTCATTGGCCGTAGAGCATTGATAGGCAGGTTGTTGGCATGATCATGACCATTATTGAATACACAAATATTCTTCGCGTAGTAGTGCATGGATAATTGTGGTCGTGATATTAAAGAATATCCTTGGTAGTAGTAGTGCGGGGTGATTCTATGATGTGGATTATTTATTGTCGAGTCCCAAGAATAAAAGTGATGAAAACCTTCTAAATCATTAAAGATAGTAGATTTTATTCTCTACTTGACTCTTTTAATGGATTGCTTGTTCAGCCGCAGATTAAACTTGATGGTTGTTATATTGTATCGGTTTAAACTTTGTTGAAGGCTAACGATAATATATTCGCATTACATCTTAGTCATAATATTTCCCTCTTGGGCTAGTTGAGCTCACCCTTTTACTTTTATTGTTCTCTTGAGAAATGAGAACGTAGCGAGGACTAGTCGGGGAGCGAGTGACGGACGAGATGATAGCATTAATAGTCCTCACTATTCTGCGAAATAGTGTGATAATAATTATAATGAGGACTCCTTTTGATTTTGTATAATCTCTAGTAGACAATATTTGTATTCAAACTCACGCGACTTATGTTTTTGTCGTATTGCATACTATACGGCAGTTGTATTATTAAGTTGTATTTGAATTACATACCATGTATTTGACGACTCAAGATGGGTGATGTATACCTATTTTGGGGCGTCGGTTAATATCAAAGTTTAGGATATGATCCCTAGCTAAGATGTGAGACTAGAACTAGGAGGGAGAGGCGGGAATTCCTTCGCTACTATGATCTACCTAAGTTTATTTGGTATTTAATTGGTCGATTAGAGTGTAGGGATAATATTTTCATGTCAATTAACCCTTGTTTTGTGGCGATATTTGAAAATGGCATCCGAGAATGTTGAAAACATCAATGGAGCATGTGAGACCGCTGAGTCTCCACGGATCAATAACCGTGACAATGTGCATCAGGAAGGCGACAATCCTCATGCAAACAACAACACTGACCAAATGATGAACGATAGAATGTTCCGAGGCTTCATGCAATTCATGCAACATCAGGCGAGATCGGCTCCTGTCCAAAATGCAGGTGGAAACACTGGCAACTCTCGGACGGTCACCGCCAAACAGTTTAAGGAGCTGGGACCACCAGAGTTTATTGGAGAGCCAAAACCACTTAAGGCGGACGCATGGATAAAGCAGATAACCAAGATATTTGATGTCTTGGGATGCTCCGAGGAACAAAAGGTTCCCTTCGCCACCTTTATATTGTGTGAAGAGGCAGATTACTGGTGGGAATCTATAAAACGTACCCAGCGTGACGCACTCAAGATGTCTTGGGAGATGTTCCAAGAGCTGTTCAATGATAAGTTCTTTCCCGAAAGTATTCATCACTTGAAGGAGGTGGAGTTTATCAAGTTGGAACAAAATAATATGACCGTGTCGCAATACGAGGCTAAATTTGCGGAGTTATCCTGGTTTGCATCCCATTTAGTTGATAATGAGGAGCGAATGATCTGAATGTTTTTAAGAGGTTTGAAACCAGAGATACGACAATATCTTATTTCTCATAAACTATGTTCATATTCAGATGTTGTAAATAGGGCTCAGTTGTTGGAGCGCGATAACGAGTCAACGCAACCAAGAGAAAGCAGCCGGCAGAATGAAAATACCAGTGGTAACAATCATTGAAGCGGTGTCAACAAACATGGAGGGAATCAACATGCCAGAAATGGTAACCACTTCGGTGGTAATCATGGCCAAGACAGTAAAAATGGACATTTCAAGAAAAGGAGATTCAACAATGATGGAAAGATGTTAGCACCGGCAACCGTGGTTAAGGAAGGAGAACGACCACCTATCATATGCTTCAAATGCGGAGGGGAGAGACATATCAGTCAAAACTACGCGATTCCATCCAAAGCGTGTTATAATTGTGGAAGAGAAGGTCACCTAGCCCGATTTTGTCATTCACCTAAGACAAGTTCAGCTAGGATGGAGACACGAAAGGCCGTCGCAGAATAGTCAAAGTCGGTAGTGCAAGGGAGAGTGTTTGTTGTGACCTCCCTGAAAGCAAGGAACCTGAACGAAGTCATCACGGGTAAGCTTATCATAAACTCTAGCAAAGTCTATACCTTATTTGATACCGGTTCTACCCATTCTTTTATTTCTCCTACTTGCGCTCAACGATTAAATTTGACTCCAGAGAAATTAGACTTTGACTTATCTGTTGAAACTCCATTAGGAGAAACCTTCATTACATCCACTGTTTATAAGTCTTGTTTGATTCAAATCGGTAACCGCACGTTACCTGTCGATCTTATCTCCTTAAAAATACTTGTATTTGACGTGATTCTAGGGATTGATTGGTTAACTACACATCATGCTAAAATTGATTGTTTTCATAAGGTTGTTAGCTTTCATATTCCTAATAAACCTATTATGCGAATTCAAGCAACCAAACCATTAAAATCAATCACGGTCATCTCAAGCCATAAAGCTATTCGTTTATTGAAAAACGGATGTCAAGCTTTCTTAGCTCATGTCGCGGATTTAAACAAAAATACGTCAGATTTGAAGGATATTTCTATTTTTAATAAATTTCCTGACGTATTCCCTGAAGAACTTCCTGGCCTACCCCCAGAGCGTGAAGTTGAATTTTGTATCGACCTTGAACCCGGTAAAAAACCCATTTCCAAAGCCCCATATCAAATGGCTCCTATTGAACTTTAGGAGTTAAAGACCCAATTACAGGAATTGTTAGACATTGGTTTCATTCATCCTAGTACGACTCCTTGGGGTGCTCCTGTTCTATTCGCGAAGAAGAAAGATGGGAGTATGCGACTTTGTATTGATTATCGGGAGTGAAATCATGTCACCATCAAAAATAGGTACCCATTGCCATGTATTGATGACTTTGTTTGATCGATTCTAAGGAGCACAATTTTTTCAAAGATCGATCTTCGATTCGGATATCATCATTTGAAGGTTAAAAGCGAGGATATTCCAAAGATCGCGCCTTGAGAACCGATGACGGGCATTATGAATTCTTAGTCATGTCTTTTGGATTGACTAATGCTCCTGCTGCCTACATGGATATGATGAACCGAGTATTCAAGGAATATTTGGATCATTTTGTGGTCGTCTTTATTGATGACATCCTCATATATTCCAAAAGTCGTGAAGATCATGAGCAACTCTTGAGGCTGATACTCCAAAAGCTTTGTGAAAATAAGCTATATGCCAAGTTGAATAAATGCGAGTTCTGGCTTGAGGAAGTTGCATTCCTTGGGCACGTGATATCAAGTCATGGAATATCTGTTGACCTAGCAAAGATTGAAGCTATACAAAGTTGGGATCAACCTAAATCAGTGACCGAAGTACGTAGCTTTCTCGGATTAGCTGGTTATTATCGGAGATTCGTGGAAGGATTTTCTCGACTCCATTAACTCAACTGACTCGAAAAGATATAAAGTTCGGTTGGAGCGAGGAATGTTAGAAGAGTTTTCAAGAACTCAAAAGGAGACTCATTTCAGCACCTGTTCTGACAATACCATCTGGTTCGGAGGGATTTGTCATCTCTGATGATGCTTGAGCAAAGTGTTAGGATGTGTTCTCATGCAACATGGGAAAGTCATAGCCTATGCCTCAAGACAACTCAAAGAATATGAGAGGAATTATCCTACTCATGATCTAGAGTTGGCAGCTGTTGTCTTCGCACTTAAAATTTGGAGGCATTACTTGTATTGAGAGAAAGTGGAGATCTTTACGGATCATAAAAGCCTCAAATATTTCTTCACTCAAAAGGAACTCAACCTGCGACAACGACATTGGCTTGAACTGTTGAAAGATTATGATCATACCATCCAATACCATCCTGGATAAGCGAATGTGGTAGCTAACGCATTGAGTAGAAGATCATATGCGGGTATGAGTGCAATATTCACAACACAAAAGCCCATTTTGTGTGACTTGCAAAGGATGGAGATAGAGTTAAAGACTCCAGGGACCCATGTGATGATGGAGAATATACGAGTAGAACCGACTTTAATTGATAAAGTTAAAGTTGCTCAAGTTACAGATCTGAAGTTGATGCGTATGAGGAAGAAAGTGCAAGAAAGTGCTATGCCAGAACCAAGAATCGATGAAGAAGGAATACTTCGAGTCAACTCCAGACTTTATGTTCCTAACAACCACGATTTAAAGTATAAAATCATGATGGAGGCGCACAACACCTGCAGTTTTCAATCCATCACAGGAGTACCAAAATGTATCGTGATCTTCATCATACATTTTGGTGGAGCAATATGAAGAGAGAGATAATATTATTTATCTCAAGGTGTCTAATTTGTCAATGAGTTAAAGCGAGCATTAAGTACCAAAAGGTCCATTGCAACCACTTGAAATTCCGAGAATGGAAGTGGGAGCACATTACCATTGATTTAATTCTGGGTCTTCCCAAAGTTTCTCAAGGCATAGATGTGATTTGGGTCATTGTTGATAGATTGACCAAGTCTGCTCATTTCTTACCGATACGAGAAACTTATACACTTGAACGTCTTGCTCGTATATACATAAACGAGGTTGTAAGATTGCATGGTATGCCAGTATCCATAGTTTCTGATCGAGAACCAAGATTCACTTCAAGATTTTAGGTTAGTTTGTAAAAAGCTATGGGCACGAATTTACGATTTAGCTCGGCATATCATCCTCAGACGGACGGGAAGTCGGAGAGGACGATTCAAACTCTTGAAGATCTATTAAGACTCTGTGTCATTGACTTCAAGGAAAGTTGGGACAAGTTCTTACCATTGGTGGAGTTTTCCTACAACAACAGTTACCAAGCAAGTATTGGCATGGTTCCATTCGAGGCGTTGTATGGAAGAAAGTGTCGTTCTCCAGTATGCTGGGATGAGGTGGGTGAAGCAACGTTATTGGGACCAGAGTTGGTACGTATGACTACGAAAAAGATTCAAATGATCCGACAACGTATAAAAACCTCACAAGATCAACAAAAGAGTTATGCTGATCTTCATCGAAAGGACGTAGAATTCGATATTGGAGATCATGTGTTGTTACGTGTTGCTCCATGGAAAGGAGTTACAAGATTTGGAAAGAGAGGAAAGCTCAATCCTTGATTCATTGGCCCATTTTTAATCCTCGATCGAGTAGGAACTGTGGCCTATAGACTTGCGTTACCGCCAAGTATATCTCGTGTTCAAAACGTTTTTCACATATCCATGTTACGTAAATATGTGAAAGACCCGAACCACATTATTGAGTTAGAACCGGACGAAATAGTGGAAGATTTAACGTATGAAGAGATTCCTGTTAAAATCTTGGATAAGAAGGAACATATTTTACGCTTCAAGGTTATACCTCAAGTCAAAGTTTTGTGGAGAAACCACGATGTTGAGGAAATTACCTGGGAGTTAGAATCTGAAATGAAATCAAAGTATCCTCACATCTTCGACATACCAGGTACGCACCCTAATTTCGAGGACAAAATTTCATAAGAAGTGGAGGTTGTAAGACCTCAACTTTTTGAATAAAGATTAAATTTTCTCGAAATATATTTTTTAATATTATAGTGTGGATTTGATATAATGTTATAGTTGTGGGTAATATTTATAAATTTTGCAAAGTACGCAAGTTGTTATATAATATTCGATTGAATTTGGGAATGTAGCGCCCCCAAAACAGAATACATCACCTATTACGAGTCGCCAGATACATGGTAATTGAATATAAATACAAACTAATTATACAACGATGCGTGTAAAATATGACAAAACATAGGCTGTGAGTTTTAATACAAATCGCCCTCAGAGAGTATACAAACTCAATGGAGACCTCATTACATTTATTATCACACTATTTCACAGAATAGTGAGGACTACTAATGCACCATCTAGGACCATCACTCGTTTCCAGACTAGTCCCCGCTTATGTTCTCATTTCTTGAAGAGAACAGTGAAAGAAAGGGTGAGCTAAACTAGCCCAGTAAGAAATATTATGACTAAAATAATGCGAGAATAAATTATCATTAGCCTTCTAGCAGATATAACAACCGATAGAATATAATAGACAACAAGTTTTAGATCAAAAAGCTGCAGCGTGAATAAACAATCCATTAGAAGAGTCAAGTAAAATATAAAATCTACTATCTTCTATGATTTAAAAAGTTTTTCACCAACTTTATCGCTGAGACTCGGCTTAATAAATAATCCACATCATTAACTCATCCCCGCACTACTGCCAAGGATATTTTTAGTATCACTACCACGAATTATCCATGCTTTCTGTGCCAAAGATAATCGTTTTTTCATCAATGATCTGATCATGCCATAAAACAATTCATCTTTGCAGCCTTGGCCAAAGAGAATCCATAGCCATAATCAAACCAATAACTGTCCATCAATGCACTACGGGCCACTGAGGACTTTTACCACTTCATTCGTAACATTACGGTCATGATTACACCGAATAATCCCTGGTCATAATCATACCAAGTCCATCTATGCACTACAGGCCACGGATGACTTTAAACAAAATATAAACATGAGGATGATGACAATGATATAAGAATTCAATAAAACAAGTTCAAGAATTAATTTATCCAGAACTAATAATGTCCAAATTATCAACATGAATACTGCTTTGTAGAGTAAAATTCAAGAATGCTCAGAAGAATATTTCCATGAAAAGATACTGGATGAAGCGCAAATATCAAGGATATTCCACTAATTTCATGGAGTATAGAAGTCAAAACTTTAACCAACTGAGTATAATAAAGAATGAAATAACAAAATAAATCACCATGTATGTGGTACTTCACATAGACAGATTATTCCAACAGAATACTAAATAACGAAACGAGGTCAGACGAAATTCGCACCGACAGGATGTTCCAACAGAATATTAAAGAATGAAATAACAACAGAAATCCCCATGAATACGGTACTTCGCATAGACAGGTTATTCCAACAGAATACTAATAAGGACGGAATCGAATCAGTCCGGCGTAAAACACAGATAGGATATTCCAACGGAATAATAATAAAAAGGCGGAACTAGGTTAAAGGCGTAAAAAGCGCATATGCGAGGATATTCCAGCAGAATAATAAAGAGCGGAATCGAGGTTGCGTAAAAAGCGCATGCACGAGGATATTCAATGAGAATAATAAAGGCGAAATAATAAAAAAGAATATCACCAAGTATAGGGTAGCTTGGCGTATCTGAGTTATTCAATAGAATAATAAAGAATGGAATAATAGAAGTTCTCTTCATGAATACAAAAGAAATAATACTCCCTACGAGTACAACAAATAATATTCCCTACCTTAAGAAGAAGAGTACTGGATATATGAGTAGTGAAGTAGCAGAATAATTTTCTTCTTTCCCTCTATAATTTCTCTCCATAATAATTGTTCTAAAGCTTTAGTGAATTGGTGAGAAATGAAGGAAGAATGAGCTTCTATTTATAGAAAAATATAGTTTCGATAATTGCACATTTTGGGGCTCGAAAAATTATAGTACAATACCTCCAACTTTTCTTTCATTTTTAATTTAGTCCTGCAAGTATTATCAAACTTGCACCAACTCTCCTAATAGTAAATAATGTGAATCAATAGTAAATCATGTGACTCAATAGTACTAATCATGTGATAAAAACAATTACAGTATAGTACCTCCATCTATACCTCCATTTTTAACTTAGTCATGCAAGTATTATCAATTTTGCACCAACTCCCCTAATAGACATCAATGTCTAGGGGTTATATTGATAAATCGGGTAATTTATCGGATATATGAGCAATTAATTGCTACTAATTCACATGCTTATATAACTATTTGTTCACATGTGTGTACTATTGAATCACATTATTTACTATTAGGGGAGTTGGTGCAAGATTGATAATACTTGCATGACTAAAGTTAAAAATAGAGGTATAGATGGAGGTACTATCCGTAATTAAAGTATTTTTACATGATTATACTATTGATTCACATAATTGAACTATTGATTCACATTATTTACTATTAGGGGAGTTGGTGCAAGATTGATAATACTTGCAGGACTAAATTAAAAATGAAAGAAAAGTTGGAGGTATTGTCTTTATAATTTTTTCGAGCCCCAAAACGTGCAATTATCGAAACTATATTTTTCTATAAATAGAAGCTCATTCTTCCTTCATTTCTCACCAATTCACAAAAGCTTTAGAGAGATTATATATAGAAATTATAGAAAGAAGAAGAGAAGTCCGCTACCTCACTATTCCGGTATCCAGTTTTTCTAAGGTAGGAGTATTATTTCTTTCTTATCCATGAAGAGAACACATTATTCCATTCTTTATTATTACGTTGGAATAACTTTTGTATACTGTGGCTACCCTATACTTAGTGAAATTCTTACATTATTCCATTCTTTATCATTACGTTGGAACATCCCGTCATATGCGTTTACATGGGACACGGGTTCCATTATTTATCATTCTGTTGGAACATCACATCTGTGCATTCTACGGGACTGGTTCCGTCTTTTATTATTCTCGTTGGAATATCCATTTATCGCGTTTTTACGCCGGACTGATTTAGTCTTTATTATTTTTTGGAATATCACATGCATGCGCTTTTACTGTGGGACACGATTCCGTTATTTATTATTACTGTTGGAATAACTCGCACATGCGGTCTATCGCATGTACTGGTGATTTCTTTTGTTATTCCGTTCCTTATTATACTCGGTTGGTTAAAGTTTTGACTTCTATACTCCATGAAATTAGTGGAATATCCTTGATATTTGCGCTTCATCCGATATCTTTTCATGGAAATATTCTTACGAGCATTCTTGAATTTTACTCTATAAAGCGGTATCATGTTGACAATTTGGATGTTATTAGTTCTCGGATAAATTAATTCTTGAACTTGTTTTATTGAATTCTTATATCATTGTTATCATCCTCATGTTTATATTTTGTTGAAAGTCATACGTGGCCTATAGTGCTTAGATGGACTTGGTATGATTATGACCGAGGATTATTTGGTGTAATCATGGACCGTAATGTTACAAATGATGTGGAAAAAGTCCTCATTGGCCCGTAGAGCATTGATGGACGATTGTTGGCATGATCATGACCATTATTGAATACACAAATATTCTTGGCCCGTAGTCGCATGGATAATTGTGGTCGTGATACTAAAGAATATCATTGGTCGTAGTGCGAGGGGTGATTTGATGATGTGGATTATTTATTGGTGAGTCGAGTGATAAAAGTGATGAAAACCTTCTAAATCATAAAAGATAGTAGATTTTATTATCTACTTGACTCTTTTAATGGATTGCTTATTCGGCTGTAGTTAAACTTGATGGTTGTTATATTGTATCAGTTTAACACTGTTGAAGGCTAACGATAATATATTCTGCATTATCTTAGTCATAATATTTCCTACTGGGCTAGTTGAGCTCACCCTTTTACTTTTATTGCTCTCTTCAGGAAATGAGAACGTAGCAGGGACTTGTCGGGGAACGGAGTGATGGACCAGATGATAGCATTAGTAGTCCTCACTATTCTCTGAAATAGTGTGATAATAATTGTAATGAGGACTCCTTTTGAGTTTGTATAATCTCTAGTAGACAATATTTGTATTCAAACTAATAGCTTATGTTTTGTCGTATTGTACATGACAGTTGTATTATTAAGTTGTATTTGAATTTTGTACCATGTATTTGACGACTCAAGATGGGTTATGTATACCTATTTTGGGGGCGTCACAGTTGGTATCAACGCTTAGGGATATGATCCCTGGCTAAGATGTGAGACTAGAACTAGGAGGGGAGAGACGGGGAATTCCTTCGCTACTATGACCTACCTAAGTTTATTTGGTATTTAATTGGTCAGTCAGAGTGTAGGGATAATATGTTTCATGTCAATTAACCCTTGTTTTGTGGCAGTATTTGAAAATGGCATCTGAGAATGTTGAAAACATCAATGGAGCCACAGGAGGAGACCATGAGTCTCCACGAGATCAATAACTGAGGACAATGTGCATCGAGGAAGGCGACAATCCTCATGCAAACAACAACACTTGACCAAATGATGAGCGATGGAATGTTCCGAGGCTTCATGCAATTCATGCAACATCAAAGCGAGATCGGCTCTGTCCAAAATGTAGGTGGAAACTCGGCAACTCTCTGACGATCACCGCCAAAGCAGTTCATGGAGCTGGGACCACCGAGTTTATTGGAGAGCCAAAACCACTTAAAAGGCGGAAGCATGGATAAAGTAGATAACCAAGATATTTGATGTCTTGGGATGCTCCGAGAAGAAAAGGTTCCCTTCGCCACCTTTATATTGCGTGAAGAAAGGCGATTCTTGGTGGGAATCAGTAAAATGTACCTAACTTTGGCCTTTTCAAGATGTCTTGGGAGAAGTTCCAAGAGTACATTCAACGACAAGTACTTTCCCGAAAGTATTCGTCACATGAAGGAGGTGGAGTTTATCAAGTTGGAACAAAATAATATGACCGTGTCGCAATACGAGGCTAAATTTGCAGAGTTATCCCGGTTTGTATCCCATTTAGTTGATAATGAGGAGCGAATGACCCGAATGTTTTTAAGAGGTTTGAAACCGGAGATACGACAATATCTTATTTCTCATAAACTGTGTCCGTATTCAGATGTTGTTATATTGTATCAGTTTAACACTGTTGAAGGCTAACGATAATACATTATCTTAGTCATAATATTTCCTACTGGGCTAGTTGAGCTCAACCTTTTACTTTTATTGTTCTCTTCAGGAAATAAGAGCGTGGCGAGGGACTAGTCGGGGAGCGGGTGGCCGGACGGATGATAGCATTAGTAGTCCTCACTATTCTCTGAAATAGTGTGATAATAATTGTAATAAGGACTCCTTTTGAGTTTGTATAATCTCTAGTACACAATATTTGTATTCAAACTCACACCTTATGTTTTGTCATATTGTACACGACAGTTGTATTATTAAGTTGTATTTGAATTCTGTACCATGTATTTGATGACTCAAGATGGGTGATGTATACCTATTTTGGGGGCGTCCCAATAGGTATACATCACCCATCTTAAGTCGCCAAATACATGGTACAAAATTCAAATACAACTTAATTATACAACAGTCGTGTAAAATATGACAAAACATAATCTAAGAGTTTTAATAAGAATATTGTCATTTAGACAATATCCACACTCAATGGAGTCCTCATTACATTTATTGTCACACTATTTTATAGAATAGTGAGGACTACTAAAACAACCATCTGACCGTCGATCCGTTCCCCGACTCGTCGTCCAAACTATATTCTCATTTTAGAAGAGAACGATGAAAGAAAGGGTGAGCTCAACAAGCCCAGTAAGAAATATTATGACTAAGATAATGCAGAATATTTTATCATTAGCCTTCAACAGTGTTAAACTGATAAAATATAACAAACATCAAGTATAACTGCAGCGGAACAAGCAATTCATTAGAAGAGTCAAGCAGAGAATAAAATCTACTATCTTCTATGATTTAAAAGGTTTTTTTATCACTTTTATCGCTGAGACTCAACTTAATAAATAAAGCACATCATCCATGCACTACGGCCAAGGATATTTATTAGTATCACGACCACAATTTATCCATGCACTACGGGCCAAGGATATTCGTGTATTCATCAATGGTCATGATCATGCCAACAACTGTCCATCAATGCACTATGACCAATGAGGACTTTACCACATCATTTGTAACATTAGGGTCATGATTATACCGAATAATCCCTGGTCATAATCATACCAAGTCCATCTATGCACTACATGCCACATATGACTTTCAGAATATTATAAACATGAGGATGATGACAATGATATAAGAATTCAATAAAACAAGTTCAAGGATAAATTTTTAAATATTTATAATTTAATTTATCCAGAAATCAATAACGTCCAAATTGTCAACATGATACTGTTTTGTGGAGTAAAATTCAAGAATGCTCAGAAGAATATTTCTATAAAAAGATACTAGATGAAGCGCAAATATCCAGGATATTCTACTAATTTCATGGAGTATAGAAGCCAAAACTTTAACCAATTGAGTATAATAGAATATATGAAACTGCAAATGGATTTTTGCCCGCCATGCGATAATCTACGTAGACAGATCATTTTCACAATTTAATAAGGAATGAATATAATGGATCATTCACCATACATGCGGTAGTCCACATAGATAGGTTATTCCAATAGAATAATAAAGAATGGAATAACAGAAGAATTCACCGTGCATAAATAATGGAATGATGCATGAATGCGATGGAGTTATTCCAATGAGAATAATAAAGAATGGAATAACAAAAAAATTCACCAGGCATGCGATAGACCACACAGACAGGTTATTCCAACAGAATAATAAATAATGGAATAACAACCCTTACGAGTATTGAAAGAAAATAACTCTCTTCATGAATACGAAAGAAATAATACCTCTTACCTTAGAAGAAACTGGATACTGGAATAGTGAGGTAGTAGACTTCTCTTCTTCTTTCTCTCTATAATTTATCTCTATAATAATTGCTCTTGTGAGACTTAGTGAGTTGGTGAGAATGAAAGAAGAATGAGCTTCTATTTATAGGAAAATATAGTTTTGATAATTGCACGTTTTGGGGCTCAAAATATTACAATATAATACCTTCCTCTTTTTCTTCATTTTTAATTTAGTCCTGCAAGTATTATTAAACTTGCACCACCTCCCCTAACAGTAAATAATGTGAATTAATAGTTCATTCATGTTACTTAATAGTATAATCATGTGAAAAAACTAATTATAGTATAGTACCTTCATCTATACCTCCATTTTTAATTTAGTCATGCAAGTATTATCAATCTTGCACCACCTCCCCGAATAGTACATGAATGTAATACAATAGTACACACATGTGAACAAATAGTTATAAGCATGTGAAATAATAGCAATTAATTGCTCATTTATCCGATTAATTACCCAATTGGTCAATATAACCTCCAAACATCAATTATTATCAAAATAAATGTCGATTTCCACTAACTCTAATAATTCCAACACAATGGAACTATCAATTTCATCTTTAATCAAAACGAACTTATTCATCATTAATATCATAACTCACAATATTTAACAACCAGGTCGTTCTCAAGAAAGAGGGGGCTTTCCGATAAGGATTTCTCCTTATTGGCGAGCAATTAGGTGACCAAACCTCTCTCTGACAGAACTTCTAGACATTGTTAATATTGCAAATAATAATATGAATAACTTTATCGTCTCAATTATTGATTTAATAATAATAAATATTATGTAGATGATACTGTGACAATAATTGAATTAATAATATGAGAGATATGATGCAGCAATTACTGTAGCAATAATTGAGTATAACTGAGTGACTTCTCACCTAAGCATCAATAATCAATACTGTGTGTTACTATGCAACCACGCGTATTACTGTACTTTTACCACCGGGTAGTTCAACAGTTTAACGGTAAAACTTTCGTTGTTATTTTTATAAAAAGATAATTCTTTCGTTTTCTAACTACAATAATACTTCCATTATGGGGTGCACCAATAATTGTGTCATCGTACGAATATTCCCCGACCAATCGAATATTATATAACCACTTGCTTACTTTGCAAAATTTGTAAATAATACCCACAACTATAACATTATATCAAATCCACACCATAATATTCAAAAATATATTTCGACAAAAATTAATCTTTATTCATAAAAGTTGGGGTCTTACAACATCCCCTTCTTATGAAATTTCATCCTTGAAATTAGGGTATGTACCTGGTATGTCGAAGAGGTGAGGATACATTGACTTCATTTCAGATTCTAACTCCCAGGTCATTTCCTAAACATGGTGGTTTCTCCACAAAACATTGACTTGAGGTATAACCTTGGAGCGTAGAATATGATCCTTCTTATCCAAGATTTTAATAGGTACCTCTTCATACGTTAAATCTTCCGCTATCTCGTCCGGTTCTAACTCAATAATGTGGTTCGGGTCTTTCACATATTTATGTAACATAGATATGTGAAAAACGTTATGAACACGAGACATACTTGGCGGTAAAGGCGAATTTATAGGCCACAGTTCCTACTCGATCGAGGATTAAAATGGGCCAATGAATCGAGGATTGAGCTTTCCTCTCTTTCCAAATCTCGTAACTCCTTTCCATGGAGCAACACATAACAACACATGATCTTCAATATTGAATTCCACGTCCTTTCGATGAAGATCAGCATAACTCTTTTATCGATCTTGTGAGGTTTTTATACATTGTCGGATCATTTGAATCTTTTCCATAGTCATACGTACCAACTCTGGTCCCAACAATGTTGCTTCACCCACCTCATCCCAGCATACTGGAGAACGACACTTTCTTCCATACAACGCCTCAAATGGAGCCATGCCAATACTTGCTTGATAATTGTTGTTGTAGGAAAACTCCACCAATGGTAAGAACTTGTCCCAACTTCCCTTGAAGTCAAGGACATAGAGTCTTAATAGATCTTCAAGAGTTTGAATAGTCCTCTCCGACTGTCCGTCCGTTTGAGGATGATATGTCGAACTAAATCATAAATCCGTGCCCATAGAATTTTGCAAACTAACCCAAAATCGTGAAGTGAATCTTGGGTCTCGATCAAAAACTATGGATACTGGCATACCATGAAATCTTACAATCTCGTTTATGTACATACAAGCAAGATGTTCAAGTATATAAATTTCTCATATCTATAGAAATGAGCAGACTTGGTCAATCTATCAACAATGACCGAAATTGCATCTATGCCTTGAGAAACCTTGGGAAGACTAGTAACGACATCCATGGTAATGTGTTCCCACTTCCATTCCGGAATTTCAAGTGGTTTCAATGGACCTTTTGGCACTTGATGCTCCGACTTGACTCATTAACAAGTTAGACACCTTGAGATAAACTCTGCGATCTCTCTCTTCATATTGCTCCACCAAAATGTATGTCGAAGATTACGATACATTTTGGTACTCTCGGGATGGATTGCAAATGGTGTGTTGTGCGCCTCCATCATGATTTTATACTTTAAATCAGGGTCGTTAGGAACACAAAGTCTGGAGTTGACTCGAAGTATTCCTTCTTCATCAATTCTTACTTCCGGCATAGCACCTTCTTCCACTTTCTTCCTCATATACATCAGCTCCAGGTCTGTAGCTTGAACATCTTTAACTTTATCGATTAAAGTCGGTTCAACTCGTATGTTAGCCATCATCACATGGGTCCCTGAAGTCTTTAACTCTATCTCCATCCTTTGCAAGTCATACAAAATGGGCCTTTGCGTTGACAATATCGAACTCGTATCCGCATATGATCTTCTACTCAATGCATCAGCTACTACGTTTTCTTTTCCAGGATGGTATTGAATGGTATGATCGTAATCTTTCAATAGCTCAAGCCATCGTCATTGTCGCATGTTGAGTTCCTTTTTAGTGAAGAAATATTTGAGGCTTTTATGATCCGTATAGATCTCCACCTTCTCTCCATACAAGTAATGCCTCCAAATCTTAAGCGCAAAAATGACAGCTGCCAACTATAGATCATGAGTAGGATAATTCCTCTCATATTCTTTGAGTTGTCGTGAGGCATAGGCTATGACTTTCCCATGTTGCATGAGAACACATCCTAACCCTTTGTCTGAACCATCACTATAGATGATAAATCCCTCCGAGTAAAATGGTATTGTCAGAATAGGTGCTGAAATAAGCCTCCTCTTGAGTTCTTGAAAACTCTTCTCACATTCATTGCTCCAACCAAACTTTGTATCTTTCCGAGTCAGCTGAGTTAATAAAGTAGCTATTCGATAAAACTCTTCTATAAATCTCCGATAATAACCAGCTAAGGCGAGAAAGCTACGTACTTCGGTCACTAATTTAGGTTGCTCCTAGCTTTGAATAGCTTCAATGTTTGCCGGGTCAACAGATATTCCATGATTTGATACTACGTGCCCAAGGAATTCTATTTCCTCAAGCCAGAACTCACATTTCTTCAACTTGGCATAAAGCTTGTTTTCACAAAGCTTTTGGAGTATCAGCCTCAAGTGTTGCTCATGATCTTCACGGCTTTTGGAATATATGAGGATGTCATCAATAAAGACGACCACAAAGTGATCCAAATATTCCTTGAATACTCGGTTCATCATATCCATGGAGGCAGCAGGAGCATTAGTCAATCCAAAAGACATTACTAGGAATTAGTAAAGCCCGTATCGAGTTCTGAAATTCGTCTTTGGAATGTCATCGGTTCTAATCTTTAACTGATGATATCCAGAACGAAGATCGATTTTTGAAAAGAATTTGGCGCCTTACAACTGGTAGAACAGGTCATCAATGCGAGGCAACAGATATCTATTTTTGACAGTGACATGGTTCAACTCCCGATAATCAATACAAAGTCGCATACTTCCATCTTTCTTCTTCACGAATAGAACAGGAGCACCCCAAGGAGACGTACTAGGTCGAATGAAACCGATGTCTAACAATTCCTGAAGTTGGATTTTTAACTCCTGAAGTTTAATAGGAGCCATTCGATATGGGGCTTTGGAAATGGGTTTTATATCGGGTTCAAGGTCGATACCAAACTTGATTTCACGCTCCGGGGGTAGGCCAAGAAGTTCTTCAGGGAATACATCAGGAAATTGATTAACAATAGAAATATCATTCAAATCTGACGTATTTCTGTTTAAATCTGTGACATGAGCTAAGAACGTTTGACATCCGTTTTTCAATAAACGAATAGCTTTATGGCTTTAGATGACCATAATTGATTTTAATGGTTTGGTCGCTTAAATTCGCATAATAGGTTAATTACAAATATGAAAGCTAACAACCTTATGAAAATAATCAATTTTAGCATGATGAGTAGTTAACCAATAAATCCCTAGAATCACGTCAAATGCAAGTATTTTTAAGGAGATAAGATCGACAGGTAACATGCGGTTACCGATTTGAATCAAACAAGACTTATAAACAGTGGATGTAATGAAGGTTTCTCCCAACGGAGTTTCAACAGATAAGTCAAAGTCTAATTTCTCCGGAGTCAAATTTAAATGTTGAGCGCAAGTAGGAGAAATAAAAGAATGGGTAGAACCGGTATCAAATAAGGTATATACTTCGCTAGAGTTTATGATAAGCTTACCCGTGATGAAGTCGTTCGGGTTCCTTGCTTTCTGAGAGGTCACGTCAAACCCTCTCCCTTGAACTACCGGTTTTGAATTTTCTGGGACAGCCTTTGGTGTCTCCATCCCAGTTGGACTTGTCTTCAGTGCACGATAAAATCGGGCTAGGTAACCTTCTCTTCCACAATTATAACACGCTTTGGATTGCATCACGCAGTTTGGACTGATGTGTCCCTCCCCTCCGTATTTGAAGCATATGATAGGTGGTAGTTCTCCTTCCTTAACAATGGGTGCTAGTGCTGAAGTCTTTCCATCATTGTTGAATCTCCTCTTCTTGAAATGTCCACTCTTATTATCTTGGCCATGATTACCACCGAAGTGGTTACCATTTCTGGCATGTTGATTCCCTCCACGTTTATTGTCACCGCTTCGATGACTGCTACCACTAGTATTATCATTTTTTGCATTTGCCGCTCTCTTGGTTGGGTTGACTCGTTATCGCGCTCCAATAACTGAGCCCTACTCACAACATCTGAATACAAACACAGTTTATGAGAGATAAGGTATTGACGTATCTCGGGTTTCAAACCTCTTAGAAACATTCGTGTCATTCTCTCCTCATTATCAACTAAGTGAGATGCAAACCGGGACAACTCGATAAACTTAGCTTCGTACTGCGACACGATCATATTGTTCTGCTCCAACTTGATGAACTCTACCTCTTTTATGTGACGAATACTTTAGGGAAAGTACTTGTCATTGAATAGTTCTTGGAACTTCTCCCAAGACATCTTCAGTGCGGCAGGTTGGGTATGCTTTACCGATTCCCACCAGTAATCTGCCTCTCCTCGCAACATAAAGGTGGCAAAGGGAACCTTTTGCTCCTCGGAGCATCCCAAGACATCAAATATTTTGGTGATCTTCTTTATCCATGCTTCCGCGTTAAGTGGTTTTGGCTCTACAATAAACTCTGGTGGTCCTAGCTCCTTGAACTATTTAGCGGTGACCGTCCGAGAGTTTATAGTGTTTCCACCTACATTTTGGAAAGAAGCCACTCTCGCCTGATGTTGCATGAATTGCATAAAGCCTCTGAATATTCCATCGTTCATCATTTGGTCAGTGTTATTGTTTGCATGAGGATTGTCGCTTTCCTGATGCACATTATCCTGATTATTGATCTGTGGAGACTCAACGGTCTCCTGTGCTCCATTGCTATTCTCAACATTCTTGGATGTCATTTTCAAATACTGCCACAAAACAAGGGTTAATTGACATACAACATATTATCCCTATACTATGACCGACCAATTAAATACCAAATAAACTTAGGTAGGTCATACTAGCGAAGGAATTCCCCGTCTCTCCCCTCCTAGTTCTAGTCTCACATCTTAGCCAGGGATCATATCCTTAAGCTTTGATACCAACTGTGACGCCCCCAAAATAAGTATACATCACCCATCTTGAGTCGCCAAATACATGGCACAAAATTCAAATACAACTTAATTATACAACAGTCGTGTAAAATACGACAAAATATAATCTAAGAGTTTTAATAAGAATATTGTCATCTGGACAATATCCACACTCAATGATTTCCTCATTACATTTTTTGTCACACTATTTTATAGAATAGTGAGGACTACTAAAACAACCATCTGGACCGTCAATCCTTTCCCCGACTCGTCACAACTATATTCTCATTTCCTTAAGAGAACAGTGAAAGAAAGGGTGAGCTCAACTAGCCCAGTAAGAAATATTATGACTAAGATAATGCAGAATAATTTATCGTTAGCCTCAATGGTGTTAAAGCGATAAAATATAAAAATATCAAGTTTAACTGCAGCGGAACAAGCAATCCATTAGAAGAGTCAAGTAGAGAATAAAATCTACTATCTTTTATGATTTAAAAGGTTTTTCATCACTTTTATCGCTGAGACTCGGCTTAATAAATAAACCACATCATCCCTGCACTACGGCCAAGGATATTCATTAGTATCACGACCATAATTTATCCATGCACTACGGGCCAAGGATATTTCGTGTATTCATCAATGGTCATGATCATGCCAACAACTGTCCATCAATGCACTACGGCCAATGAGGACTTTTACCACATCATTTGTAACATTACGGTCATGATTATACCGAATAATCCGTGGTCATAATCATACCAAGTCCATCTATTCACTACTGGGCACAGATGACTTTCAACATATTATAAACATGAGGATGATGACAATGATATAATAATTCAATAAAACAAGTTCAAGGATAAATTTTTAAAGATTTATAATTTAATTTATCCAAAAATCAATAACGTCCAAATTGTCAACATGATCTTGTTTTGTGGAGTAAAATTCTAGAATGCTTAGAATATTATTTCCATGAAAAGATACTAGATGAAGCGCAAATATCCAGGATATTCTACTAATTTCATGGAGTATAGAAGCCAAAACTTTAACCAACTGAGTATAATTGAATATATGAAACTGCAAATAGATTTTTGCCCGCCATGCATTAATCCACGTAGACAGATCAATTCCATAATTTAATAAGGAATGAATATAAAGGATCATTCACCATGCATGCGGTAGTCCACATAGACAGGTTATTTCAACAGAATAATAAAGAATGGAATAACAGAAGAATTGACCATGCATGCGATAGACCGCACAGACAGGTTATTCCAACAGAATAATAAAGAATGGAATAACAAAAGAATTCACCAGGCATGCGATAGACGACACGCAACGAGGTTATTCAGCAGAATAATAAGAATGGAATAACAAAAGAATTCACTAGGCATGCGATCGACCGCATAGACAAGTTATTCCAACAGAATAATAAAGAATGGAATAACAACCCTTACGAGTATTGAAAAAAAAATAACTCTCTTCATAAATACGAAAGAAATAATACCCCTTACCTTAGAAGAAACTGGATATTGGAATAGTGAGGTAGCAAATTTCTCTTCTTCTTTCTCTCTATAATTTCTCTTATGATAATTGCTCTTGTCAGACTTAGTGAATTGGTGAGAATGAAAGAAGAATGAGGTTCTATTTATAGGAAAATATAGTTTCGATAATTGCAAGTTTTGGGGCTCGTAATATTACAGTATAATACCTTCCTCTTTTTCTTCATTTTTAATTTAGTCCTGCAAGTATTATTAAACTTGCAACACCTCCCCTAATAGTAAATAATGTGAATTAATAGTTCATTCATGTGACTTAATAGTATAATCATGTGAAAAAACTAATTACAGTATAGTACCTTCATCTTTACCTCTATTTTTAATTTAGTCATGCAAGTATTATCAATCTTGCACCACCTCCCCTAATAGTACATGAATGTGAATCAATAGTACACACATGCGAACAAATAGTTATAAGCATGTGAAATAATAGCAATTAATTGCTCATTTATCTGATTAATTACCTGATTGGTCAATATAACCTCTAGACATTAATTATTATCGAAATAAATGTCGATTTCCACTAACACTAATAATCTCAACACAATGGAACTATCAATTTCATCTTTAATCAACACGAACTTATTCATCATTAATACTATAACTCACAATATTTAACAACGGATCGTTTCTAGGAAAGAGGGGATTTTCGGTAAGGATTTCTCTTTATATTAGCGCTGATTAGGTGACCAAACCTCTCCTTGTGAACTTCTAGACATTGTCAATATTGCAAATAATAATATGAATAACTTTGTCGTCGTCCAATTATTGATTTAATAATAATAAATATTATGCGAGATGATATTGTGACAATAATTGAATCAATAATATGAGAGATATGATGCGCAATTTCTGTGTAGCAATAATTGAGTATAAGCGAGTGACTTTTCACGTAAGCCTCAATTATCGATATTGTGTATTACTCTTATGCAACGACAGCGTATTATTGTACTTTTACCACCGGGTAGTTCAGCAGTTTAATGGTAAAACTTTTCGTAGTTATTTTTATAAAAAATAATTTTGTCATTTTCTAACTACGACAATACTTTTCGTTAATAGGGTCCACCAATGATTGTCTTCGTCGTATGAATATTTCCTATTAAAATGAATATTCTCAGACCAATCGAATATTATATAACCACTTGCTTACTTTTGCAAAATTTGTAAATAATACCCACAACTATAACATTATATCAAATCCACACCATAATATTCAAAAATATATTTCGAGAAAAATTAATCTTTATTCATAAAAGTTTGGGTCTTACATTATTTTTGAATAATAAGGTGGGGATTTGATATAACGTTATAGTTGCGGGTGATATTTACAATGTTTGGAAAGTAAACAAGTTGTCATAAAATATTCGTTTGGTCGGGGAATATTCGTTTTATCAGGGAATATTCGTACGATGGTACAATCATTGGTGGACCCATAACGGAATTATTGTCGGAGTTAGAAAATGACAGAAATAACTTTTTATAAAAATAACGGCAAAATTTTTACCGTTAACTGTTGAAATACCTGGTGATAAAAGAACGATGAATATGTGGTTGCACAATACACACTGATTGTATGATATCTTTGATTATTGATGCTCACGTGAGAAGTCACTCAGTTATACTCAATTATTGCAATAGTAGTTGATGTATAGTATCTCATATTATTGATTCAATTATTGTCACAATATCATCTGCACAATATTTTATATTATTGAATCAATAATTGACACGACAAAGTTATTCACTTATTATTTGCATTATTGACAATGTATAGAAAATTATATCGAGGAAAGGGGTTTTGTCACCTAATTGAACGCCAATAAGGAGAAGTCCTTATCGGAAAGCCCACTATTTCATGTGAATGATCTGGTACATGTGTGTGTGTGGGTGTGTGAATATATATATATATATATATATATATATATATATATATATATAATATTATATTTTATTATTTGCATAGTACTACATAGTACTGTATAGTGTTGCATAGTAAAAATCAATAAAATTTTGATTCTGTGCCGAATTCGTCCGTGAATGTTTACTGTGTAGTCTGTGATTATTTTTTCTAAATAGTATCCTGCCATTCTCCTATAAATAGGATGCTTAGTTTAGAATTGAAAATCACACCAGAATCAGAGAATTCTTCTTTTATAATATTGAGCGTATTTCTTTTGAGTTAAAAAAATTTTGAGTACAGCAAATAGTGTAAATTTTTCATCAAGAATATCCCGGCCATACCAGTCAAAAATACTCTCCTTTTAAGGTAAGGGATATTATTTTTGTTCAATATTCGTAAGAAATAATATTTTCTTCCATACTTTGTAGTATTAAGTAATATTATTTCGTTTCATATTCCTAATTCTACAAATGTTGATAAGTATTGCTTCTATACTCCTTGAAATTTGCGATTCATCGAGTATCTTTTCATAGAAATATTTTTCTGAACATTCTTGTTAAATTTAAATCTTTTCATGCGGGGGTACTATTCACGAGGTACTATTCATGAAGTACTATTCACGGGGTACTATTCACTCGTGTACTATTCACCCGGGGTACTATTCATGAGAAAAAATGATTTCTTTCCTGTCCAAATTATTTTTGATACATGAATATTATTCTTGAATTTTACTCCACAAAGCAGTTATCATGTTGACAATTTGGACATTCTTGAACTCTGGATAAATTGAATTATAAAAATTTAAAATATATCATTGTTGTCACTTAATTGAATTCTTATATCATTGTTATCATCATCATGCTTATATTGTGATGAAAGTCATATTTGGCCCATAGTGCATATATGGACTGTTGGTTGGTATGATTATGACTAGGAATTATGTATCGGTATAATCATGACAAGTAATGTTATAAATGATGTGGTAAAAGTCTTCATCGGCCCGTAGTGCATTGATGGACAGTTGTTGGCATGATCATGACCACTGGTGATAGTAATGAATATCCTTGGCACGTAGTGCATGGATGATTCGTGGATGTGATACTAATGAATATCCTCGCCCATAGTGCATGGATAATTCAATGATGTGGATTATTTATTGAGTTGTGTTTCAGCGATAAAATATTGATGATGAACTTTTAAATCATAGAAGATAGTAGATATCATGCTCTACTTGACTCTTCTAATGGATTGCTTGTTCCACTGTAGTTAAACTTGTTGTCTATTGTATTCTATCAGTTTTACACTGTTGAAGGCTAACGATAATTTATTCTGCATATTCTTAGTCATAATATTCTTTACTGGGCTAGTTGAGCTCACCCTTTACTTTCATTGTTCTCTTCAGGAAATGAGAACATAGTTGGGACTAGTCGGGGAATGGAGTGACAGTCCGAGATGGTGGTTGTAGTAGTCCTCACTATTCTATAAATAAGTATGATAATGATTGTAATGAGGACTCTATTTGAATTTGGATATTGTCTACGAAACAATATTCGTGTTAAAACTCTCAACTACGTTTTCTCGTATTGTATAAATGAAGTTTGTATTTAAATTATGTAGTATGTATTTGGTGACTCAAAATGGGTTGTGTATACCTATTTTGGGGGAGTCACAGTTGGTATCAAAGCGTAGGGATATGATCCCTGGCTGAGATGTGAGGCTAGAACTAGGAGGGGAGTGACGAGTAAATCCTTCGCTAGTATGATCTACCTAAGCTTATTTGTTATTTAATTGGTCGGTCAGAATATAGGGATAATATGTGGCATGTCAATTAACCCTTGTTTTGTGGCAGTATTTAAAATGGAATCTGAAAATGTTGAGATAAGCAATGGAGCACATGAGACCGTTGAGTCACCGATGATCAATAACCAGGATAATGTGCATCAGGAAGGCAATAATCCTCATGTAAACAACAACACCGACCAAATGATGAACGACGGGATGTTTAGAAGCTTTCTGCAATTCATACAACATCAGGCGAGAGAGACTCCTCTTCAAAATGCAGGTGGAAACACTGGCAACTCAGGGATGGTCACCGCTAAGCAATTCAAGGAGCTGGAACCACCAAAGTTTTAGGAAAGCCAGAACCACTTAAGGCAGAGACATGGATTAAGCAGATCACCAAGATATTTGATGTCTTGGGATGCTCTGAGGAGTAAAAAGTTCCCTTTGCCACCTTCATGTTGCGAGGAGAGGCAGATCATTGGTGGGAATCTGTAAAGCGTACTCAGCATTCCGCACTAAAGATGTCTTGGAAGAAGTTCCAAGAATTGTTCAACGATAAGTACTTTTCTGAATGTATTTGTCATATGAAGGAGGTTGAATTCATCAAGCTGGAGCAAAACAATATGACTGTATCGCAATACGAGGCTAAATTTACGGATTTATCCCAATTTGCATCTCATTTGGTAGATAATGAGGAGCGTATGACACGAATGTTTCTGCGAGGTTGGAAACCCGAAATACGTCAATACCTCATTTCTCACAAAATTTGCTTGTATTCAGATGTTGTGAATAGGGCTCAGTTATTGGGGCGCGATAATGAGTCAGCCTAACCAAAAGATAGCAGTCGAGAAAACGATAATACCAGTGGTAGCAGTCATCGAAGCGGTTACAACAAACGTGGAGGAAATTAACATGCCAAAATTGGTCACCACTTGAGTGGTAATCCTGGCCAAGATAATAGAAGTGGAAATTTCAAGAAGAGGAGATTCAAAAATGATGGAAAGACAGCAGCACCAGCAACCGTTTTCAAGGAAGGAGAACGACCACCGGTCGTATGCTACACATGCGGAGGGGTGGGACACATTAGTCCAAACTGTACGCAGCAACCCAAAGCATGTTACAATTGTGGAAGAGAAGGTCACCTAGCTCGATTTTATCGTGTAGTGAAGTCAAGTCCAGCTGGGATGGAGACACCAAAGGCTATCCCAGACAAGTTAAATTCGGTAGTTCAAGGGAGAGTGTTTGTCCCTCCCAAAAAGCGAGGAACTCGAATGAAGTTATCACGGATAAGCTAATCATAAACTCTTGCGAAGTCTATACCTTATTTGATATCGGTTCTACCCATTCTTTTATTTCACCTACTTGCGCTCAACTTTTAAATTTGACTTCAGAGAAATTAGACTTTGACTTATGTATTGAAACTTCATTGGGAGAAACCTTCATTACATCCACTGTTTATAAATGTTGTTTGATTCAAATCGGCACCTTCACATTACCTTTCGATCTCATCTCTTTGAAAATACTTGCATTTGATGTGCTTTTAGGGATTAATTGGTTAACTACTTATCATGCTAAAATTGATTATTTTCGTAAGGTTGTTAGCTTTCATATTCCTATCCAACCTATTATGAGAATTCAAGCAACCAAACCACTAAAGTCATTCACTGTCATATCAAACCATAAAGCCATAAGTTTATTGAAAACGGATATCAAGCTTTTTTAGCCCATGTCATGAATTTAAATAAAAATACGTCAGATTTGAATGATATTTCTATTGTTAATAAATTTCCTGACGTATTCCTGGAAGAACTTCCTGGCCTACCCCAAGAGCGTGAAATCAAATTTTGTATTGACCTTGAACCCGATACAAAACTCATTTCCAAACCCCATATCGAATGGCTCTTATTGAACTTCAGGAGTTAAAAACCCAATTGCAGGAATTGTTAGACATCGGTTTCATTCGTCCTAATACATCTCCTTGGGCTGCTCCTGTTCTATTCGTAAAGAAGAAAGATGGGAGTATGAGACTTTGCATTGACTATCGGGAGTTGAATCATGTCACCATCAAAAATAGGTACCCATTGCCTCGCATTGATGACCTGTTTGACCAGTTGTAAGGTGAAAAATTCTTTTTAAAGATCGATCTTCGTTCCAGATATCATCAGTTAAAGATGAAAACTGATGACATTCCAAAGACTGCTTTTAGAACTCGGTACGGGCATTAAGAATTCCTTGTCACGTCTTTTGGATTGACTAATGCTCCTACTGCCTTCATGGATATGATGAACTGAGTATTCAAAAAATATTTGGATCATTTTGTGGTTGTCTTTATTGACGACATCCTCATATACTTCAAAAGCCATGAAGATCATGAGCAACACTTGAGGATGATACTCCAAAAGCTTCATGAAAATAATCTATATGCCAAGTTGAAGAAATGCGAGTTCTGGATTGAGGAAGTAGCATTCCTTGGGCACGTGATATCAAATCATGGAATATCTGTTGACCCAGCGAAGATTGAAGCAATACAAAGCTGGGAGCAACCTAAGACAGTGACCGAAGTACGTAGCTTTCCGGACTTAGTTGGTTATTATCGAAGATTTGTGGAATTATTTTCTCGAATCTCTACTCCATTAACTCAGCTAACTCGAAAAGATACAAAATTTGATTGGAACGAGGAATGTGAGAAGAGTTTTCAAGAACTAGAGAGGAGACTAATTTTAGCATCTGTTCTGATAATACCATCAGGTTCGGAGGAATTTATCATCTATAGTGATGCTTCAGGCAGAGGTTTAGGATGTGTTCTCATGCAATATGGGAAAGTCATAGCATATGCCTCACGACAACCCAAAGAATATGAGAGGAATTATCTTACTCATGATCTAGAGTTGGCAGCAGTTGTTTTCATGCTTAAAATCTGGAGGCATTACCTATATGGGGAGAAGGTGGAGATCTATACAGATCATAAAAGCCTCAAATATTTTTTCCCCCAAAAGGAACTCAACATGCGGCAATGACGTTGGCTCAAACTGTTGAAAGATTACGATCATACAATTCAATACCATCCTAGAAAAACAAACGTGGTAGCTGACGTGTTGAGTAGAAGATCATATGCAGATATGAGTGCGATATTATCAATGCAAAGGCCCATTTGGTATGACTTGCAAAGGATGGAGATAGAGTTAAAGACTCTAGGGACCCCCGTGATGATGTCAAATATACGAATAGAACCGACTTTAATCAATAAAGTTAAAGCTACTCAAGCTACAGACCTGGAGCTGATGCGTATGAGGAAGAAAGTACAAGAAGGTGTTATTTCGGAAGAAAGAATCGATGAAGAAGGAATACTTCGAGTCAACTCCAAACTTTATGTTCCTAACGACTCTGATTTGAAGTATAAAATCATGATGGAGGTATATAACACACCGTTTGCAATCCATCTTGGGAGTACCAAAATGTATCGTGATCTTCGACATACATTTTGGTGGAGCAATATGAAGAGAGAGATAGCAGAATTTATCTTAAGGTTTTTAACTTGTCAACGTGTCAAGCCAGAGCATCAAGTGCCAAAAGGTCCATTTCAACCACTTAAAATTCCAGAATGGAAGTGCGAGCATATTAGCATGGATTTTGTTATTGGTCTTCCCAAGGTTTCTCAATGTATAGATGCAGTTTGGTTCAATGTTTATAGATTAACCAAGTTTGCTCATTTCTTACCTTTACGAGAAACTTATTCACTTGAACGTCTAGCTCGTATATAAATAAATGAGATTGTAAGACTGCATGGTATGTGTCGACGTTGGGGTTTTTTATTTGTCCCTTTTTCTGTTCTTGTCTTTTGGTGTTCTCATGTTAGGTGAGATTTGTTTGAAAAAACAAGTTGTGAAAAGGTCCGACATATATATGTTGACGATTGGACTATAAGAGTCGTCAGTTAGTTCTTTAAATGGTTGTACTGACACAATCGAGAAAAGATTTACACATTAACCCAGTGATGTGACACTGCTTGACGGGTCTGTGAAACTTAGATTCGTTAGGGTCCGGGGACTTGGTTATGCGGAGGGAAGGTGTTAGGCACCCCCCGACATCCGTGTTGCCTTGGTGACCGCCACTTTTCAATTAAACTGTTATATGAATGTGTGTGTGTGTGTGTGTATGGATCAATGTGCAATTATTTGGAAGTAGTGTTATGCCTCGTTTGCACCTATATACAAAGGGTTTGAATTTGTTTAAAAATTTAGTTTTAAACAAGATATAGCAATGATGTTTTGTAAAAACAGGTTTTTCAAACCCTTGTGCTCAATAGTAATTGAGGCCTTTGATACTTCCATTTTATTAGGTGTTCGGCTTGATTGCTTTTATTTTCGAGATGCAAAGCATCTTCGAGAAAATAATATACATAGCAGTGCCGAATAATTTACAAGTCGTGTACATCTGAAAATGTCCATCATGAGAACCGAATCTAGATTCAGTAGACTGAATCTGTGATCACATGATTCCTAGGCTCACATAATGTAGCAATGTATATTAAAGTTGTAAGCAGCTATATATAAAAGCTGTAAATATATATATACAAACATGATCACCCACCACGAAGCACCTCCATGGGGAATCAGAAATGTAAATATATAAAAGCGGTAAATAAATATATAGAGACATGGTCAACCACCACGAAGCACCTCCATGGGGGGATCAGAAATGTAAATAAATCCGTAAAGGCGATCAACCGCCACGAAGTAAACTCCAGGCAGGACAAAATGTAAAGAAAGCTGTAAAAGGCCACGAAGTAAACTCCATGCCTGACAGAAATGTAAATATATATATAGAGAGATAAAAGCGATAAACGCACAAGATATATATCGATCCCGGCTCGTTTTATCATTTCGGCAATTTGTCGCTATATATATATATATATATATATAAAAGCATTAAACGCTCTGGATGTAAAATCCAGGCTCATCGAACAGAGTTTGACAACAATTCATATATATAAGTATATATATATATAAGCAAATAAACGCTACGGATGTAAAATCCAGGCTCAATCGAGGCATAACTCGATAATGTTAGTCCATATATATAAATATAATATATATATATATAATATATATATATATATAAAGAAATAAAAGTCGCGAACCGAAGTCCGGGCATACACACGCAATACGACTCTCAACGTGAAGAACGGTGTGTGCAAAGATGAAGATAAAGGCTTTAAAGTGTGTAAGAAGGCTTACAGTGGACTGCCAAAGAAGACTTCAATGACTTGAAATGGATGAACACTCGGCTCCCACCGGTAAAAATATAGCAATATATAAGCTCAAAAGTGTTTAAAATGAGAAAGCACTTAGTTTATATTGTGTACAGAGCAAATTGGACAGGGCTTCCTCGCCTTTTCTGTAAGACCCCAACTTTCATAAATAAAGATTAATTTTTTCTCGAAATATATTTTTGAATATTATGGTGTGGATTTGATATAATATTATAGTTGTGGGTAATATTTATAAATTTTTCAAAGTAAGAAAGTTGATATAAAATATTCGTTTGATTGGGGAATATTCTTTTTGTCAGGGAATATTCGTACGACGACACCATCATTGGTTGACCCCACAACAGAATAACTGTCGGAGTTAGACAGAAATATCTCATTATAAAATTAACGGCGAAAGATTTACCGTTAAACTGTTGAAATCCCTGGTAGTAAAAGTATAGTAATACGCGTGGTTGCATTGTAGTACACAGTATTGATTATTAATGCTTACGTAAAAAGCCACTCAGTTTATTCAATTATTGCTACAGTAGTTGCTGCATAATATCTCTCATATTATTGATTCAATTATTATCACAGTATAATTTGCATAATATTTATTATTAGTAAATCAATAATTGAGACGATAAAGTTATTCTTATTATTATTTGCAATATTGACGATGTCTAGAAAGTTCTGCCGAGGAGAGGTTTGGTCATCTAATTGCGTGCCAATAGGGAGAAATCCTTATCGAAAAGCCCCCTCTTTCCTGGGAATGATCTGGTTGTTAAATATTGTGAGTTATAATATTAATGATGAATAATTGTTGAAATATTAAAAATATGTTTATTAAAGATAAAGGATTTGTGGTAAATATTTATTCAATTTTTGATATAAATATAGGGATTTGTTATGAGGCGTTGGTTGTAAGTTTGACTTAATATTCCATGGGAAGATTTACTAATTTTATGGATCGTCGGTGGTGGTTTTAATAGTAAATCAATCTGGACCATCGATGGCGGTTTTAATACTAAATCAATCTGGAGTGTCGCTGGTGGTTTTAATAGTAAATCAATTTGGACCATCGATGGTGTTTTTAAAAGTAAATCAATCTGGACCGTCGGTGGTGGTTTTAAAAGTAAATCAATCTGGACCGTCGGTTGTGGTTTTAATAGTAATCAATATGGACCGTCCGTTCTAATAATAAATCAATCTGGACCGTTCGTGAATCAGTTACTCTTTAGTCCATTCTCCTATAAATAGAAGCTTAATTCTTCTTTCATTCTCACCAATTCACTGAGACCCACAAGAGAAACTACAGAGAGAGAAACTATAGAGAGCAAGAAGAAGAATATTCTGCGACTTTATTATTGCAGTATTCAGTCTTCTACTAAGGTAAGGGGTGTTATTTCTTTCGTATTTAGAAGGAATACTATTTTTTGTATTCATCCTTTAAATATGTCAGAATAACCTGTCAACGCGGATTACGTACCGCATGACAGGAGAAAATCCATTTGCAGTTTCGTATATTATTTGTTTTCATATTCTTAAATCTAAACTTACTATGGTAAGTATTGCTTCTATAATTCCTGAAACTAGTGGAATATCCTTGAGTTTTGCACTTCATCCAGTATCGTTTCATTGGAATATTGATCTAAACTTTCTTATTAAATATCAATATTTTCACCTGGGCTACTATTCACACGGTTACTATTCACTCGAATATTATTCACTCGGGTATTCGGGATACTTTTCATGTTGGGGTACTATTCACGAGTTACTATTCACCCGATTACTATTCACTCGGGTATTCGGAGCACTTTTTATTCTGGGGTACTATTCATGGGGTACTATTCACTCGGGTACTATTCACAAAAAAAAAATTGATTTCTTTTCTGTCCAAAATTATTTTTGATACATGAATATTATTCTTGAATTTTACTCTACAAAGCAGTATCATGTTGACAATTTGGATATTTTTAAACTCTGGACAAATTTAAAGTCTTTAATATTTATCCTTGATCTCGTTTGATCGAATTCTTATATCATTGTCATTGTCATCATCATCATGCTTATATTGTGATAAAAGTCATCTTTGGTCATAGTGCATAGATGGACTGTTGATTGGAATAATTATGATCAGGGATCATTCGGTATAATCATGACCTGTAATGTTACAAATGATGTGGTAAAAGTCTTCATTGGCCCATGGTGCATTGATGGACAGTTGCTGGAATGATCATGACCATTGATGATTACATGAATATCCTTGGCCCGTAGTACATGGATAATTCGTGGATGTTATACAAATAAAAATCCTTGGCCCGTAGTGCATGGATGATTCGATGATGTGGTTTATTTATTAAGCTGAGTCCCAATGATAAAATTGATGATAAATTGTTTAAATCTTAGAAGATAGTAGATATCATGCTCTACTTGACTCTTTTAATAAATTGCTTGTCCCGCTGCAGTTAAAAACTTGATGTTATTGTATTTTATCAATTTAACACTGTTGAAGGCTAACGATAATTTATTTTGCATTATCTTAGTCATAATATTTCTTACTGTGCTAGTTGAGCTCACCCTTTTGCTTTCATTACTCTCTTCAGGAAATGAGAACATAGCCGGGACTAGTCGGGGAACGGAGTGATGGTCCGAGATGGCTATTTTAGTAATCCTCACTATTTAGTGTGATAATAAATGTAATGATGATTGAATTTGAGTTTGGATATTGTCTATGAGACAATATTCGTGTAAAAACTCTTAGCTCTTGTTGTATAATAAAGTTTGTATTTGTATTCAGTACCATGTATTTGGCGACCCAAGATGGGTGATGTATACCTATTTTTGGGGTGTCATAGTTGGTATCAAAGCTTAGGGATATGATCCCTGGCTGAGATGTGAGACTATAATTAGGAGGGGAGAGACGCGTAATTCCTTCACTAGTATGACCCACCTAAGTTTATTTGTTATTTAATTGGTCGGTCAGAATATAGGGATAATATGTGGTATGTCAATTAACCCTTGTTTTGTGGCAGTATTTAAAAATGACATCTAAAAATGTTGAGATAAACAATGGAGCACAGGAGACCGTGGCGTCACCACAAATCAATAACCAGGATAATGTGCATCAGATAGGCGACAATCCTCATGTGAATAACAACACCGACCAAATTATGAACGATGGGATGTTCGAAGGCTTTATGCAATTTATGCAACATCAAGCGAGAACGACTCCTGTTCAAAATACAGGTGGAAAAACTAGCAACTCTCAGATGGTCACCACTAAGCAGTTCAAGGAGCTGCGACCACCAGAGTTTTTGGGAGAGCCAAAACCACTTAAGGCGGAGATGTGGATAAAGTAGATCACCAAGATATTTGATGTCTTGGGATGCTCCGAGGAGAAAAAGGTTCCCTTTGCCACCTTCATGTTCCAAGGAGAGGCAGATTACTGGTGGGGATCTTTAAAGCGTACTCAGCCTGCCGCACTGAAGATGTCATGGGAAAAGTTCCAAGAACTGTTTAACGACAAGTACTTTCCCGAAAGTATTAGTCAAATGAAAGAGGTGGACTTCATCAAGCTAGAGCAAAATAATATGACCGTGTCACAGTACGAAGCTTTGTTTGCTGAGTTGTCCCGGTTTGCGCCCCACTTGGTTGATAATGAGTAGAGAATGACGCGGATGTTTCTAAGAGGTTTGAAACCCGTGATACGTCTGTGACGCCCCCAAAATAGGTATACATCACCTATTCTGAGTCTCCAAATACATGGTACATAATACAAATACAACTTTAAATATACAACATGCGCTATGAGTTTTTATACAAATATTGTCTTCTAGACAGTATTCAAACTCAAAATAAGTCCTCAATACATTTTTTACAACACAATTTCATAGAATATTGAGGACTACTAATGCTATCATCTGAACTGTCACTCCATTCCCCGACTAGTCCCTGCTACGTTCTCATTTCCTGAAGAGAACAATGAAAGAAAAAGGGTGAGCTCAACTAGCCCAGTAAAAAATATTATGACTAAGATAATGTAGAATAAATTATCGTTAGCCTTCAACGGTGTTAAACTGATACAATATAACAAACATCAAGTTTAACTGCAGCGGAACAAGCAATCCATTGGAAGAGTCAAGTAGAGAATAAAATCTCTATCTTCTATGATTCAAAAGGTTTTTCATTACTTTTATCGCTAAGAATCAGCTTAATAAATAATCCACATCATCAAATCATCCCTGCACTACAGGCCGAGGATATTCTTTAGTATCACGACCACGAATTATTCATACACTACGGGCCAAAGATAATCGTGTTTTCATCAACGGTCCTGATCATGCCATAAAATAATTCATCTTTGCACCCTTGGCCGAAGAGAATCCATAGCCATAATCATACCAAAAACTTTCCATCAATGCACTACGGGCCAATGAGGATTTTTTTCACATCATTTGTAACATTACGGTCATGATTATACCTAATAATCCCTGGTCATAATCATACCAAGTCCATCTATGCACTATAGGCCACATATGACTTTTAACATAATATAAACATGAGGATGATGACAATGACATAATAATTCAATAAAACAAGTTCAAGAAATAATTTTTCCAGGAACCAATAACGTTCAAATTGTCAACATGATATCGCACTGCTCGACAATACCATCCGGTTCGAGGAGGATTTGTCATCTACAAAGTGATCTTTCGGGCAAAGGGTTAGGATGTGTTCTCATGCAACATGGGAAAGTCATAGCCTATGCCTCAAGACAACTCAAAGAATATGAGAGGAATTATCCTACCCATGATCTAGAGTTGGCAACTGTTGTCTTCGCACTTAAAATTTGGAGGCATTACTTGTATTGAGAGAAAGTGGAGATCTTTACGGATCATAAAAGCCTCAAATATTTCTTCACTCAAAAGGAACTCAACCTGCGACAACGACATTGGCTTGAACTGTTGAAAGATTATGATCATACCATCCAATACCATCCTGGAAAAGCGAATGTGGTAGCTGACACATTGAGTAGAAGATCATATGCGGGTACGAGTGCAATATTCACAACACAAATGCCCATTTTGTGTGACTTGCAAAGGATGGAGATAAAGTTAAAGACTCCAGGGACCCATGTGATGATGGAGAATATACGAGTAGAGCCGACTTTAATTGATAAAGTTAAAGTTGCTCAAGTTACAGATCCGAAGTTGATGCGTATGAGGAAGAAAGTGCAAGAAAGTGCTATGCCAGAAGCAAGAATCAATGAAGAAGGAATACTTCGAGTCAACTCCAGACTTTGTGTTCCTAACGACCCTGATTTAAAGTATAAAATCATGATGGAGGCGCACAACACACCGTTTTCAATCCATCCTGGGAGTACCAAAATGTATCGTGATCTTCATCATACATTTTGGTGGAGCAATATGAAGAGAGAGAGAGATAGCGCTATTTATCTCAAGGTGTCTAATTTGTCAACGAGTTAAAGCGGAGCATCAAGTACCAAAAGGTCCATTTCAACCACTTGAAATTCCAGAATGGAAGTGGGAGCACATTACCATGGATTTCGTTACCGGTCTTCCCAAAGTTTCTCAAGGCATAGATGCGATTTGGGTCATTGTTGATAGATTGACCAAGTCTGCTCATTTCTTACCGATACGAGAAACTTATACACTTGAACGTCTTTCTCATATGTACATAAACGAGGTTGTAAGATTGCATGGTATGCCAGTATCCATAGTTTTTGATCGAGAACCAAGATTCACTTCAAGATTTTGGGTTAGTTTGTAAAAAGCTATGGGCACAGATTTATGATTTAGCTCGGCATATCATCCTCAGACGGATGGGCAGTCGGAGAGGACGATTCAAACTCTTGAAGATCTATTAAGACTCTGTGTCCTTGACTTCAAGGAAAGTTGGGACAAGTTCTTACCATTGGTGGAGTTTTCCTACAACAACAGTTATCAAGCAAGTATTGGCATGGTTCCATTCGAGGCGTTGTATGGAAGAAAGTGTCGTTCTCCAGTATGCTGGGATGAGGTGGGTGAAGCAACGTTGTTGGGACCAGAGTTGGTACGTATGACTACGGAAAAGATTCAAATGATCCGATAACGTATAAAAACCTCACAAGATCAACAAAAGAGTTATGTTGATCTTCATCGAAAGGACGTAGAATTCGATATTGGAGATCATGTGTTGTTACGTGTTGCTCCATGGAAAGGAGTTACAAGATTTGGAAAGAGAGGAAAGCTCAATCCTCGATTCATTGGCCCATTTTTAATCCTCTATCGAGTAGGGGCTGGGCTATAGACTTGCGTTACCGCCAAGTATATCTCGTGTTCATAACGTTTTTCACATATCCATGTTACGTAAATATGTGAAAGACCCGAACCACATTATTGAGTTAGAACCGGACGAAATAGAGGAAGATTTAACGTATGAAGAGATTCCTGTTAAAATCTTGGATAAGAAGGAACATATTCTACGCTCCAAGGTTATACCTCAAGTCAAAGTTTTGTGGAGAAACCATGAAGTTGAGAAAATGACCTGGGAGTTAGAATCTGAAATGAAATCAAAGTATCCTCACATCTTCGACATACCAGGTACGCACCCTAATTTCAATGACGAAATTTCATAAGAAGTGGAGGTTGTAAGACCCCAACTTTTTGAATAAAGATTAAATTTTCTCGAAATATATTTTTGAATATTATGGTGTGGATTTGATATAATGTTATAGTTTTGGGTAATATTTACAAATTTTGCAAAGTACGCAAGTTGTTATATAATATTCGATTGGTCGGGGAATGTGACGCCCCCAAAACAGGAATACATCACCTATTCTGAGTCGCCAGATACATGGTACTGAATACAAATACAAACTAATTATACAACAGTCGTGTAAAATACGACAAAACATAGGCTGTGAGTTTTAATACAAATACTGCCCTCTAAAGAGTATACAAACTCAATGGAGACCTCATTACATTTATTATCACACTATTTCACAGAATAGTGAGGACTACTAATGCACCATCTAGGACCATCACTCTGTTCCCCGACTAGTCCCCGCTATGTTCTCATTTCTTGAAGAGAACAGTGAAAGAAAGGGTGAGCTCAACTAGCCCAGTAAGAAATATTATGACTAAGATAATGCAGAATAAATTATCATTAGCCTTCGGCAGTATAGCAGCTGATAGAATATAATAGACAACAAGTTTTAGATCAAAAACTGCAGCGGAATAAACAATCCATTAGAAGAGTCAAGTAAAATATAAAATCTACTATCTTCTATGATTAAAAAAGTTTTTCACCAACTTTATCGCGAGACTCGAAGCTTAATAAATAATCCACATCATTAACTCATCCCCCGCACTCTCTGGGCCAAGGATATTTTTAGTATCACGACCACGAATTATCCATGCACTACAGGCCAAAGATAATCGTGTTTTCATCAACGGTCCTGATCATGCCATAAAATAATTCATCTTTGCACCCTTGGCCGAAGAGAATCCATAGCCATAATCAAACTAATAACTGTCCATCAATGCACTACGGGCCAATGAGGACTTTTACCACATCATTCGTAACATTACGGTCATGATTACACCGAATAATCCCTGGTCATAATCATACCAAGTCCATCTATGCACTACAGGCCACAGATGACTTTCAACAAAATATAAACATGAGGATGATGACAATGATATAAGAATTCAATAAAACAAGTTCAAAAATTAATTTATCCAGGAACTAATAATGTCCAAATTATCAACATGATACTGCTTTGTAGAGTAAAATTCAAGAATGCTCAGAAGAATATTTCCATGAAAAGATACTGGATGAAGCGTAAATATCAAGGATATTCCACTAATTTCATGGAGTATAGAAGTCAAAACTTTAACCAACTGAGTATAATAAAGAATGAAATAACAAAAGAAATCACCATGTATGCGGTACTTCACATAGACAGATTATTCCAACAGAATGCTAAATAACGAAACCAGGTCAGGTGAAATTCGCACCGACAGAATGTTCCAACAGAATATTAAAGAATGAAATAACAATAGAAATCACCATGAATACGGTACTTCGCATAGACAGGTTATTCCAACAGAATACTAATAAGGACGGAATAAGGTCCGGTAGAAAACGCATGATGAGGATATTCAGCAGAATAATAATAAAAAGGCGGAATCAGTGCAGGCGTAAAAGCGCATAGGCAGGATATTCCAACGAGAATAATAAAAGGCGGAATCGGGTTTGGCGTAAAAACGCGCGACGAGGATATTCCAACGAGAATAATAAAGGCGGAATAATAGAAGAATGTCACCAAGTATAGGGTAACTGCATTATCTGAGTTATTCAACAGAATAATAAAGAATGGAATAATGAAGTTCTCTTCATGAATACAAAAGAAATAATACTCCCTACGAGTACAACAAATAATATTCCCTACCTTAAGAAGAAGAGTACTGGATATATGAGTAGTGAAGTAGCAGAATACTTTTCTTCTTTCCCTCTATAATTTCTCTCCATAATAATTGTTCTAAAGCTTTAGTGAATTGGTGAGAAATGAAGGAAGAATGAGCTTCTATTTATAGAAAAATATAGTTTCGATAATTGCACGTTTTGGGGCTCAAAAAATTATAGTACAATACCTCCAACTTTTCTTTCATTTTTAATTTAGTCCTGCAAGTATTATCAAACTTGCACCAACTCCCCTAATAGTAAATAATGTGAATCAATAGTAAATCATGTGAATCAATAGTTCTAATCATGTCAAAAATACAATTAAAGTATAGTACCTCCATCTATACCTCCATTTTTAACTTAGTCATGCAAGTATTATCAATCTTGCACCAACTCCCCTAACAGTACAAGAATGTGATTCAATAGTACACACATGTGAACAAATAGTTATATAAGCATGTGAATTAGTAGCAATTAATTGCTCATTTATCCGATAAATTACCCAATAATTGCTCATTGATGTCTAGGGGGTTATATTGATAAATCGGGTAATTTATCGGATAAATGAGCAATTAATTGCTACTAATTCACATGCTTATATAACTATTTGTTCACATGTGTGTACTATTGAATCACATTCTTGTACTATTAGGGGAGTTGGTGCAAAATTGATAATACCTGCATGACTAAGTTAAAAATGGAGTTATAGATGGAGGTACTATATTGTAATTGTTTTTATGACATGATTATACTATTGAGTCACATGATTGAACTATTGATTCACATTATTTACTATTAGGGGAGTTGGTGCAAGATTGATAATACTTGCAAGACTAAATTAAAAATGAAAGAAAAGTTGGAGGTATTGTACGGTAATTTTTCGAGCCCCAAAACGTGCAATTATCGAAACTATATTTTTCTATAAATAGAAGCTCATTCTTCCTTCATTTCTCACCAATTCAAAAAAGCTTTAGAGCGATTATTATAGAGAGAAATTATAGAAAGAAGAAGAGAAGTATGCTACCTCACTATTCCAGTATCCAGTTTTTCTAAGGTAGGGAGTATTATTTCTTTCTTATCCATGAAGAGAACTTCTGTTATTCCATTCTTTATTATTACATTGGAATAACTCAGATATCTGTGAGCTACCCTATACTTGGTGAAATTCTTCTATTATTCCATTCTTTATCATTCTATTGGAACATCATATACAAGCGCTTTCTGTGGGACTGGTTCCATTATTTATCATTCTATTGGAACATCCGTCATGCAATGCGTTTCACGCCGGACGGGTTCCGTCTTTATTATTACATTGGAATATCTTGTTATGCGCGTTTTTCGGACTGATTCCGCTTCTTTATTATTTTGTTGGAATATCCTCACATGCATGCGTTTACGCTGGACTGATTCCGTTATTTATTATACATTGGAATAACTCTTCGCCTGTGCGGTCTATCGCATTCTCGGTGATTTCTTTTGTTATTCCATTCCTTATTATACTCAGTTGGTTAAAGTTTTGACTTCTATACTCCATGAAATTAGTGGAATATCCTTGATATTTGTGCTTCATCCAGTATCTTTTCATGGAAATATTCTTTTGAGCATTCTTGAATTTTACTCTATAAAGCAGTATTATGTTGACAATTTGGACGTTATTAGTTCCTGGATAAATTAATTCTTAAACTTATTTTATTGAATTCTTATATCACTGTCATCATCCTCATGTTTATATTTTGTTGAAAGTCATCTGTGGCCTATAGTGCTTAGATGGACTTGGTATGATTATGACCAGGGATTATTCGGTGTAATCATGACCGTAATGTTACAAATGATGTGGAAAAAGTCCTTATTGGCTCGTAGAGCATTGATGGACAGTTGTTGGCATGATCATTACCATTATTGAATACACAAATATTCTTGGCCCGTAGTGCATGGATAATTGTGGTCGTGATACTAAAGAATATCATTGGCCGTAGTGCAGGGGTGATTTGATGATGTGGAATATTTATTAAGCTGATGGTAGTAGATTTTATTCTCTACTTGACTCTTTTAATGGATTGTTTGTTCCGCTGTAGTTAAACTTGATGGTTGTTATATTGTATTAGTTTAACACTGTTGAAGGCTAACAATAATATATTCTGCATTATCTTAGTCATAATATTTCTCTTTGGGCTAGTTGAGCTCACCCTTTTACTTTTATTGTTCTCTCGTGAAATGAGAAGCGTAAGCGGGGACTAGTCGGGAGGCGGAGTGACGGAATGAGATGATAACATTAGTAGTCCTCACTATTCTCTGAAATAGTGTGAAAATAATTGTAATGAGGACTCCTTTTGAGTTTGTATAATCTCTAGTAGACAATATTTGTATTCAAACTCACAGCTTATGTTTTGTCGTATTGTACATGACAGTTGTATTATTAAGTTGTATTTGAAAATTGTACCATGTATTTGACGACTCAAGATGGGTGATGTATACCTATTTTGGGGGCGTCACAGTTGGTATCAAAGCTTAGGGATATGATCCCTGGCTAAGTTGTGAGACTAGAACTAGGAGGGGAGAGACGTGGAATGTGACGCCCCCAATATAGGTATACATCACCTATTCTGAGTTGTCAATACATGGTACAGAAACAACTACAACTTTATTATTACAACGGTAAAACTGTGAGTTTGAATACAAATATTATCTTCAAGACAATATCTATACTCAAATAAATCCTCATCACATTTATTGATACATTATTTTACAAAATGGTGAGGACTACTAAACAATCCTTTCTAAAACCTTCATTCCATACCCCAGGCTCGTACTCGCTTATATTCTCGCCTCACGAGAAAAATGGAACAAAAAGGAAAAGGGTGAGCTCAACTAGCTCGATAAAGAATATTATGACTAAGATAATATACAACAAATTATCGTTAGTCTTCAACAACAGGAAAAATCTAATAGAATACAATAGACAACAAATTTTAAATCAATATTAGCAATGAAATAATAATTCATTAGAAGAGTTAAGTAGAGAATTCAAACTACTATCTTCTATGTATGAATTTAAAAGTTCATCGCTCTATCTTTTATCCCCGTAACATCAATCAATATACATCTGGAATCAAATATTCATCTTTGCACTACAGGCCAAAGATATTCATCAGTTGGTCATGTTCATTTAAACACCTGTTCATCTTTGCACTACGGGCCAAAGATATTCTTTAGAAATCATTCATCTTTGCACTCTGAGGCCAAAGATATTCTTAAGAAATCATTCATCTTTGCACTACGAGGCCAAAGATATTCCATAATATCATCATTTAAGACCGAGGATGATGAAAATATTTTTAAAGAAAAGAATCCGGTGAAACAAAATGACAAGGATTAAGGATTAAGGATTAAGTACTTGGTTTTATCCACGTCCAAAAATACCTCAAAAATAATCATAGTGGTGTAAAATTCAAGAATGATCAAAACATGGATACAATCGAGTTAGTATCCGGAATAGATGTTTTAGGATTTAAAAGAAGAAATTTTATTTTTCTATTGAATAGTACAGAGTATCGTGAATAGTGCAGTATCGTGAATAGTAACTCGACACCAAAAGATAGAAATTCCACAAAAACATCTTCACGCTTCATGAATAGTACTCGTGAATAGTAACTCGTGAATAGTAACTCATGAATAGTAACTCATGAATAGTAACCCAGAGCATGAAAAAGTTCCAAATTTGATAAAACTTCGGATCAACATTTCAAAGATAATGATATTGAAGAAATAATATCATTTGAGAAGAAAATAACATCCCTACCTCGAAAGATCGATTACCTCTATCAAAAACAGGATATAGGCTATGACTTGGACTTGCACAGTATAGCAATACTCAAAGTATACTCAAAATACTCACAAGAATACGCTCAATAATATAGAGAGAAAACTTGGGTTTACGGTGTGATTTTCAATTCTAACCTAAGCACCTATTTATAGGAAAATGCTTAGAACACCAAAGCGAAAATTTAATAAAATATATTATTATTAATAAATTTCCTACGCCTCTTTGGAAATCAGATCCCAACATTTCCCACATGCCAACCTTCTAGAAAGAAATGATAAAAAACCATTTTCATAAAATAAATAATTAAAACTTACAAAAATCAATTATTTCGGATCTTCAGAACTTCAATAATTCATAATAAATAGCCCTTTCATCAGAAAATTCGAATCTCACGAGTTTTTATAGGAATTTCAATTCTCTACAACTTTGTAGAAGAAAGTTTTTCCAAATTCCAAATAGAAATTGACTGAAATCTACAAACGGGTGATTTTACAGGTTATAATCAAATTTCAGTCAATAAATGGGGTCCACCGACATGTTTAACATGTTTTAAACATTTATTGCAACAAAAATACTCTTCCTCGTATACTCATATATCCCACATTCGTTGTAAAAATATCACTGTTAATATATTATTAAAATAATATATTTAAATGAATTATTTTATCAGAAAAAGATAAAATATTAATTTTCAACAATTGTCATTTTAAAAATTTTCTCCATCTATATCCACATAAAATCAATATTTTCCTCATCATATAAATCAATAATTAATTATTCACAAATAATATTCTGAGAATCACAATATTGACAACTGTGCGGTTCCGGAAAGAGGGGCTTTCAATAAGAATTTCTTCTTACTAGCGGCGCAATTAGGTGACCAAACCTCTCCTTAGATGTAACTTTTTAGACATTGCCAATAATGTTATCTAATAATATTATTCGAGATAATATGAATTATTGCTTCGATAATGAAAAATCTTGTGTAATGACAATTATTGAAACAACAAAGACAATATAAAATATCAACGCATGACAATTATTAACTCAATAAAATTTGAGCAAAGAATTATCGTAACCATTATTGAGTAGTGCCTTCTTACGTAAGAATCAATAATTGGTGCAATACTGGTGCTCTCTTGTTCAACAACGCGTATTAGTGTGTTTTAACCACCGGGTATTCCAACAAAGATAATCTTGCAGTATAACTACGTACGTTATTTAAAAACAACTTATATTTGTCGTTTTCTTCATCCAATTGCTTTTCAAGTTATGGGGCCCACACATGGGTAGGCTACTTGGCCGCATACGAATATTCCCAGACGATGCAGAATATTCCACGACACCAAACGAATATTCCCGACAACAATGAATATTTTATAACCACTTGCTTATTTTGAAATATTTGCGTATTTAACCCTTAACTATCCACATTAATCAAATCAACCCTTACTATTTCAAAATAATAAATAAAGGAAATTCCTTTTTATTTAAAAATTTCGGGGTCTTACATGGAATTCCTTCGCTACTATGACCTACCTAAGTTTATTTGGTATTTAATTGGTCAGTCAGAGTGTAGGGATAATATGTTTCATGTCAATTAACCCTTGTTTTGTGGCAGAATTTGAAAATGGCATACGAGAATGTTGAAAACATCAATGGAGTACAGGAGACCGTTAAGTCTCCACAGATCAATAACCAGGACAATGTGCATCAGGAAGGCGACAATCCTCATGCAAACAACAACACTGACCAAATGATGAACGATGGAATGTTCCGAGGCTTCATGCAATTCATGCAACATCAGGCGAGATCGGCTCCTGTCAAAAATGTAGGTGGAAACACTGGCAACTCTCGGACGGTCACCGCCAAACAGTTCAAGGAGCTGGGACCACCAGAGTTTATTGGAGAGCCAAAACCACTTAAGGCGGAAGCATGGATAAAGCAGATAACCAAGATATTTGATGTCTTGGAATGCTCTGAGGAACAAAAGGTTCCCTTCGCCACCTTTATATTGCGTGAAGAGGCAGATTACTGGTGGGAATCTGTAAAATGTACCTAGCCTGACGCACTCTAGATGTCTTGGGAGAAGTTCCAAGAGCTGTTCAACGACAAGTACTTTCCCGAAAGTATTCGTCACATGAAGGAGGTGGAGTTTATCAACTTGGAACAAAATAATATGACCGTGTCGCAATACGAGGCTAAATTTGCAGAGTTATCCCGGTTTGTATCCCATTTGGTTGATAATGAGGAGTGAATGACCCGAATGTTTTTAAGTGGTTTGAAACCGGAGATACGACAATATCTTATTTCTCATAAAGCGTATGCGTATTAGGATATGTTGTTATATTGTATCAGTTTAATAACAACATTGAAGGCTAACGATAATATATACGCATTATCTTAGTCATAATATTTCTCTTTGGGCTAGTTGAGCTCAACCTTTTACTTTTATTGTTTCTTGAGGAAATAAGAGCGTAGCAGGGACTAGTCGGGGAATGGAGTGACGGACCAAATGATAGCATTAGTAGTCCTCACTATTCTCTGAAATAGTGTGATAATAATTGTAATGAGGACTCCTTTTGAGTTTGTATAATCTCTAGTAGACAATATTTGTATTCAAACTCACAGCTTATGTTTTGTCATATTGTACACGACAGTTGTATTATTAAGTTGTATTTGAATTCTGTACCATGTATTTGATGACTCAAGATGGGTGATGTATACCTATTTTGGGGGCGTCCCAATAGGTATACATCAACCATCTTGAGTCGCCAAATACATGGTACAAAATTCAAATACAACTTAATTATACAACAGTTGTGTAAAATATGACAAAACATAATCTAAGAGTTTTAATAAGAATATTGTCATCTAGACAATATCCACACTCAATGGAGTCCTCATTACATTTATTGTCACACTATTTTATAGAATAGTGAGGACTACTAAAACAACCATCTGGACCGTCAATCCGTTCCCCGACTCTCGTCAGCCTATATTCTCATTTCAGAAGAAAGAGATGAAAGAAAGAAAGGGTGAGCTCAACAAGCCCAGTAAGAAATATTATGACTAAGATAATGCAGAATTATTTATCATTAGCCTTCAACAGTGTTAAACTGATAAAATATAACAAACATCAAGTATAACCGCAGCGGAACAAGCAATTCATTAGAAGAGTCAAGCAGAGAATAAAATCTACTATCTTCTATGATTTAAAAGGTTTTTTATCACTTTTAACGCTGAGACTCAACTTAATAAATAAACCACATCATCCATGCACTACGACCAAGGATATTTATTAGTATCACGACCACAATTTATCCATGCACTACGGGCCAAGGATATTCGTGTATCATCAATGGTCATGATCATGCCAACAACTGTCCATCAATGCACTACGACCAATGAGGACTTTACCACATCATTTGTAACATTACGGTCATGATTATACCGAATAATCCCTGGTCATAATCATACCAAGTCCATCTATGCACTACATGCCACAGATGACTTTCAGAATATTATAAACAAGAGGATGATGACAATGATATAAGAATTCAATAAAACAAGTTCAAGGATAAATTTTTAAAGATTTATAATTTAATTTATCTAGAAATCAATAACGTCCAAATTGTCAACATGATACTGTTTTGTGGAGTAAAATTCAAGAATGCTCAGAAGAATATTTCTATAAAAAGATACTAGAAGAAGCGCAAATATCCAGGATATTCTACTAATTTCATGGAGTATAGAAGCCAAAACTTTAACCAATTGAGTATAATAGAATATATGAAACTGCAAATGGATTTTTGCCCGCCATGCAATAATCCACGTAGACAGATCATTTCCACAATTTAATAAGGAATGAATGCAAAGGATCATTCACCATACATGCGGTAGTCCACATAGATAGGTTATTCCAATAGAATAATAAAGAATGGAATAACAGAAGAATTCACCAGGCATACGATAGACCGCACAGACAGGTTATTCCAACAGAATAATAAAGAATGGAATAACAAAAAATTCACCGAGCATGCGATAGGCCGCCATGCATGAGTTATTATTCCAATAGAATAATAAAGAATGGAATAACAACCCTTACGAGTATTGAAAGAAAATAACTCTCTTCATGAATACGAAAGAAATAATACCTCTTACCTTAGAAGAAATTGGATACTGGAATAGTGAGGTAGTAGACTTCTCTTCTTCTTTCTCTCTATAATTTATCTCTATAATAATTGCTCTTGTGAGACTTAGTGAGTTGGTGAGAATGAAAGAAAAATGAGCTTCTATTTATAGGAAAATATAGTTTTGATAATTGAACGTTTTGGGGCTCGAAATATTACAATATAATACCTTCCTCTTTTTCTTCATTTTTAATTTAGTCCTGCAAGTATTATTAAACTTGCACCACCTCCCCTAACAGTAAATAATGTGAATTAATAGTTCATTCATGTTACTTAATAGTATAATCATGTGAAAAAACTAATTACAGTATAGTATCTTCATCTATACCTCCATTTTTAATTTAGTCATGCAAGTATTATCAATCTTGCACCACCTCCCCTAATAGTACATGAATGTGATACAATAGTACACACATGTTAACAAATAGTTATAAGCATGTGAAATAATAGCAATTAATTGCTCATTTATCCGATTAATTACCCCATTGGTCAATATAACCTCCAAACATCAATTATTATCGAAATAAATGTCGATTTCCACTAACTTTAATAATTCCAACACAATGGAACTATCAATTTCATCTTTAATCAAAATGAACTTATTCATCATTAATATTATAACTCACAATATTTAACAACGAAGTCGTCGTTCAAGAAAGAGGGGCTTTCGAGAAGGATTTCTCCTTATTTAGCGAGCTTGATTAGGTGACCAAACCTCTCTTGACAAAACTTCTAGACATTGTTAATATTGCAAATAATAATATGAATAACTTTGTCATCTCAATTATTGATTTAATAATAATAAATATTATACGAGATGATCTTGTGACAATAATTGAATCAATAATATGAGAGATATAATGCAACAATTCTTGTAGCAATAATTGAGTATAATGAGTGACTTCTCACCTAAGCATCAATAATCAATCTGTGTGTCTACTATGCAACCACAGCGTATTCATTGTACTTTTACCACCGGGTAGTTCAACGGTTTAACGGTAAAACTTTTAGATTTATTTTATAAAAGATAATTACATCGTTTTTTAACTACTGATAATACTTCCGTTATGGGGTCCACAATGATAATTGTGTCATCGAATATTCCATTAAAATATATTCCCGACCAATCGAATATTATATAACCACTTGCTTACTTTGTAAAACTTGTAAATAATACCCACAACTATAACATTATATCAAATCCACACCATAATATTCAAAAATATATTTCGACAAAAATTAATCTTTATTCATAAAAGTTAGGGTCTTACAACATCCCCTTCTTATGAAATTTCATCCTCGAAATTAGGGTGCGTACCTGGTATGTCGAAGAGGTGAGGATACATTGACTTCATTTCAGATTCTAACTCCCAGGTCATTTCCTAAACATCGTGGTTTCTCCACAAAACATTGACTTGAGGTATAACCTTGGAGCGTAGAATATGATCCTTCTTATCCAAGATTTTAACAGGTACCTCTTCATACGTTAAATCTTCCTCTATCTCGTCGGGTTCTAACTCAATAATGTGGTTTGGGTCTTTCACATATTTATGTAACATAGATATGTGAAAAACGTTATGAACACGAGACATACTTGGCGGTAAGGCGAATTTATAGGCCACAGTTCCTACTCGATCGAGTATTAAAAATGGGCCAATGAATCGAGGATTGAGCTTTCCTCTCTTTCCAAATCTCGTAACTCCTTTCCATGGAGCAACACGTAACAACACATGATCTTCAATATTGAATTCCACGTCCTTTCGATGAAGATCAGCATAACTCTTTTATCGATCTTGTGAGGTTTTTATACGTTGTCGGATCGTTTGAATCTTTTCCATAGTCATACGTACCAACTCTGGTCCCAACAATGTTGCTTCACCCACCTCATCCCAAAGATATCTTTGAGAGAATGACACTTTCTTCCATACTGGCGCCTCAAATGGAGCCATGTCAATACTTGCTTGATAATTGTTGTTGTAGGAAAACTCCACCAATGGTAAGAACTTGTCCCAACTTCCCTTGAAGTCAAGGACATAGAGTCTTAATAGATCTTCAAGAGTTCGAATAGTCCTCTCCGACTGTCCGTCCTTTTGAGGATGATATGTCGAACTAAATCATAAATCAGTGCCCATAGATTTTTTCAAACTAACCCAAAATCGTGAAGTGAATCTTGGGTCTCGATCAGAAACTATGGATACTGGCATACCATGAAATCTTACAATCTCGTTTATGTACATACAAGCAAGATGTTCAAGTATATAAATTTCTCGTATCTGTAGAAATGAACAGACTTGGTCAATCTATCAACAATGACCCAAATTGCATCTATGCCTTGAGAAACCTTTGGAAGACTAGTAACGACATCCATGGTAATGTGTTCCCACTTCCATTCTGGAATTTCAAGTGGTTTCAATGGACCTTTTGGCACTTGATGCTCCGACTTGACTCATTGACAAGTTAGACACCTTGAGATAAACTCTGCGATCTCTCTCTTCATATTGCTCCACCAAAATGTATGTCAAAGATTACGATACATTTTGGTACTCTCGGGATGGATTGCAAATGGTGTGTTGTGCGCCTCCATCATGATTTTATACTTTAAATCAGGGTCGTTAGGAACACAAAGTCTGGAGTTGACTCGAAGTATTCCTTCTTCATCAATTCTTACTTCCGGCATAGCACCTTCTTCCACTTTCTTCCTCATACACATCAGCTCCAGGTCTGTAGCTTGAGCATCTTTAACTTTATCGATTAAAGTCGGTTCAACTCGTATGTTAGCCATCATCACATGGGTCCCTGAAGTCTTTAACTCTATCTCCATCCTTTGCAAGTCATACAAAATGGGCCTTTGCATTGACAATATCGCACTCGTATCCGCATATGATCTTCTACTCAATGCATCAGCTACTACGTTTTCTTTTCCAAGATGGTATTGAATGGTATGATCGTAATCTTTTAATAGCTCAAGCCATCGTCGTTGTCGTATGTTGAGTTCTTTTTGAGTGAAGAAATATTTGAGGCTTTTATGATCCGTATAGATCTCCACCTTCTCTCCATACAAGTAATGCCTCCAAATCTTAAGCTTGAAATGACAATTTGCTTGACTATAGATCATGAGTAGGATAATTCCTCTCATATTCTTTGAGTTGTCGTGAGGCATAGGCTATGACTTTCCCATGTTGCATGAGAACACATCCTAACCCTTTGTCTGAACCATCACTATAGATGACCAATCCCTCCGAGTCAGATGGTATTGTCAGAATAGGTGCTGAAATAAGCCTCCTCTTGAGTTCTTGAAAACTTTTCTCACATTCATTGCTCCAACCAAACTTTGTATCTTTTCGAGTCAGCTGAGTTAATGAAGTAGCTATTCGATAAAACTCTTCTATAAATCTCCGATAATAACCAGCTAAGGCGAGAAAGCTACGTACTTCGGTCACTAATTTAGGTTGCTCCTACTTTGAATAGCTTGATCTTTCTAGGGTCAGCAGATATTCCATGATTTGATACTACGTGCCCAAGGAATTCTATTTCCTCAAGCCAGAACTCACATTTCTTCAACTTAGCATAAAGCTTGTTTTCACGAAGCTTTTGGAGTATTAGCCTCAAGTGTTGCTCATGATCTTCACGGCTTTTGGAATATATGAGGATGTCATCAATAAAGACGACCACAAAGTGATCCAAATATTCCTTGAATACACGGTTCATCATATCCATGGAGGCAGCAGGAGCATTAGTCAATCCAAAAGACATTACTAGGAATTAGTAAAGCCCGTATCGAGTTCTGAAATTCGTCTTTGGAATGTCATCGGTTCTAATCTTTAACTGATGATATCCAGAATGAAGATTGATTTTTGAAAAGAATTTGGCACCTAACAACTGGTCAAACAGGTCATCAATGCGAGGCAACAGATATATATTTTTGACAGTGACATGGTTCAACTCCCGATAATCAATACAAAGTCGCATACTTCCATCTTTCTTCTTCACGAATAGAACAGGAGCACCCCAAGGAGACGTACTAGGTCGAATGAAACCGATGTCTAACAATTCCTACAGTTGGATTTTTAACTCCTGAAGTTTAATAGGAGCCGTTCGATATGGGGCTTTGGAAATGGGTTTTATATCGGGTTCAAGGTTGATACCAAACTTGATTTCACACTCCGGGGGTAGGCCAAGAAGTTCTTCAGGGAATACGTCAGGAAATTTATTAACAATAGAAATATCATTCAAATCTGACGTATTTTTGTTTAAATCTGTGATATGAGCTAAGAACGTTTGACATCCGTTTTTCAATAAACGAATAGCTTTATGGCTTGAGATGACCGTGATTGATTTTAATGGTTTGGTCGCTTAAATTCGCATAATAGGTTGATTACGAATATAAAAGCTAACAACCTTATGAAAATAATGAATTTTAGCATGATGAGTAGTTAACCAATAAATCCCTAGAATCACGTCAAATGCAAGTATTTTTAAGGAGATAAGATCGACAGGTAACATGCGGTTACCGATTTGAATCAAACAAGACTTATAAACAGTGGATGTAATGGAGGTTTCTCCCAACGGAGTTTCAACAGATAAGTCAAAGTCTAATTTCTCCATAGTTAAATTTAAATGTTGAGCGCAAGTAGGAGAAATAAAAGAATGGGTAGAACCGGTATCAAATAAGGTATATACTTCGCTAGAGTTTATGATAAGCTTACCCGTGATGACGTCGTTCGGGTTCCTTGCTTTCTGAGAGGTCACGTCAAACCCTCTCCCTTGAACTACCGGTTTTAACTTTTCTGGAACAGCCTTTGGTGCCTCCATCCCAGTTGGACTTGTCTTTGGTGCACGACAAAATCGGGCTAGGTAACCTTCTCTTCCATAATTATAACACGCTTTGGATCGCATCACGAGTTTTGGTGATGTGTCCCTCCCCTCGCATTTGAAGCATATGATAGGTGGTCGTTCTCCTTCCTTAACAATGGGTGCTGGTGCTGACGTCTTTCCATCATTGTTGAATCTCCTCTTCTTGAAATGTCCACTCTTATTATCTTGGCCATGATTACCACCGAAGTGGTTATCATTTCTGGCATGTTGATTCCCTCCACGTTTATTGTCACCGCTTCGATGACTGCTACCACTAGTATTATCATTTTGCCGGCTGCTTTCTCTTGGTTGGGTTGACTCGTTATTGTGCTCCAATAACTGAGCCCTATTCACAACATCTGAATACAAACACAGTTTATGAGATATAAGGTATTGACGTATCTCGGGTTTCAAACCTCTTAGAAATATTCTTGTCATTATCTCCTCATTATCAACTAAGTGAGATGCAAACCGGGACAACTGGACAAACTTAGCTTCGTACTGCGACACGGTCATATTGTTCTGCTCCAACTTGATGAACTCTACCTCTTTTATGTGACGAATACTTTAGGGAAAGTACTTGTCATTGAATAGTTCTTGGAACATCTCTCAAGACATCTTGGTGCGGCGGGTTGAGTGCGCTTCTGGATTTCCACCGATGTAATCCTCTCCTCATAACATAAAGGTGGGCGAAAGGAACCTTTTGCTCCTCGGAGCATCCCAAGACATCAAATATCTTGGTGATACGCTTTATCCATGCTTCGCGTTAAGTGGTTTTGGCTCTCCAATAAACTACGGTGGTCCCGGCTCCTTGAACTATTTAGCGGTGGCCGTCAGAGAGTTTCGATGTTCCACCTACATTTTGGATGAAGGCAGCTCTACTTCGATGTTGCATGAATTGCATAAAGCCTCCGAACATTCCATCGTTCATCATTTGGTCGGTGTTGTTGTTTGCATGAGGATTGTCGCCTTCACGATGCACATTATCACGATTATTGATCTATGGAGACTCAGCGGTCTCCTGTGCTCCATTGCTATTCTCAACATTCTCGGATGTCATTTTCAAATATCGCCACAAAACAAGGGTTAATTGACATACAACATATTATCCATATACTATACCGACCAATTAAATACCAAATAAACTAGGGTAGGTCATACTAGCGAAAGAATTCCCGTCTCTCCCTCCTAGTTCTAGTCTCACATCTTAGCCGGGGATCATATCCTAAGCTTTGATACCAAGCTGTGACGCCCCCAAAATAAGTATACATCACCCATCTTGAGTGCCAAATATATGGTACAAAATTCAAATACAACTTAATTATACAACGATCGTGTAAAACACGACAAAACATAATCTAAGAGTTTAAATAAGAATATTGTCATCTAGACAATATCCACACTCAATGGAGTCCTCATTACATTTTTTGTCACACTATTTTATAGAATAGTGAGGACTACTAAAACAACCATACGGATGGTCAATGGTTTCACGACTTCGTCACAACTATATTCTCATTTCCTTGAGAGAAAACGGTGAAAGAAAAGGGTGAGCTCAACTAGCCCGAAGAAATATTATGACTAAGATAATGCGAGAATAATTTATCGTTAGCCTTCAACGATGTTAAGCGATAAAATATAACAAACATCAAGTTTAAGCTGCGGTGGAACAAGCGATCCATTAGAAGAGTCAAGTAGAGAATAAAATCTATTATCTTTTATGATTTAAAGGTTTTCATCACTTTTATCATTTGAGACTCGACTTAATAAATAAACCATCATCATCCACCTTTTCTGACCGAGGATATTCATTAGTATCACGACCACAATTTATCCATGCACTACGGGCGAGGATATTTCGTGTATTCATCGATGGTCGTGATCATGCCAACAAGCTGTCCATCAATGCACTACTGACGATGAGGACTTTTACCACATCATTTGTAACATTACGGTCATGATTATCTTAGAATAATCCGTGGTCATAATCATACCAAGTCCATTTATTCACACTCAGGCCACAGATGACTTTCAACATATTATAAACATGAGGATGATGACAATGATATAAGAATTCAATAAAATAAGTTCAAGGATAAATTTTTAAAGATTTATAATTTAATTTATCCGAAATCAATAATGTCAAATTGTCGACATGATCTTGTTTTGTGGAGTAAAATTCAAGAATGCTTAGAAGAATATTTCCATGAAAGATCTTTGGATGAAGCGCAAATATCCGAGGATATTCTACTAATTTCATGGAGTATAGAAGCCAAAACTTTAACCAATTGAGTATAATAGAATATATGAAGCTATGCAAATAGATTTTTGCCCGCCATGCATTAATCCACGTAGACAGATCAATTCCATAATTTAATAAGGAATGAATATAAAAGATCATTCACCATGTATGCGGTAGTCCACATAGACAGGTTATTTCAACAGAATAATAAAGAATGGAATAACAGAAGAATTGACCATGCATGCGATAGACCGCTTGAGCATGGGTTATTCAACAATAATAATAAAGAATGAAATAACAAAAGAATTCACGGGCATGCGATAGATCAGTATACGATAGGTTATTCCACGAGAATAATAAAGAATGGAATAACAAAAAGAATTCACTAGGCATGCGATAGAGCCGCATGTAGACAAGTTATTCAACAGAATAATAAAGAATGGAATAACAACCCTTACAGTATTGAAAAATAACTCTCTTCATAAATACGAATGAAATAATACCCCTTACCTTAGAAGAAACTGGATATTGGAATAGTGAGGTAGCAAACTTTTCTTCTTCTTTCTCTCTATAATTTCTCTTCTGATAATTGTTCTTGTCAGACTTAGTGAATTGGTGAGAATGAAAGAAGAATGAGCTTCTATTTATAGGAAAATATAGTTTCAATAATTGCACATTTTGGGGCTCGTAATATTACAGTATAATACCTTCCTCTTTTTCTTCATTTTTAATTTAGTCCTGCAAGTATTATTAAACTTGCAACACCTCCCCTAATAGTAAATAATGTGAATTAATTGTTCATTCATGTGACTTAATAGTATAATCATGTGAAAAAACTAATTACAGTATAGTACCTTCATCTTTACCTCCATTTTTAATTTAGTCATGCAAGTATTATCAATCTTGCACCACCTCCCCTAATAGTACATGAATGTGAATCAATAGTACACACATGCGAACAAATAGTTATAAGCATGTGAAATAATAGCAATTAATTGCTCATTTATCTGATTAATTACCTGATTGGTCAATATAGCCTCTAGACATTAATTATTATCGAAATAAATGTCGATTTCCACTAACACTAATAATCTCAACACAATGGAACTATCAATTTCATATTTAATCAACACGAACTTATTCATCATTAATATTATAACTCACAATATTTAATAACCGGTCGTTCGGAAAAGGGGCTTTTCGATAAAGATTTCTCCTTATTGGCGCATGATTAGGTGACAAACCTCTCCTCGATGAGAACTTTAGACATTGTCGATATTGCAAATAATAATATGAATAACTTTGTCGTCTCAATTATTGATTTAATAATAATAAATATTATCGAGATGATATTGTGACAATAATTGAATCAATAATATGAGAGATATGATCACAACAATTCTTTGTAGCAATAATTGAGTATAAGCGAGTGACTTCTCACGTAAGCATCAATAATCAATATTGTGTCTGCTCTTATGCGACCACAGCGTATTATTGTACTTTTACCATAGAGTAGTTCAGCGGTTTTATGGTAAAACTTTCCGTAGTTATTTTTATAAAAGATAATTTTGTCATTTTCTAACTACTGAAAATACTTCCCGTTGTAGGGTCCACTGATGATTGTGTTGAGTAAATACGAATATTTCCTATTAAAATGAATATTCTCGACCAATCGAATATTATATAACCACTTGCTTACTTTTGCAAAATTTGTAAATAATACCCTAACTATAACATTATATCAAATCCACACCATAATATTCAAAAATATATTTCGAGAAAAATTAATCTTTATTCATAAAAGTTTGGGTCTTACATTATTTTTGAATAATAAGGTGGGATTTGATATAACGTTATAGTTATGGTGATATTTACAATGTTTGAAAGTAAACAAGTTAATCATAAAATATTCGTTTGGTGGGAATATTCGCTTTATCGTGAATATTCGATGCGATGGTACAATCATTGGTGGACCCATAACGAATTATTGTCGAGTTAGAAAATGACGTAAATAACTTTTATAAAAATAACGGCAAATTTTTTTATCGATAAGCATTTGAAATACCGTGATAAAAACGAGAATACTTGTGGGTTACGCGATACTACGATGATTATATAGTATCTTTGATTATTGATGCTCACGTGAGAAGTCAATCAGTTATACTCAATTATTGCAATAGTAGTTGATGCATAGAATCTCATATTATTGATTCAATTATTGTCACAGTATCATCTGCACAATATTTTATATTATTGAATCAATAATTGACACGACAAAGTTATTCATTTATTATTTGCATTATTGACAATGTATAGAAAATTATGTCGAGGAAAGGGTTTTGTCACCTAATTGAACGCATGATAAGGAGAAGTCCTATCTGAAAGCCCACTATTTCATGTGAATGATCCGCAGTGCGTGTGTGTGGTGTGAATATATATATATATATATATATATATATATAGTATTATATTTTATTATTTGCATAGTACTACATAGTAATCTTTGTATAGTGTTGCATAGTAAAAATCAATAAAATTTTGATTCGCATGCGAATTAGGTCTATAGTGAATGTTTCTTTGTGATGCGTGATTAATTTTTCTAAATAGTATCCTGCCATTCTCCTATAAATAGGATGCTTAGTTTAGAATTGAAAATCACACCAGAATCAGAGAATTCTTCTTTTATAATATTGAGCGTATTTCTTTTGAGTTAAAAAAACTTTGAGTACAACAAATAGTGTAAATTTTTCTTCAAGAATATCTCAGCCATACCAGTCAAAAATACTCTCCTTTTAAGGTAAGGGATATTATTTTTGTTCAATATTCGTAAGAAATAATATTTTCTTCCATACTTTGTAGTATTAAGTAATATTATTTCGTTTCATAATCCTAATTCTACACATGTTGATATGTATTGCTTCTATACTCGAAATTTGCGATTCATCGAGTATCTTTTCATAGCAATATTTTTCTGAACATTCTTGTTAAATTTTAATCTTTTCATGCAGGGGTACTATTCACGAGGTACTATTCATAAAGTACTATTCACGGGGTACTATTCACTCGTGTACTATTCACCCGGGGTACTATTCATGAGAAAAAATGATTTCTTTTCTGTCCAAATTATTTTTGATACATGAATATTATTCTTGAATTTTACTCCACAAAGCAGTTATCATGTTGACAATTTGGACATTCTTGAACTCTGGATAAATTGAATTATAAAAATTTAAAATATATCATTGTTGTCACTTAATTGAATTCTTATATCATTGTTATCATCATCATGCTTATATTGTGATGAAAGTCATATTTGGCCCGTAGTGCATAGATGGACTGTTGGTTGGTATGATTATGACTAGGAATTATGTATCGGTATAATCATGACAAGTAATGTTATAAATGATGTGGTAAAAGTCTTCATCGGCCCGTAGTGCATTGATGGACAGTTGTTGGCATGATCATGACCACTGGTGATAGTAATGAATATCCTTGGCACGTAGTGCATGGATGATTCGTGGATGTGATACTAATGAATATCCTTGGCCCATAGTGCATGGATAATTCAATGATGTGGATTATTTATTGAGTTGTGTTTCAGCGATAAAATATTGATGATGAACTTTTAAATCATAGAAGATAGTAGATATCATGCTCTACTTGACTCTTCTAATGGATTGCTTGTTCCACTGTAGTTAAACTTGTTGTCTATTGTATTCTATCAGTTTTACACTGTTGAAGGCTAACGATAATTTATTCTGCATATTCTTAGTCATAATATTCTTTACTGGGCTAGTTGAGCTCACCCTTTGCTTTCATTGTTCTTTTCAGGAAATGAGAACATAGTTGGGACTAGTCGGGGAATGGAGTGACAGTCCGAGATGGTGGTTGTAGTAGTCCTCACTATTCTATAAATAAGTATGATAATGATTGTAATGAGGACTCTATTTGAATTTGGATATTGTCTACGAAACAATATTCGTGTTAAAACTCTCAACTACGTTTTCTCGTATTGTATAAATGAAGTTTGTATTTAAATTATGTAGTATGTATTTGGTGACTCAAAATGGGTTGTGTATACCTATTTTGGGGGAGTCACAGTTGGTATCAAAGCGTAGGGATATGATCCCTGGCTGAGATGTGAAGCTAGAACTAGGAGGGGAGTGACGAGTAAAACCTTCGCTAGTATGATCTACCTAAGCTTATTTGTTATTTAATTGGTCGATCAGAATATAGGGATAATATGTGGCATGTCAATTAACCCTTGTTTTGTTGCAGTATTTAAAATGGAATCTGAAAATGTTGAGATAAGCAATGGAGCATATGAGACCGTTGAGTCAACGATGATCAATAACCAGGATAATGTGCATCAGGAAGGCAATAATCCTCATGTAAACAACAACACCGACCAAATGATGAACGACGGGATGTTTAGAAGCTTTCTGCAATTCATACAACATCGGGCGAGAGAGACTCCTCTTCAAAATGCAGGTGGAAACACTGGCAACTCAGGGATGGTCACCGCTAAGCAATTCAAGGAGCTGGGACCACCGATGTTTTAGGAAAGCCAGAACCACTTAAGGCAGAGACATGGATTAAGCAGATCACCAAGATATTTGATGTCTTGGGATGTTCTGAGGAGTAAAAAGTTCCCTTTGCCACCGTCATGTTGTGAGGAGAGGCAGATCATTGGTGGGAATCTGTAAAGCGTACTCAGCATTCCGCACTAAAGATGTCTTGGGAGAAGTTCCAAGAATTGTTCAATGATAAGTACTTTTCTGAAAGTATTTGTCATATGAAGGAGGTTGAATTCATCAAGTTGGAGCAAAACTATATGACTGTATCGCAATATGAGGCTAAATTTACGGATTTATCCCAATTTGCATCTCATTTGGTAGATAATGAGGAGCGTATGACACGAATGTTTCTGCGAGGTTGGAAACCCGAAATACGTCAATACCTCATTTCTCACAAAATTTGCTTGTATTTAGATGTTGTGAATAGGGCTCAGTTATTGGGGCGCGATAATGAGTCAGCCTAACCAAAAGATAGCAGCCGAGAAAACGATAATACTAGTGGTAGCAGTCATCGAAGCGGTGACAACAAACGTGGAGGAAATTAAAGTAAGGGTTGATGTGATTAATGTGGATAGTTAGGGGTAAAATACGCAAATATTTCAAAATAAGCAAGTGGTTATAAAATATTCATTGTTGTCGGGGAATATTCGTTTGGTCGTGGAATATTAAATCTTTGTGGGGAATATTAAATTTAAATAGCCTTGACCATGTGTGGCCCCATAATAGAAAGCGATTGGATGAAGAAAGCGACAAATATAAGTTGGTTAAAAATAGCAGGCGTAGTTGTTACCATTAATCTTTGTTAAAATACTCGGTGGTTAAAAACACGGTAGCTACACCGGTATTGCACCAATTATTGATTCTTACGTAAGAAGGCACTACTCAATAATGGTTTACAATAATTCTTTATTCGGTATTTTATTGATTCAATAATTGCTGTGTTGATATTTTATATTGCTATTGTTTCAATAATTGTCATTACACAATATTTTTCATTATCGAAGCAATAATTCATATTATCTGAATAATATTATTAGATAACATTATTGGCAATGTCTAGAAAGTTACATACAAGGAGAGGTTTGGTCACCTAATTGCGGCGCCAAGAAGAGAGAAATTCTTATTGAAAGCCCCTCTTTCTGAGGGCGCTGGTTGTCAATATTGTGATTCTGTAATATTATTTGTGAATAATTAATTATTGATTCATATGATGAGGAAAATATTGATTTTAAATGTGACAATTGTTGAAAATTGAAATTTTATCTTTTTATGATAAAATAATTCTTTTAAATATATTATTATATTTTAATAATATAATAATGGTGATATTTTTACAACGAATGTGGGATATATGAGTATACGAGGAGGAAGAATATTTTTGTTGCAATAAATGTTTAAAACATGTTAAACATGTCGGTGGACCCCATTTATTGACTGAAATTTGAATATAACCTATAAAATCGCCCGTTTGTGGATTTCGGTCAATTTCTGATTGGAATTTGGAAAAAATTTCTTTTGCAAAGTTGTAGAGAATTGAATTTCCTATAAAAACTCGTGAGATTCGAATTTTCTGATAAAAGGGCTATTTATTATGAATTATTGAAGTTTCGAAGCTCAAAATAATTAATTTTTGGAAGTTTAAAATAATTTAAATTAGAAAAACGTTTTTGATATGTTTGGTGGGCTTGGTTGGTTGTTGAAATGAGCTGATTTCAGTTTATAAGAATGTGCGTAGAAAATTTTTTATATATTAATATTATATTAAATTTTCTGCTTTGGTGTTCTAAGCAATTTCCTATAAATAGGGTGCTTAGGTTAGAATTGAAAATCACACCGTAACTGAAGTTTTCTCTCTATATTATCGAGCGTATTCTTGTGAGTATTTTGAGTATAATTTGTGTATTGCTATTTAAGTGCAAGTTCAAGTCATAGCCTTTATATCCAGGTGTTTCAAATTTAGAAGTCTTGATCTTTCGAGGTAAGGGATATTATTATTTTTCGTAATGATATTATTTCTTCAATATCATTATCTTTGAAATATTGATCCAAGTTTTTATCAAATTTTGAACTTTTGGTGTCTGAGTTACTATTCACGATACCACGGACTATTCACGATATCTAAGATTATTCACTTAATATTTAAGACTATTCATCGAAAAATGAAAATTTTTCTTTTCGTCCAAAATATCTATTCTGGATACTAGCTTTGATTGTATCCATGTTTTGATCATTCTTGAATTTTACACCACTGCGATTATTTTTGAGGTATTTTTGGACGTGAATAAAACAAAGTACGAATCCTTAATCCTTGTCATTTTGTTTCATTGGATTCGTTTATTTAAAAATATTTTTCATCATCTTCAGTCTTAAATGATGATATTATGGAATATCTTTGGCCTGTAGTGCAAAGATGAATGATTTCTGAAGAATATCTTTGGCCTGTAGTGCAAAGATGAACAGGTGTTTAGATGAACATGACCAACTAATGAATATCTTTTTTTCTGTAGTGCAAAAGATGAATATGTGATTCGAGATATATATATTGATTGATGTTACGGGGATAAAAGATGAGCGATGAACTTTTAAATTCATACATGGAAGATAGTAGTTTGCATTCTCTACTTAACTCTTCTAATGAATTATTATTTCATTGCGAATATTGATTTAAAATTTGTTGTCTATTGTATTCTATTAGATTTTTCCTCGTTGAAGACTAACGGTAATTTGTTGTATATTATCTTAGTCATAATATTCTTTCTTGAGCTAGTTGAGCTCACCCTTTTCCTTTTTGTTCCATTTTTTCTCAAGAGGCGAGAATATAATGTGCAGTACGAAGTCGTAGGTATGGAATGAAGGTTCTAGAGAGAGTTGTTTAGTAGTCCTCACCATTTTGTAAAATAATGTATCAATAAATGTGATGAGGATTTATTTGAGTATAGATATTGTCTAGAAGATAATATTTGTATTTAAACTCACAGTTTTACTGTTGTAATAATAAAGTTGTAGTTGTTTCTTTTGTTAGGTTTGTAATATTCATGTGCGCAATCAAATTGCAAAATAATGCGGAAGCGTGTAAAATCAGAGTTTAAAAAAATTTTACAAACCATAAACCCGGATCATCCTTTATGCACAATTATTAATTAAACGAAAAGATAAAGAATAAATCATACCCTTGAAGATCGAGCTTCCTCAGGTACAAGTTCACCTCCAAATCCTTTCGCGTTCAATCTTGAATCCACCGGGTTTGGTTCCTTCCTTTGATCAACGTTAGCCACCCATGTGTTTGGCCTCTAGAGGTGATCCACCAAGGAAGAATAGGAATTCAAGAAGATGGGTGTTATGGCTAACCCTAGTTTTCTATCTCTATAGAAAAGGCATACTCCCAACAACTTGGAATTATTTCGTATGTTGACAAAGTCAACAACCCCCACCACCCATAATAAGACTCCTCTTATTTATAGATGTGGGCAACCCACCTTAACAATTAAGGAATTGGGTTTTAATTAATTAAAATTCTTTTAATTAATTAAGCTCCCTAATCTTATTAGGGATAATTAATTAAACTCCTTTAACTAATTTTCCCTCCTAATCCTATTAGGAATAAATGAGAGTACTTATATTAAATTAATTCCTAAACTCTTTTAGAAATTAAAATAATAATAATTGTAATAATATTAATAAGACTCCTCTTATTAATTTATATTTAATATTTCTAAAATATTAAATAATAAATATTAAGCTATTTAATTTATTCTATCACCATAGATTAAATTAAATATACTTAATATATATTATTACGATTATGCCATTAACTTCTTAAATAATTATTCTTCCTTTTATGGTGTGACCCTTTAGGTTCTCCATATTAATAGGTTGTGAATAAATCAATTAGAACAATTCTAATCTTATTTAAATAAATAAATTAAATAATTAATTTATTTAAATAATATTTATTCTCTGATAGGGATAAGCCTCCCCTAGCGATCAAGCGACTTTTTCGGATAATATAGATTTCAACATTAATCATTAAAGAACCTTTGAGTAAATAGTTACTGTATAATTCAATCCTTCCACCATACAATGTCCCAATTAAATATAAGACATGGAATTTGTCAAGTCTTATTTTATTTAATTATATGTATTTCGATCCTTAAATGCACAACTCAAATAATGCAAATTAGAAACTCCTTTCTAATTTCATTACGCCGCCAAGGACTCTTTGGGTTGTCATTTATCGAATCACATAGGACATTTCTCTTCTTTTATTAGAAGTGGTAGATTCTTTATTGATCATACACTATCTCCATGTACAACTTATTATACCCAAGCATACCCTTTGATATACCCTAAGGGTCTTAAGGAATAAGTCAAAGTATAACTCATCATACACAAGATACTATGATGATCTCAAGTCCAAGGATTACTTGTACTACTATCACTACAGAATTCCTATTGATGCACAAATAAAACTCCATTAGGTATTCCTTAGCGAGCAACGTTCAGTGAACTTATTCTCTAATAAGCACCTACATACTTGCTTTAGTGTCTCCACACAAATAATCATGAGATCAATCATCCTCATCCAATGAGCAAGCAACGTATATACCAATCTATCCGGATTCACTAATCCCCAATTTAGTAATCAATGATTGGGAACTATTTTAGTTTTAAGCTTTCTAAGAATTTAGATCTCATTAGAATGATCATCATCATTATTCTAAAAGCATTGCTTAAAACTATGGGTTTATCACATATTATAAAACAAACATCATGTAGATAATTAAAAGCCTTTAATAAATTAATACTTTTATTAATAAATGAATAAGATTGTTACAAAGTATATGCTTTATCATCAAACATGATTGGCTTGTGCATACTACTTTCAATCTCCCACTTGCACTAAAGCCAATCGTCATGGTAACTCATACTCTTCTTCTCTAAGTGACGATTATCCTGCTTTGTTGGATAAGCTTTAGTTAATGGATATGTAATGTTGTTTATGAGAGTTCACTATCTCTATAGTGATTTCCCATCTTCAATGATTCTAATAATCAAATGAAAGTGCCACAACACATGTTTAGATCCAAGATGAGACTTAGGAACTATTCCTAGTTACGTAATAAACTTTTAATACAAACAATCAACTTGCGACTTCATTTATAGCTATATACTTTGTCTTTATCACTAAACAAAGAACTCTTTGCTATTTGGAACCTTTCAATTCATTGCACCTTTATTCAAGATAACGCTTTACCTTAAAGTGGATTTTACGTCATCTTAGTGCCGTCTCGAAAAACTTGAGTGCATTAAGCCCTCTAGTTTTAATTAAGACCCACCATGAATATGATCACATCCTTAGTCTTTGGTTAAGAACTTTAAGATGTTTTTCAGCGACTCACGAGTGAACTTCTCCGAATATGGTGATCAACATCGGTCTCGTATATTTCATTGCATACATGATAGTCACTCATGTGATCTCTCTTTTGGAGTCTGTGGGGACTATTAAAGAGATACACTCCATAGCTCATCTACATGAGACATCTCTTGGAGTTTGCCATGCTAAAGCGACTTTAGCATCAAATGAATATCGTTCCTTGGGTTAAGTCGAGCATCCTCTTAAATCTATCTATATAGATTTATATCCCCAATTAAGATACTCTTCCAAATCATTCATGGAGGAATGTCTAGACAACTTTATCTTTACTGATTGTAGCATTGATATGTCATTCCTTATCCGTAGTATATCAACATATAATATTAGGAATGTCACGGCGCTCCCACTGTCCCTTTTGTACACACTAGAAGTCTTACCTCATCGAATGTAACTCTGGATCATCATCTTCTATGATGTGTACCTCATCATCATCATCCATGATGAATCCATACCTCCTAGGTATCTTCAGTACTATTCCAGATTTACGATTCGGTTGTGGTACAATAGGTCTATCTATAGGTTCCTCTTATTTGACTTATAGTGTTTTGTGGTTCTTGAACTCTTCAAGATCTATTATCCTCCCACTAGCCCCTTTTAATGATAAACACCTTTATCTTAGAAGGAAGTGTGTTTTGCAATAAACACCTTTTGCTAAGTTGGATTATAGAACATTTACCCTAAACTTACTTTAGGATGTCCCACAAATCGACACTTATAAAATCTTGTCCCAAGCTTATCCTTTGAAACCTTTTCACATAAGTTGGACAACCCATATCTTAACAAACTTAAGATTAGGAATCCTCCCTGTCCATAACTTTTATGGAGTCTTGGGGCCGGATTTAGAGATTACCCTTTAAAGTAGATATGCGACCATTTCTAGGACATGATCCTGAAGGATCTTTGGAGTGTCGGTAAAATCATTATGGACCACACCATGTCCAACAAGGTCACAATTTTCCATTCAGATACATCAATCAATTATTGCATATCAGGATGTGTCCATTATGAGAAAACCATTTGAGATGATCTAGAAACTTATTGCACAAGTATTTATTCCTTGATCTAATCAAAGAATCTTAATACTTTTCCAATTTGTTTCACTTACAATTCTTTGAACCTTTCAAATAATTCACACTTGTATTCAATAAATACACACATTCAACTCTTTGAATGATCATCTCCTTTTCTTATACTAGTTTGTTCAATATGCAAAATTATTTTCATGTAAGTCAAGTATACAAAATTTATTAAGTAATATTCGATTCTATACAAAACATTATTATTATAAATAGAACAACAATTGTTCTTAATTATAATACCAAAGATTTCATTGTCCAACAATAAAATGGAAATAATATTTTTAACAAGGCGGAATACAATAACAACTTATTGACTTAATAGATTTTGCCGTAGGCATTGTTAAATTATAAGTTTCTATGGCTAATGCAACAACCTTTGCTTCATTTCCCACACATAGGATTACTTATATTTGTTTAGTTTTTCTACTACATTTGGTCCTTCATAAATCTTTATTTATGATAACCAAAGTCGGTATCCAATACCCAAGTAGAACCTTGACTTAAAGAAAATTTATTTCAATCATGAACAAAAAGCGTATTATGGCAGAAACTTCACTAAGCTTCTTTGGTTAGCCTCTGCAAGATGCTTTCTCAGATTTCTTTCCAAAGTGTCCGGGCTTATTGCAGTGGAAGCAAACTCCTTTGCTATCCCATGTATCGTTTTGTTCTTATTATCCTTTGTTTATGCCTTTCTATTTACCTTCTTTGAATCGTTCATCTTTTCGGAAGATCCTTTGGCCCCTACCGGTAAGACTTGGTTTTCTTGGTTGGAAAGTGACTCTCGACATTTTTCAATATGTTAAGCAAATCGGAAAGGCGATATCTAGCTTGTTCATATGAAAATTCACAACAATTGTGAAAGGAGTCCGAGGGCTGAGTGCAAGATCAAATCTTGGCTCAACTCTCCATCCATGACAAAACTCGTTGTCTAATTGATCAATCAAATTGATAATGTTAAGGACTTTTATCTCATCTTTGTAGTGTCATCGGTCATTCTAGATCGGAAGAGCTCCTTAGATATGTCGATATCTATCGGTCCTACTTTCCTCACCATCAACTACTTGATGTGCGGGGAATATAGTAAAGCATCCATAGTTTCATGTCTTGTGGCTGAAGCTTGTTACTCATGGATGCGAGCATGATGCATCGAGCCAATGTGCATCATCTTGCCACTTTCTAAAAGTAGCAATGTCTTCCTCAGAGGCATTATGCGCAAACCATTCGAGGATAGGCGTATTAAGGACATAAGATAGCTTTTTCGACTATGAGAACTATTCTCAAATTCCTTAACCAATCCGTTTGATTGATGCAGTTAATTTAGCATTTAATATGCATCGCGATGATAGTAATTTTAGACATTGTAAAATTCTATAAATGAATTTGTAATTAACAACATTTTAACATACATTCTATTATTAATTACCAAAATAAATTAGGTCTTGTTTTAAATTGGTATCTCCCACTATTTTCTTCAAACTATATTACCCTCACTTATATAGTTCTAAGCAAAATCTAATTAAAGATTTGCTAATGAGAATAAGGATCCCATTTCAAATGTATATAGCCTTGTGGTGACACAACAAACTATATATAAATAAATAGGTAGACAACTTTTTGTCAATTACATCAACTATGCAACTCCTTTTATTTTGCCTCTTAGATTATTTTGATCAAGTGGTGGCACATCCGAATCAAAATTATCCAAGTTAAGTCCGACCTAGCACTCCATATATTCAAAAAAAATAAAAATATCATCCTTGTGGTGACACAACAAAACAATATTGTTCAATTTTCTTTATAAGCATCAAATGTGATAAATTAACATCTTAAATACTTAATACTTGCCTTGTGGTGACACAACAAACTCATATTAAATATTTAATACTCTATTAATTTTATCATGCTAGAAAGCGACGTTCGATATTCCAAATATCTTTGAACGCTTAGGACTTAATATAAAAATTGAGGGGTTTGTTATTAATTTGTCTCATCTTGTTTAGCAGCATGCATTATATATATATAAAATACGCGTCATATATCAATGAACATGCGAAGCATGTTTGCATAATATATAATATATATAATATAAGCATGCACATATAGAATACTATATTCTACCCGGATTGATTATGGACTTTTATTCTAGTTTGGTTCACTAGAGCCACCAAGTGAACCAAAAGGTCAAACTTTAGGGGTGCAAGAAATAATATTTAAATATAACTATTACATTTAAACCCGGGCTCCATTACAAACGGGTCTTTAAGCACTCCTTGCTCCTTGATCTCTAATTTTCTAAAATTAATTCTGACTATTCCTATTACACAACTATTTAAAATAAATAGAAACCTTGATCGTGATCGAGGGAAGTACATAGGAGGAGTTAGAATTTACATTAAGAAAAATTAGAAAAGGCGCAGTCTGTGAGACCCCATTTAATAAAACCCATACATTCATGCATCCAACTAAAATAAAATCCAATCGCATTGGTTGATAGTCCATAATCAATCCCATTTATTATCATACACATCACCATATGCATCGATAAATAATATTCATCTCATGAATAATAAACATTTAATATATATATTGATATCATTTAATGGGCAATTTTAGTTAGTATAAAATCTAATTTTTGAATCAAAATAAACTCCTTTATTTAAATTCAAATTTAAATCAAAATAAAACTATTTTATTTTAATTTATCCAATTTTGAATAAAATAAACTATTTTATTTTAATCAAAATTTTAATCAAAATAAACTCCTTTATTTTAATTAATTATGGAATCCAATTCCATTTATATAAAAAAAATCTTTAATTAAAATAAACTCTTTTATTTTAATTAATTATGGAATCCAATTCCATGTAAAAAAAAAACTTTTATTAAAGGAAACACGGATATTCTTTCCTATTCACAAATAAACTCCTTTATTTAAGGAAACATGGATTCTCTTTCCTATTCACAAATAAACTCTTTTATTTTGAATAATATGAAATCATATTTCATATCTAAATAAACTCCTTTATTTAAGGAAAGATGGAATACAATTTCAACTCCAATTAGTTATCATGGAATCCAATTCCAACTCTAATTAGTTAGCATGAAATTCTAATTTTAAAATTAAAATAAATCTTTTATTTTAATATTAAAATAAACCTTTTATTTTAAGATTAAAATAAACCTTTTTATTTTAATTATAAAATTATTAAAATTAAAATAAAACTTTATATTTTAATATTAAAATAAACCTTTTATTTTAAAATTAAAATAAACTTTTTATTTTAATTATATAACTAAAATAACCGAATATATATATATATAAAATACATTAACCAGTATAATATATATATATATATATATATATATATATATATATTATTATTACGGAATATATATATATATATAGTATAATAATATTCCTACATTCCTTTATTTAAGTCCGTTGCTTTTGAATTCCTTGATATCCTATTGGTTTTCACGTGGCCCAAGGAAACGTAAATAGATATGCCCTCTAGTTTTAATTATATTTTAATCAACTTGCAACAGTGGATTCATTGGTTTTTCCGAAAAACCTTTTTTCGGCAATTTTTTTTTTTTTTTTTATAAATTTTATACAATAAAATTATGTCCAATTAAATTGTTCTAAACACATATCAATATAATATGAAATTAAAACAATTAATAATTCGCATAAAGGTTTGGCTCTGATACCACTGTTAGGTTTGTAATATTCATGTGCGCAATCAAATTGCAAAATAATGCGGAAGCGTGTAAAATCAGAGTTTAAAAAAATTTTACAAACCATAAACCCGGATCATCCTTTATGCACAATTATTAATTAAACGAAAAGATAAAGAATAAATCATACCCTTGAAGATCGAGCTTCCTCAGGTACAAGTTCACCTCCAAATCCTTTCGCGTTCAATCTTGAATCCACCGGGTTTGGTTCCTTCCTTTGATCAACGTTAGCCACCCATGTGTTTGGCCTCTAGAGGTGATCCACCAAGGAAGAATAGGAATTCAAGAAGATGGGTGTTATGGCTAACCCTAGTTTTCTATCTCTATAGAAAAGGCATACTCCCAACAACTTGGAATTATTTCAGTATGTTGACAAAGTCAACAACCCCACCACCCATAATAAGACTCCTCTTATTTATAGATGTGGGCAACCCACCTTAACAATTAAGGAATTGGGTTTTAATTAATTAAAATTCTTTTAATTAATTAAGCTCCCTAATCTTATTAGGGATAATTAATTAAACTCCTTTAACTAATTTTCCCTCCTAATCCTATTAGGAATAAATGAGAGTACTTATATTAAATTAATTCCTAAACTCTTTTAGAAATTAAAATAATAATAATTGTAATAATATTAATAAGACTCCTCTTATTAATTTATATTTAATATTTCTAAAATATTAAATAATAAATATTAAGCTATTTAATTTATTCTATCACCATAGATTAAATTAAATATACTTAACATATATTATTACGATTATGCCATTAACTTCTTAAATAATTATTCTTCCTTTTATGGTGTGACCCTTTAGGTTCTCCATATTAAATAGGTTGTGAATAAATCAATTAGAACAATTCTAATCTTATTTAAATAAATAAATTAAATAATTAATTTATTTAAATAATATTTATTCTACAATAGGATAAGCCTCCCTAGCGATCAACGACTTTTCGGATAATATAGATTTCAACATTAATCATTAAAGAACCTTTGAGTAAATAGTTACTGCATAATTCAATCCTTCCACCATACTGATGTCCCAATTAAATATAAGACATGGAATTCTTTGTCAAGTCTTATTTTATTTAATTATATGTATTTCGATCCTTAAATGCACAACTCAAATAATGCAAATTAGAAACTCCTTTCTAATTTCATTACGCCTTAACCAAGGACTCTTTGGGTTGTCATTTATCGAATCACATAGGACATTTCTCTTCTTTTATTAGAAGTGGTAGATTCTTTATTGATCATACACTATCTCCATGTACAACTTATTATACCCAAGCATACCCTTTGATATACCCTAAGGGTCTTAAGGAATAAGTCAAAGTATAACTCATCATACACAAGATACTATGATGATCTCAAGTCCAAGGATTACTTTGTACTACTATCACTACAGAATTCCTATTGATGACAAATAAAACTCCATTAGGTATTCCTTAGCGAGCAACGTTCAATTGAACTTATTCTCTAATAAGCACCTCATACTTGCTTTAGTGTCTCCACACAAATAATCATGAGATCAATCATCCTCATCCAATGAGCAAACAACGTATATACCAATCTATCCGGATTCACTAATCCCCGATTTAGTAATCCAATGATTGGGAACTATTTTAGTTTTAAGCTTTCTAAGAATTTAGATCTCATTAGAATGATCATCATCATTATTCTAAAAGCATTGCTTAAAACTATGGGTTTATCACATATTATAAAACAGCATCATGTAGATAATTAAAAGCCTTTAATAAATTAATACTTTTTATTAATAAATGAATAAGATTGTTACAAAGTATATGCTTTATCATCAAACATGATTGGCTTGTGTGCATACTACTTTCATCTGTACCATGTATCGACAACTCAGAATGGGTGATGTATACCTATTTTAGGGGCGTCACAATTAACATGCCAAAATTGGTCACCACTTGAGTGGTAATCCTGGCCAAGATAATAGAAGTGGAAATTTCAAGAAGAGGAGATTCAACAATGATGGAAGACAAAGAATGACACCACGGCCGTTGCTTAAGGAAGGATAACGACCACCTAGGTCAGTATGCTACCTATCTTGGAGGGTGGGACACATCACCAAACCTATGCAGTGAGAACCCAAAGCATGTCACAATTGTGGAAGAGAAGGTCACCTAGCTCGATTTTATCGTGTAGTGAAGTCAAGTCCAGCTGGGATGGAGACACCAAAGGCTATCCCAGACAAGTCAAATTCGGTAGCTCAAGGGAGAGTGTTTGTCATGACCTCCCAAAAAGCGAGAAACTCGAATGAAGTTATCACGGGTAAGCTAATCATAAACTCTTGCGAAGTCTATACCTTATTTGATATTGGTTCTACCCATTCTTTTATTTTACCTACTTGCGCTCAACTTTTAAATTTGACTTCAGAGAAATTAGACTTTGACTTATGTATTGAAACTTCATTGGGAGAAACCTTCATTACATCCACTGTTTATAAATGTTGTTTGATTCAAATCGGCACCCTCACATTACCTTTCGATCTCATCTCTTTGAAAATACTTGCATTTGATGTGCTTTTAGGGATTAATTGGTTAACTACTCATCATGCTAAAATTGATTATTTTCGTAAGGTTGTTAACTTTCATATTCCTATCCAACCTATTATGCAAATTCAAGCAACCAAACCACTAAAGTCATTCACTGTCATATCAAGCCATAAAGCCATAAGTTTATTGAAAACGGATATCAAGCTTTTTTAGCCCATGTCATGAATTTAAATAAAATAAATCGATTTGAATGATATTTCTATTGTTAATAAATTTCGACGTATTCTGGAAGAACTTCCTGGCCTACCCCAAGAGCGTGAAATCAAATTTTGTATTGACCTTGAACCCGGTACAAAACTCATTTCCAAACCCCATATCGAATGGCTCTTATTGAACTTCAGGAGTTAAAACCCCAATTGCAGGAATTGTTAGACATCGGTTTCATTCGTCCTAGTACATCTCCTTGGGGTGCTCCTGTTCTATTCGTAAAGAAGAAAGATGGGAGTATGAGACTTTGCATTGACTATCGGGAGTTGAATCATGTCACCATCAAAAATAGGTACCCGTTGCCTCGCATTGATGACCTGTTTGACCAGTTGCAAGGTGCAAAATTCTTTTTAAAGATCGATCTTCGTTCCAGATTTCATCAGTTAAAGATTAAAACTGATGACATTCCAAAGACTGCTTTCAGAACTCGGTACGGGCATTAAGAATTCCTTGTTACGTCTTTTGGATTGACTAATGCTCCTACTGCCTTCATGGATATGATGAACTGAGTATTCAAAAAATATTTGGATCATTTTGTGGTTGTCTTTATTGACGACATCCTCATATACTTCAAAAGCCATGAAGATCATGAAAGCAACACTTGAGGTCGATACTCAAAAGCTTCATGAAAATAATCTATATGCCAAGTTGAAGAAATGCGAGTTCTGGATTGAGGAAGTAGCATTCCTTGGGCACGTGATATCAAATCATGGAATATCTGTTGACCCAGCGAAGATTGAAGCAATACAAAGCAGGGAGCAACCTAAGACAGTGACCGAAGTACGTAGCTTTCTGGACTTAGTTGGTTATTATCGAAGATTCGTTGAATTATTTTCTCGAATCTCTACTCTATTAACTCAGCTAACTCGAAAAGATACAAAATTTGATTGGAACGAGGAATGTGAGAAGAGTTTTCAAGAACTAGAGAGGAGACTAATTTCAGCATCTGTTCTGATAATACCATCAGGTTCGGAGGAATTTATCATCTATAGTGATGCTTCAGGCAGAGGTTTAGGATGTGTTCTCATGCAATATAGTAACGTCATAGCATATGCCTCACGACAACCCAAAGAATATGAGAGGAATTATCTTACTCATGATCTAAAATTGGTAGCAGTTGTTTTCACGCTTAAAATCTGGAGGCATTACCTATATGGGGAGAAGGTGGAGATCTATATAGATCATAAAAGCCTCAAATATTTTTTCCCCCAAAAGGAACTCAACATACGGCAATGACGTTGGCTCAAACTGTTGAAAGATTATGATCATACAATTCAATACCATCCTAGAAAAATAAATATGGTAGCTGACGTATTGAGTAGAAGATCATATGCAGATACGAGTGCGATATTATCAATGCAAAGGCCCATTTGGTATGACTTACAAAGGATGGAGATAGAGTTAAAGACTCTAGGGACCCCCGTGATGATGTCAAATATACGAATAGAACCGACTTTAATCAATAAAGTTAAAGCTACTCAAGCTACAGACCTGGAGCTGATGCGTATGAGGAAGAAAGTACAAGAAGGTGTTATTTTGGAAGAAAGAATCGATGAAGAAGGAATACTTCGAGTCAACTCCAAACTTTATGTTTCTAACGACTCTGATTTGAAGTATAAAATCATGATGGAGGCACATAACACACCGTTTGCAATCCATGCTGGGAGTACCAAAATGTATCGTGATCTTCGACATACATTGTGGTGGAGCAATATGAAGAGAGAGATAGCGGAATTTATCTTAAGGTTTTTAACTTGTCAACGTGTCAAGGCAGAGCATCAAGTGCCAAAAGGTCCATTTTAACCACTTGAAATTCCAGAATGGAAGTGGGAGCATATTAGCATGGATTTTGTTACTGGTCTTCCCAAGGTTTCTCAATGTATAGATGCAGTTTGGTTCAATGTTTATAGATTAATCAAGTTTGCTCATTTCTTACCTATACGAGAAACTTATTCACTTGAACGTCTAGCTCATATATACATAAATGAGATTGTAAGACTGCATGGTATGTGTCGACGTTGGGGTTTTTTATTTGTCCCTTTTTCTGTTCTTGTCTTTTGGTGTTCTCATGTTAGGTGAGATTTGTTTGAAAAAATAAGTTGTGAAAAGGTTCGACATATATATGTTGACGATTGGACTATAAGAGTCGTCAGTCAGTTCTTTAAATGGTTTTACTAACACAACCGAGAAAAGATTTACACATTAACCCAGTGATGTGACACTGCTTGACGGGTCCGTGAAACTTAGATTCGTTAGGGTCCGGGGACTTGGTTATGCGGAGGGAAGGTGTTAGGCACCCCCCGACATCCGTGTTGCCACGGTGACCGCCACTTTTCAATTAAACTGTTATATGAATGTGTGTGTGTGTGTGTGTGGATCAATGTGCAATTATTTGGAAGTAGTGATATGCCTCGTTTGCACCTATATACAAAGGGTTTGAATTTGTTTAAAAATTTAGTTTTAAACAAGATATAGCAATGATGTTTTGTAAAAACAGGTTTTTCAAACCCTTGTGCTCAATAGTAATTGAGGCCTTTGATACTTCCATTTTATTACGTGTTCGGCTTGATTGCTTTTATTTTTGAGATGCAAAGCATCTTCAAGAAAATAATATACATAGCAGTGCCGAATAATTTACAAGTCGTGTACATCTAAAAATGTCCATCATGAGAACCGAATCTAGATTCAGTAGACTGAATCTGTGATCACATGATTCCTAGGGTCACATGATGTAGCAATGTATATTAAAGTTGTAAGCAGCTATATATAAAAGTTGTAAATATATATATATACAAACATGATCACCCACCACGAAGCACCTCCATGGGGAATCAGAAATGTAAATATATAAAAGCGGTAAATATATATATAGAGACATGGTCAACCACCACGAAGCACCTCCATGGGGGGATCAGAAATGTAAATAAATTCGTAAAGGCGATCAACCGCCACGAAGTAAACTCCAGGCAGGACAAAATGTAAAGAAAGCTGTAAAAGGCCACGAAGTAAACTCCATGCCTGACAGAAATGTAAATATATATATAGAGAGATAAAAGCGATAAACGCACAAGATATATATCGATCCTATTCGTTTTATCATTTTAAGCAATTTGTCGCTATATATATATATATATATATATATATATATATATATATATATATATATATAAAAGCATTAAACGCTCCGGATGTAAAATCGAGGCTCATCGAACAGAGTTCGACAACAGTTCATATACATAAGTATATATATATATATATATAAGCAAATAAACGCTACAGATGTAAAATCCAGGCTCAATCGAGGCATAACTCGATAATGTTAGTCCATATATATAAATATATAATATATATATATATATATAATATATATATATAAAGAAATAAAAGCCGCGGACCGAAGTCCGGGCATACACACGCAATATGACTCTCAACGTGAAGAACAGTGTGTACAAAGATGAAGATGAAGGCTTTAAAGTGTGTAAGAAGGCTTACAGTGGACTGCCAAAGAAGACTTCAATGACTTGAAATGGATGAACACTCGGCTCCCACCGGTAAAAATATAGCAATATATAAGCTCAAAAGTGTTTAAAATGAGAAAGCACTTAGTTTATATTGTGTACAGAGCAAATTGGACAGGGCTTCCTCGCCTTTTCTGTAAGACCCCAACTTTCATAAATAAAGATTAATTTTTTCTCGAAATATATTTTTGAATATTATGGTGTGGATTTGATATAATGTTATAGTTGTGGGTAATATTTATAAATTTTTCAAAGTAAGAAAGTTGATATAAAATATTCGTTTGATTGGGGAATATTCTTTTTGTCAGGGAATATTCGTACGATGACACCATCATTGGTTGACCCCACAACAGAATAACTGTCGGAGTTAGACAAAAATATCTCTTTATAAAATTAACGGCGAATGATTTACCGTTAAACTGTTGAAATCCCTGGTGGTAAAAGTATAGTAATACGCGTGGTTGCATAGTAGTACACAGTATTGATTATTGATGCTTACGTAAAAAGCCACTCAGTTTATTCAATTATTGCTACAGTAGTTGCTGCATAATATCTCTCATATTATTGATTCAATTATTATCACAGTATAATTTGCATAATATTTATTGTTAGTAAATCAATAATTGAGATGATAAAGTTATTCGTATTATTATTTGCAATATTGACGATGTCTAGAAAGTTCTGTCGAGGAGAGGTTTGGTCATCTAATTGCGTGCCAATAGGGAGAAATCCTTATCGAAAAGCCCCCTCTTTCCTGGGAATGATCTGGTTGTTAAATATTGTGAGTTATAATATTAATGATGAATAATTGTTGAAATATTAAAAATGTGTTTATTAAAGATAAAGGATTTGTGGTAAATATTTATTCAATTTTTGATATAAATATAGGAATTTGTTATGAGGCCTTGGTTGTAAGTTTGACTTAATATTCCATGGGAAGATTTACTAATTTTATGGATCGTCGGTGGTGGTTTTAATAGTAAATCAATCTGGACCATCGATGGTGGTTTTAATACTAAATCAATCTGGAGCGTCGCTGGTGGTTTTAGTAGTAAATCAATATGGACCATCGATGGTGTTTTTAAAAGTAAATCAATCTGGACCGTCGGTGGTGATTTTAAAAGTAAATCAATCTGGACCATCGGTTGTGGTTTTAATAGTAATCAATATGGACCGTCCGTTCTAATAATAAATCAATCTGGACCGTTCGTGAATCAGTTACTATTTAGTCCATTCTCCTATAAATAGAAGCTTAATTCTTCTTTCATTCTCACCAATTCACTGAGACCCACAAGAGAAACTACAGAGAGAGAAACTATAGAGAGCAAGAAGAAGAGTATTCTGCGACTTTATTATTGCAGTATTCAGTCTTCTACTAAGGTAAGGGGTGTTATTTCTTTCGTATTTAGAAGGAATACTATTTTTTGTATTCATCCTTTAAATATGTCAGAATAACCTGTCAACGCGGATTACGTACCGCATGACAAGAGAAAATCCATTTGCAGTTTCGTATATTATTTATTTTCATATTCTTAAATCTAAACTTACTATGGTAAGTATTGCTTCTATAATTCCTGAAACTAGTGGAATATCCTTGAGTTTTGCACTTCATCCAGTATCATTTCATTGGAATATTCATCTAAACTTTCTTATTAAATATCAATATTTTCACCTGGGTTACTATTCACACGGTTACTATTCACTCGAATATTATTCACTCGGGTATTCGGGATACTTTTCATGTTGGGGTACTATTCACGAATTACTATTCACCCGATTACTATTCACTCGGGTATTCGGGGCACTTTTTATTCTGGGATACTATTCATGGGGTACTATTCACGAAAAAAATTGATTTCTTTTCTGTCCAAAATTATTTTTGATACATGAATATTATTCTTGAATTTTACTCCACAAAGCAGTATCATGTTGACAATTTGGATATTTTTAAACTCTGGACAAATTTAAAGTCTTTAATATTTATCCTTGATCTCGTTTGATCGAATTCTTATATCATTGTCATTGTCATCATCATCATGCTTATATTATGATAAAAGTCATCTTTGGTCATAGTGCATAGATGGACTGTTGATTGGAATAATTATGATCAGGGATCATTCGGTATAATCATGACCTGTAATGTTACAAATGATGTGGTAAAAGTCTTCATTAGCCCATGGTGCATTGATGGACTGTTACTGGAATGATCATGACCATTGATGATTACATGAATATCCTTGGCCCGTAGTACAGGGATAATTCGTGGATGTTATACTAATGAAAATCCTTGGCCCGTAGTGCATGGATGATTCGATGATGTGGTTTATTTATTAAGCTGAGTCCCAATGATAAAATTGATGATAAATTGTTTAAATCTTAGAAGATAGTAGATATCATGCTATACTTGACTCTTTTAATAAATTGCTTGTTCCGCTGCAGTTAAACTTGATGTTATTGTATTTTATCAGTTTAACACTGTTGAAGGCTAATGATAATTTATTTTGCATTATCTTAGTCATAATATTTCTTACTGTGCTAGTTGAGCTCACCCTTTTGCTTTCATTATTCTCTTCAGGAAATGAGAACATAGCCGGGACTAGTCGGGGAACGGAGTGATGGTCCGAGATGGCTATTTTAGTAATCCTCACTATTTAGTGTGATAATAAATGTAATGAGGATTGAATTTGAGTTTGGATATTGTCTATGAGATAATATTTGTGTAAAAACTCTGAGCTCTTGTTGTATAATTAAGTTTGTATTTGTATTCAGTACCATGTATTTGGCGACCCAAGATGGGTGATGTATACCTATTTTTGGGGTGTCATAGTTGGTATCAAAGCTTAGGGATATGATCCCTGGCTGAGATGTGAGACTATAACTAGGAGGGGAGAGACGGGTAATTCCTTCACTAGTATGACCCACCTAAGTTTATTTGTTATTTAATTGGTCGGTCAAAATATAGGGATAATATGTGGTATGTCAATTAACCCTTGTTTTGTGGCAGTATTTAAAAATGACATCTAAAAATGTTGAGATAAACAATGGAGAACAGGAGACCGTGGCGTCACCACAAATCAATAACCAGGATAATGTGCATCAGATAGGCGACAATCCTCATATGAATAACAACACCGACCAAATTATGAACGATGGGATGTTCAAAGGCTTTATGCAATTTATGCAACATCAAGCGAGAAAAACTCCTGTTCAAAATACAGGTGGAAAAACTAGCAACTCTCAGATGGTCACCGCTAAGCAGTTCAAGGAGCTGGGACCACCAGAGTTTTTGGGAGAGCCAAAACCACTTAAGGCGGAGATGTGGATAAAGCAGATCACCAAGATATTTGATGTCTTGGGATGCTCCGAGGAGCAAAAGGTTCCCTTTGCCACCTTCATGTTCCAAGGAGAGGCAGATTACTGGTGGGGATCTTTAAAGCGTACTCAGCCTGCCGCACTAAAGATGTCTTGGGAAAAGTTCCAAGAACTGTCTAACGACAAGTACTTTCCCGAAAGTATTAGTCAAATGAAAGAGGTGGACTTCATCAAGCTAGAGCAAAATAATATGACCGTGTCACAGTACGAAGCTTTGTTTGCTGAGTTGTCCCGGTTTGCGCCCCACTTGGTTGATAATGAGTAGAGAATGACGCGGATGTTTCTAAGAGGTTTGAAACCTGTGATACGTCTGTGACGCCCCCAAAATAGGTATACATCACCTATTCTGAGTCTCCAAATACATGGTACATAATACAAATACAACTTTAAATATAAAACATGAGCTATGAGTTTTTATACAAATATTGTCTTCTAGACAGTATTCAAACTCAAAATAAGTCCTCAATACATTTATTATCACACAATTTCATAGAATAGTGAGGACTACTAATGCTATCATCTGAACTGTCACTCCGTTCCCCGACTAGTCCCTGCTACGTTCTCATTTCCTGAAGAGAACAATGAAAGCAAAAGGGTGAGCTCAACTAGCCCAGTAAAAAATATTATGACTAAGATAATGTAGAATAAATTATCGTTAGCCTTCAACAGTGTTAAACTGATACAATATAACAAACATCAAGTTTAACAGCAGCGGAACAAGCAATCCATTAGAAGAGTCAAGTAGAGAATAAAATCTCTATCTTCTATGATTCAAAAGGTTTTTAATTACTTTTATCGCTAAGAATCAGCTTAATAAATAATCCACATCATCAAATCATCCCTACACTACAGGCCAAGGATATTCTTTAGTATCACGACCACGAATTATTCATGCACTACGGGCCAAAGATAATCGTGTTTTCATCAATGGTCCTGATCATGCCATAAAATAATTCATCTTTGCACCCTTGGCCGAAGAGAATCCATAGCCATAATCATACCAAAAACTGTCCATCAATGCACTACGGGCCAATGAGGATTTTTTTCACATCATTTGTAACATTACGGTCATGATTATACCAAATAATTCCTGGTCATAATCATACCAAGTCCATCTATGCACTATAGGCCACATATGAATTTTAACATAATATAAACATGAGGATGATGACAATGACATAATAATTCAATAAAACAAGTTCAAGAAATAATTTTTCCAGGAACCAATAACGTTCAAATTGTCAACATGATACTGCTTTGTGGAGTAAAAATTTAAGAATGCTTAGAGGAATATTTCCATGAAAAGACACTGGATGAAGGGCAAATATCAAGGATATTCTACTAATTTCATGGAGTATAGAAGTCAAAACTTTAACCAACTGAGTATAATAAAGAATGGAATAACAAAAATCATCACCGGCATGCGATGAAGGCGCATGCATGAAAAGTTATTCTAACAGAATAATAAATAACGGAACCAGGTCATGCGTAAAGCATAAACAGGATGTTCCAACAGAATGGTAAATAACGGAACCAGGTTATGCGTAAACGAACAGACATGATATTCCAACAGAATAATAAATAATGGAACCAGGTCAAGCGTAATACGCACCGACGGGATATTCCAACAGAATAATAAAGAATGGAATAACAGAAGAATTTCACCATGTACGCGGTACTTCAGATAAACAAAGTTATTCAACATAATGATAAAGAATGGATAATGAAGAATTTCACCAAGTATAGGGTAGCGCGATATCAAAAGTTATTCAATGAATAATAAAGAATGGAATAATGAAGTTCTCTTCATGAATACAAAAGAAATAATACCCTACATTTAGTACAACAAATAATATCCCCTACCTTTGAAAGAAGAGTACTACTCCATTGGTAGTAGGCGATGATATACTCGAAGAAAACTTATACTATTTTTCTACGCTCAAAGCTTCTTAAACTCTAAAGAAATACGCTCAAGATTATAGAAGAAGAATTCTCTCTCTAGAGTTTCAGTGAATTCGTAAGAAATAATGAAGGAATGAGCTTCTATTTATAGAAGAATGGACTGCATAATAACTAATTCATGAACGGTCCAGATTGATTTACTTTAAACGGACGGTCCATATTTAAAGCAAAATCTTTTAAATAAAATATAATATATTCTATTTATAATCTAATAAAACGAATAACTTTATAAAAGTATTCTGTTTTATATAAAAAGATCTTACTATACAAAATATTATGTATAATAGAATATAATATATTCTATTTATAGTCTAATAAAACAAATAACTTTATAAAAGTATTCTGTTTTATATAAAAAAGATTTTACTATGCAAAATATTATGCATAATATAATATAATATATTCTATTTATAGTCTAATAAAAGCGAATAACTTTATAAAAGTATTACATTTTTATATATAAAAGATTTTACATTTTATTATATTAATAATACTAATAAAACAAAACCGAGTGACTTATCACGTAAGCATCAATAATCAATATTGTGTGCTACTAGGCAACCACGCAGTACATCGTACTTTTTAACTTTGGGTGTGTTCAAGCAGATTAACTGTAAAACTTCCGCCATTATTTTCATAAAAATATTTTTGTCGTTTTCTCAATCCAAATAATAATTCCGTTATGGGGTCCAATTAAAGATTGTACCGTCATACGGATATTCCCCAAACAAAAAGAATATTCCCCGACCAATCAAATATTATACAACAACTTGCATACTTTTCAAAATTTCTAAATACTACCCACAACTATAACACTATCTCAAATCCACACCATAATATTAAAAAAATATTTCAAGAAAATTAAATCTTTATTCATAAAATCTGGGGTCTTACAATCTCCCCTCTTTATGAAATTTCGTCCTCGAAATTTACGTACGTACCTGGTATGCCGAAGAGGTGAGGATACCTTGACTTCATTTTAGATTCTAATTCTTGAGGTATAACCTTTGAGTGTTGAATACGATCCTTCGTATCCAAGATTTTAACACGTATCTCCTCATACGTTAAATCTTCTGATATCTCGTCTAGTTCTAATTTAATAACGTGGTTCGGGTCATCCACATATTTACGTAACATCGATACGTGAAAATAAACGTTATGAACACGCGACATACTTTGCGGTAAAATGAGTCTATAGGCCACAGTTCCTACTCGATCAAGGATTTCAAATGGGCCAATTAAATCGAGGGTTGAGATTTCATCTCTTCATCGATTCTTGGTTCTAGAATAATGCCCTCTTGAACCTTCTTCTTCACATTCATCAACTCCGGGTGTGTAGCTTGAGCGGCTTTAACTTTATGGATTAAATTTGATTCTAATCATATATTTATTATCTTCACGCGGGTCCCTAGAGTCTTTAACTCTATCTTCATCATTTGTAAGTTATACGAAATGGGTCTTTGTGTTAACAACATCGCACTCGCATACGATCTTCTACTCAACGCGTCAGCTACCATGTTCGCACTTCCACGATGATATTGCATGGTACGATCGTAATCTTCAACAGCTCGAGCCAACGTCTTTGGCGCATGTTACGTTCATTTTAAGTAAAGAAATATTTGAGGGTTTTAGAAATGGGTTTTGTACTGGGGTCAATACAAAATTTGAATTCACGCTCTAGGGGTAGGCTAAGAAGTTCTTCGAGAATACGTTAGGAAATTTATTAAAAATAGAAATATCATTCAAAATTGTGACTCTCATCCAAGACTTGGATAACACGTCATATTGATACCTATAAACTTGCCATCGTCATTCACAACGTCTCCTACGGAAAGTCTAGTTTTGGTGCATTCCACATAAGGAAGTCAACAATGAAAGGATCGAGGCTCTTTACTTATGGCTTGATATGATAATGCTTGACTTTAGTGGTTTGGTTGCTTGAATTCGCATAACAGGTTTGTTAGGAATATGAAAGCTAACAACCTTACGAAAAGCATGATGAGTAGTTAACCAATCGATTCCTAAAATCACATTAAAGGCAAGTATTTTCAAAGAGATAAGATCGACAGGTGACGTGAAAGTGTCAATTTGAATCAACAAGATTTATAAACAGCGGAGGTAACGAAGGCTTCTACTAACGAAGTTTCAACCAATAAGTCAAAGTCTAACTTCTCCGAAGTCAAATTTAAAGGTTGAGCGCTAGTAAGAGAGATAAAAGAATGGGTAGAATCGGTATCTAATAAGGTATAAACTTCACAAGAGTTTATAATTCACTTACCCATGATAACTTCATTTGGGTTCCTCAACAAATGCTCTCACTTATACTACCGTCTTTGTTTTGTCCGTATCCGCCTTTGGTGCCACCGTCCCAGCTGGAATTGACTTCACTATACGACAAAATCGAGCTAAATGACATTCTCTTCTTGAAATTTCCACTTCTATTATCTTGGCCATGATTACCACCGAAGTGGTTACCATTCTTGGCATGATAATTTCCCCCACGATGGTTATCATTGTTCCGATGGCCGTTGCCACCAGTATGATTATTATCATGTTGTTGCTCGTTATCTTTTGGTTGAGCTGACTCAACGGTCTCATGTGCTTCATTGCTTATCTCAGCATTTTCAGATGCCATTTTCAAACACTGTCACAAAACAAGGATTAATTGACATATCACATATTATCCCTACACTCTGACCAACCAATTAAATTCCAAATAAACTTAGGTAGGTCATACTAGCGAAGGAATTCCCCGTCTCTCACCTCCTAGCTCTTGTCTCACATCTCAGCCAGGGATCATATCCCTAAGCTTTGATACCAACTGTGAAGCCCCCAAAATAGGTATACATCACCTATTCTGAGTCGCCAAATACATGGAACATAATACAAATACAACTTTAAATATACAACATGAGCTGTGAGTTTTTATACAAATATTGTCTTCTAGACAGTATTCAAACTCAAAATAAGTCCTCAATACATTTATTATCATACAATTTCATAGAATAGTGAGGACTACTAATGCTATCATCTTGACTGTCACTCCGTTCCCCGACTAGTCTCTGTTACGTTCTCATTTCCTGAAGAGAACAATGAAAGCAAAAGGGTGAGCTCAACTAGCCCAGTAAAAAATATTATGACTAAGATAATGCAGAATAAATTATCGTTAGCCTTCAACAGTGTTAAACTGATACAATATAACAAACATCAAGTTTAACTGTAGCGAAACAAGCAATCCATTAGAAGAGTCAAGTAGAGAATAAAATCTACTATCTTCTATGATTCAAAAGGTTTTTCATTACTTTTATCGCTGAGACTTAGCTTAATAAATAATCCACATCATCAAATCATCCCTGCACTACAGGCCAAGGATATTCTTTAGTATCACGACCACGAATAATTCATGCACTACGGGCCAAAGATAATCGCGTTTTCATCAACGGTCCTGATCATGCCATAAAATAATTCATCTTTGCACCCTTGGCCGAAGAGAATCCATAGCCATAATCATACCAAAAACTGTCCATCAATGCACTACGGGCCAATGAGGATTTCTTTCACATCATTGGTAACATTATGGTCATGATTATACCGAATAATCCCTGTTCATAATTATACCAAGTCCATCTATGCACTATAAGCCACATATGACTTTTAACATAATATAAACATGAGGATAATGACAATGACATAATAATTCAATAAAACAAGTTCAAGAAATAATTTTTCCAAGAACCAATAACGTTCAAATTGTCAATATGATACTACTTTGTGGAGTAAAAATTCAAGAATGCTCAGAGGAATATTTCCATGAAAAGACACTGGATGAAGGGCAAATATCAAGGATATTCCACTAATTTCATGTAGTATAGAAGTCAAAACTTTAACCAACTGAGTATAATAAAGAATGGAATAACAAAAGAAATCACCAGGCATGCAATACACCGCACAGATAGGTTATTCTAACAGAATAATAAATAACGGAACCAGGTCATGCGTAAAGCACAGACAGGATGTTCCAACAGAATGATAAATAACGGAACCAGGTCATGCAGAAAGCGAATGTACGGGATATTCCAACTGAATAATAAATAATGGAACCAGGTCAGGCGTAATACGCACCGACAGGATATTCCAACAGAATAATAAAGAATGGAATAACAGAAGAATTTCACCATGTATGCGGTACTTCGCATAAACAGGTTATTCCAACATAATGATAAAGAATGGAGTAACAAAAGAATTTCACCAAGTATAGGGTAGCCCGCGTAAACAAGTTATTCCAACAGAATAATAAAGAATGGAATAACAGAAGTTCTCTTCATGAATACAAAAGAAATAATACCCCTTACGAGTACAACAAATAATATCCCCTACCTTTGAAAGAAGAGTACTCCGACTGGTAGGGCGATGATATACTCGAAGAAAACTTATACTATTTTTCTATGCTCAAAGCTTCTTAAACTCTAAAGAAATACGCTCAAGATTATAGAAGAAGAATTCTCTCTCTAGAGTTTTAGTGAATTCGTAAGAAATAATGAAGGAATGAGCTTCTATTTATAGAAGAATGGACTGCATAATAACTAATTCATGAACGGTCCAGATTGATTTACTTTAAGCGGATGGTCCATATTTAAAGTAAAATCTTTTAAATAAAATATAATATATTTTATTTATAATCTAATAAAACGAATAACTTTATAAAAGTATTCTGTTTTATATAAAAAGATCTTACTATGCAAAACACTATGCAGGCACTATGCAACACTATGCAAGCACTATGCAACACTATGCATAATAAAAAATAATATATTCTATTTATAGTCTAATAAAACAAATAACTTTATAAAAGTATTACATTTTATATAAAAACTTTCTTATGCAAGTAAAACACTATGCATAATAGAATATGATATATTCTATTTATAGTCTAATAAAATGAATAACTTTATAAAAGTATTATGTTTTATATAAAAAGCTTTTCTGTTTTATTACATTAATAATACTAATAAAACAAAACTGAGTGACTTATCACGTAAGCATCAATAATCAATACCGTGTGCTACTAAACAACCACGCATATTACTGTACTTTTAACACCGGGTGTTTCAACAGTTAACGGTAAAACTTCCGCCGTTATTTTCATAAAAATATTTTTGTCATTTTCTCAATCAAACAATAATTCCGTTGTGGGGTCCACTAATGATTGTGCAGTAAATGCGGATATTCCGGACAAAAGAATATTCCCCGACCAATCGAATATTATACAAAGACTTGCATTCTTTTCAAAATTTTTAAATACTACCCACAACTATAACACTATCTCAAATCCACACCATAATATTCAAAAAAATATTTCGAGAAAATTAAATCTTTATTCATAAAATCTGGGGTTTCACAACGTCAATGCCTAATTTCTCACAAACTATGTTTGTATTCAGATGTTATAAATAGGGCTTAGTTATTGGAGCGCGATAATGAGTCAACCCAACCAAAAGAGAGCAGTCGGCAAGTCGAAAATACAGTTGGTAACAGTCATCAAAGCGGTGACAACAAATGTGGAGGGAATCAACATGCCAAAAATGGTAACAACTCCGGTGGTATTCATGTTCAAGATAATAGAAGTGGAAATTTCAAGAAGAAAAGATTCAATAATGATGGAAAGACGTCAGCACCAACACCTGTTGTTAAGGAATGAGAATGACCGACGGTTGTATGTTACAAATGCGGAGGGGAGGGACACATCAGTCCAAACTGTACGCAGCAGTTCAAAGCATGTTACAATTGTGGAAGAGAAGGTCACCTAGCCCGATTTTGTCGTGCACCAAAGTAAAGTCCAACTGGGATGGAGGCATCGAAGGCCGTTCCAGACAAGACAAAACTCGTAGTTCAAGGGAGAGCATTTGTTGTAACCTCCCAAAAAGTGAGGAATCCGAATTAGGTGATCACGAGTAAGCTAATCATAAAATCTTCCGAAGCTTATACCTTATTTTATACCAGTTCTACCCATTCTTTTATTTCTTCTACTTGCACTCAACATTTAAATTTGACTCTAGAGAAATTAGACTTTGACTTATCGGTTGAAACTCTGTTGGGGGAAACCTTCATTACATCCATTGTTTATAAGTCTTATTTGGTTCAAATTGGTACCCTCACATTACCTGTAGATCTTATTTCCTTAAAAATACTTGCGTTTGATGTGATTTTAGGGATTGATTGGTTAACTACTCATCAAGCAAAAATTAATTATTTTCGTAAGGTTGTTAGCTTTCATATTCCTAACCAACCTATTATAAGAATTCAAGCGACCAAACCACTAAAGTCAATCACTGTCATATCAAGCCATAAAGTTATTCGTTTATTGAAAAACGGATGTCAAGCTTTCTTAGCCCATGTCACAGATTTAAACAAAAATATGTTAGAGTTTGAATAATATTTCTATTGTTAATAAATTTCCTGACGTATTCCCTGAAGAACTTTCTGGCCTACCCTCAGAGCGTGAAATAAAATTTTGTATCGACCTTAAACCCGGTACAAAACCCATTTCCAAAGCCCCATATCGAATGGCTCCTATTGAACTTTAGGAGTTAAAGACCCAACTACGAGAATTGTTATACATCGGTTTCATTTGTCCTAGTACGTCTCCTTGGGGTGCTCATGTTGTAACGACCGAGAAATTCGGATCTTATTGTAAAATGATTTTATTAAATTAAATAATAATAAAATCATATTCCATGTGTTATCAAGATGGTTGTCATTGTATAACCTATTGATGTTAGAATATCGTAGTATTTGGGCTACGTGGATGAATTAAAGTGTTTGAATTTTGAAGACGAAAATAAAAGTTTTCCGAGAAATTTTTTGAAAAACACTATTCATCGGTATTTGCTCAGGATATAATTTTGAGATTCTGAGAAATACGCAATGATGGAATAACAAGGTAAGATGGATTATGTAATAAAAATCTAGTTATGGAAAATGTAATAATTCGCTTGTGGACTTAATTCATGAACGTTAAGCAAAGCGAAGTGTTAAAGAATAAGTAATAATGGTATAATACTTGGTATTATATGAAGTAATGAAAACGAGTATAATACGAAGTATTATACGAGTTTGTATGAAGGATGAAATATCGTATATGAATTCTATATGAATTAGAATACGAAAATAATACATCAATAATATGTATTAAGAAATGTTAATGGACTTGGATGATTGGTAAACAATTATATACAAGTCCAAGTGAATTAGAGAGAGAAGGCCCAACTATTATTAATGAACCAATAAGTGTTTATTAATGCAAAGCCCAAAGGATTTATTAATCCAAGCCCAAGCTAGAATTCATGAGTGGTATGACCCATGGGGTAAACCATATTGATATGGTTAAATGTGGTGACCAAGTAATGTGTGATGACCAAGATAAGTGGTGACCAAGTATGTGTGGTGACCAAAACTTAGGAGTAATACCCAAGACTTTTAAGTAATGACCAAGTGTAGGATAAAAGTTGTGCCTTGCAAGTAATGAATAGTAAGGAGGTGGTTTAAGGAGGTGGGATGTTTTAAAGACTAAACTACCCTAACCTTGGAAATTTATAAATAGGAAGAAGCTTGCAAGCCATTTGTTGGTTGTTCAAATAATCTAGACATCACAAAGTGCTTAAGTGTTAGAGAGATTAAGTTGCAAATAAGTCACTTCCATAAGCCAAGAAAAGAAGAAGCTACTTATCAAAGACTTCTAAAGTAAGACTTCTTCTCCAAATATCTTCTATCTCTATCATGATATGATGATAAGAAAAGTTGGATTAAGCAACATGAATGAGTAAGTAATGAACTTAAGCCACATAAGTTGGCAATAAGTTATTTGAACTTATAAAAGTTATGAACTTATTGTAAGATAACCTTGAATGTTAAGTATGAAATATGATCATGAAATGAGTTATCAAGAGAAGTGAATTAAGCACTTATATGATCATATGTATCATGTATACCTAAGTTAAGTTATATGTTATGAACATATAAGAAATGATGTTTAAGAAACTTTAACTTGTCATAAGTCATTAACCATGAAATCTTAAGTAGTTTATAGTTGACAAGATATAAACTCATGGAGAATAAGTCTAAAATCCAACAATGATTATAAGTTGTTGTATTAATTATGTTAAGATGTTCACATGATGAATAAAGTTCATTTGTAATGTTGAACAAATCATAAGGAGGAAGAATTGCCGGAATTTGCACGATTGGACGATAAACGTCGAATACGTAAAATTCTCGGAATGGAAGACAAATTTTGTGTTTGATCATGAAACCATTTTTTTACAATAGAGACAAGTCATAATTGGCATTTAAGAGTTGCAGACTCAAAAATGACCGGATTCTGACTTAGAATGAAGAAACGAGCGTTGAACGTTCACGAACGTTTATCGTTTACGTTAAAAATGAACCAATAGGTGAATTTTTAGCAAAAGAAGTCAAATAGATAAAATTATTAAATGGTCATGTAGAGTACGTAATTTGTGAACCGTAGGCTTTTGAACGAGCCAATTCGGACTTATAACGAAGAAGTTATGCGTCCGGGAAGTTCACAAAATTTCAAAACTGAAATTGTTTTCTGGTGCACAGAGTTGGCGCCACGGTGCCAACCCTAGGAAAAAAAAGACCAGCATGTGACATGGACGATAAGAATCGGAGTTCATCTTGAAGAGTTTGCATTGTATTGTGAACCTTAGTTCAATAAGGAAGCCGCCAGCTGCCATGAATAATATCAAATTTTTACGGGTGTGGCGGCACATACGACCCATTAATAAGGACTTCGCGCATGGCATGGCGCCAAGTTCGGGACAATGGTATTAAGAGCTTCATGGCCATGCAATACGAGATGTAAATATAAAAAATGCAGTGTGCATACCTTGATCTCGTAACAAAGATAGTAATGAAATTATCTAAGTATAAAGAAAAGAAATGGAAGTAAACATAACTTAAGGAAGGTAATGTAACATTGATTAAACTTTGTTAAACCTTAAGGATGATGTATAAAGGTGGAGATAACCTAGTCAAATATAATGCAAGCATAATTATAAACCGGAATGAATATTAAATGAATCTAATACACAATTAAATTGAAATAAAGGGTATGATATAGTCATACACATACTTGATTATATGTGACCTAATGTAAGGCATTATGTGATCATGTATTGTAGAGACTTGAACGACTTGAACATAAAGTTAATTTACCATAGCAGACGCTAAAGGCAAGTATTCTAACTCTTGTCTCAGTTCAATCTGAATAAGTTTTTGAGGTTCATGTATTCTTTCGCATGAATTGAGTTATGATGAAGTTGAAGCGAATTCCTTTGGCTAGACTGGATGTATTGATAATTTATTCATGTATTATCAAATGTTGTTATCTTTTGTCAACTACTTTATATGGTTTTCAAAAGAAGACTGAAATGTTAAACAAATGTTTTGTCGGTAAAATAACAGGCACGTGAGGTTGCCAAATGCTTAAACGTGTATACGTTTAATGGATGTAGTGTTGATCAACATAGAGTACAATAGGTTGATCACCTGGAAGTGCTCATAAGTGATATTGGGCTTATGGACTTGCTTCCGGGTTGTCCTTTTCCAATAAAGAATGAATACTCGAGGTCTTTGACCGGAGTGAATGTTTTACTAAATATGGTTGTTATTGTAAAACATTTTGAAAGAAAAGATGAAGTGCTATTTTGAATTATCAATAGTACTTCATAAATGTTGTTCAGTTATCGAAGATATACGATTTGTATGTGTCAAGCATGTTGTTATTAAATTGTTATACTTGCTGAGCTAGTTATGCTCACTCTTGCTTGAACCATATGAATGCAGCTAAGACTGAACGTCCCAAAGGATCGAAAAAGAGTATGGGAAAAGCTAAGGCAGATTACTAAGCTGTTTTGTAATAGTATAGGTCTATTGTTGTAATTTAACTGATATTATGATAAAGAACCTTTGTAACGGGTATAGAACTTGGGAAATGTAAATATTACTTTAAATATATAGAAGTTATGTTCGTTCTTTGAGACTTTTCAATTGAATGGATGTATGAATCTTTATCTGATATAGCACCATCCATCGGGTTGGAAGATACTTTCGGATTTGGGGTATTTACACGTTCTATTTTAGAAGAAGAAAGATGGGAGTATACGACTTTGTATTGATTATCGGGAGTTGAATCATGTCACCATAAAAAATAGGTACCCGTTGCCTCACATTAATGACCTATTTGACCAGTTGAAAGGCGCCAAATTCTTTTCAAAGATTGATCTTCATTCCGGATATCATCAGTTAAAGATTAAAACTGATGACATTCTAAAGACTGCTTTCAGAACTCGGTATGGGCATTATGAATTCCTAGTCATGTCTTTTGGATTGACTAATACTCCTGGTGCCTTCATGGATATGATGAACCGAGTATTCAAGGAATATTTAGATCATTTCGTGGTTATCTTTATTGATGACATTCTCATTTACTCCAAAAGTCATGAAGATCATGAGCAAAATTTGAGGCTGATACTACAAAAGTTTCGTGAGAACACATTATATTCCAAGTTGAAGAAATGCGAGTTCTAGCTTGAGGAAGTAGCATTCCTTGGGCACGTGATATCAAATCATGGAATATCTGTTGACCCGACAAAGATTGAAGCAATTCAAAGCTGGGAGAAACCTATGTCAGTGACCGAAGTACGTAGCTTTCTAGGCTTAGCTGGTTATTATCGGAGATTTGTGGAAGGATTTTCTCGAATCGCTACTCCATTAACTCACCTGACTCGAAAAGATACAAAATTCGGTTGAAGCGAGGAATGTGAGAAGAGTTTTCAAGAACTCAAGAGGAGACTCATTTCAGCAGCTGTTCTAACGATACCATCTGGTTCGGAGGGATTTTTCATCTATAGCGATGCTTCAGGCAGAGGGTTAGGATGTGTTCTCATGCAACATGGGAAAGTCATAGAATATGCCTCACGATAACTCAAAGAATATGAGAGGAATTATCCTACTCATGATCAAGAGTTTGCAGCTGTCGTTTTTGCACTAAAGATCTGGAGGCATTACATGTATGGAGAGAAAGTGGAGAACTATACAGATCATAAAAGCCTCAAATATTTCTTCACCCAAAAGGAACTCAAAATGCGGCAACGACATTGGCTTGAGTTGTTGAAAGATTATGATCATACAATTCAATATCATCCTGGAAAAGCTAACATGGTAGCTGGCGCATTGAGTAGAAGATCATATGCGGGTACGAGTGCGATATTGTCAACACAAAGGCCCATTTTGTATGACTTGCAAAGGCTGGAGATAGAGATAGAGACTCCAAGGACCCACGTAATGATGGCAAATATACGAGTAGAACCGACTTTAATCGATAAAGTTAAAGATGCTCAAGCTACGGACCTGGAGCTGATGCGTATGAAGAAGAAAGTGCAAGAAGGTGCTATTTCAGAAGCAAGAATCGATGAAGAAGGAATACTACGAGTCAACTCCAGACTTTATGTTACAAACGACCCTGATTTAAAGTATAAGATCATGACGGAGGCGCACAACACACTATTTGTAATCCATCCTAGGAGTACTAAAATGTATCGTGATCTTCGACATACATTTTGGTAAAGCAATATTAAGAGAGAGGTAGCGGAGTTTATCTCAAGGTGTCTAACTTGTCAATGAGTCAATGCGGAGCATCAACTACCAAAAGGTCCATTTCAACTACTTGAAATTCTAGAATGGAAGTGGGAGCACATTACCATGGATTTCGTTATTGGTCTTCCCAAGGTTTCTCAAGGCATAGATGCAATTTGGGTCATTATTGATAGATTGACCAAGTCTGCTCAGTTCTTACCTATACGAGAAACTTATTCACTTGAACGTCTTTCTCGTATGTACATAAATGAGATTGTAAGACTACATGGCATGCCAGTATCCATAGTTCTTGATCGAGACCCAAGAATCACTTCACGATTTTGGGTTAGTTTGCAAAAAGCTATGGGCACGGATTTATGATTTAGTTCGGCATATCATCCTAAAACGGACGGGAAGTCAGAGAGGATGATTCAAACTCTTGAAAATATATTCAGACTCTGTGTCCTTGACTTCAAGGGAAGTTGGGACAAGTTCTTGCCATTAGCGGAATTCTCCTACAAGAACAGTTATCAAGCAAGTATTGGCATGGCTTCATTTGAGGCGGTGTATGGACGCAAGTGTCATTCTCCAGTATGTTGGGATAAGGTGGGTGAAGCAACATTGTTGGGTCCAAAATCGGTACGCATGACAACGGAAAAGATTCAAATGATCCGGTAATGTATAAAAACCTCACAAGATCGACAAAAGAGTTATGCTAATCTTCATCGAAAGGACGTGGAGTTCAATGTTGGAGATCATGTGTTGTTACGTGTTGCTCCATGGAAAGGAGTTACAAGATTTGGAAAGAGAGGAAAGCTCAATCCTCGATTCATTGGGCCATTCAAAATCCTTGATCGAGTAGGAATTGTGGCCTATAGACTCGCCTTACCGCCAAGTATGTCTCGTGTTCATAACACTTTTCACATATCTATGTTACATAAATATATGAAAGACCCGAACCTACTTATTGAATTAGAACCGGACGAGATAGCGGATGATTTAACGTATGAAGAAGTACCTGTTAAAATCTTGGATAAGAAGGATCATATTTTACGCTCCAAGGTTATACCTCAAGTCAAAATTTTGTGGATAAACCATGATGTTGAGGAAATGACCTGGGAGTTAGAATCTGAAATGAAGTCAAGGTATCCTCACCTCTTCGACATACCAGGTATGTACCCTTATTTCGAGGACGAAATTTCATAAGAAGAGGAGGTTGTAAGACCCCAACTTTCATAAATAAAGATTAATTTTTTCTCGAAATATATTTTTGAATATTATGGTGTGGATTTGATATAATGTTATAGTTATGGGTAATATTTATAAATTTTTCAAAGAAAGTTGATATAAAATATTCGTTTGGTCGGGAAATATTCTTTTTGGCAGGGAATATCCAAATGCAGCGACACCATCATTAGTGGACCCCACAATGAGAATAAGCTATCGAAAGTTAGAAAAGCTACGAAATATCTTTTTATAAAAATAACGGCAAAAGTTTTACCGATAAACTGTTGAAATACCCGGTGGTAAAAGTATAGTAATACGCGTGGTTGAATAGTAGCACACGGTATTGAGTATTGATGCTTACGTAAGAAGCCACTCAGTTTATTCAATTATTGTTACAGTAGTTACTGCATAATATCTCTCATACTATTTATTCAATTATTGTCACAATATAATTTGCATAATATTTATTATTATTAAATCAATAATTGAGACGAAAAAGTTATTCGTATTATTATTTGCAATATTGACGATGTCTAGAAAGTTCTGTCGATGAGAGGTTTGGTCACCTAATTGCACGCCAATAGGGAGAAATCCTTATCGGAAAGCCCCCTCTTTCCTGGGAATGATCTGGTTGTTAAATATTGTGAGTTATAATATTAATGATGAATAATTGTTGAAATAATAAAAATATGTTTATTAAAGATAAAGAATTTGTGGTAAATATTTATTCAATTTTTGATATAAATATAGGGATTTGTTATGAGGCGTTGGTTGTAAGTTTGACTTAGTATTACATGGGAAGATTTACTAATTTTTTGGACCGTCGGTGGTGGTTTTAAAAGTGAATCAATTTGGACCGTCGGTTGTGGTTTTAATAGTAATCAATATAGACCATTCGTTCTAATAGTAAATCAATCTGGATCGTTCGTGAATCAGTTACTATTTAGTCTATTCTCCTATAAATAGAAGCTTAATTCTTCTTTCATTCTCACCAATTCACTGAGTTGTTAGTAACACAAAGTTTGGAGTTGACTCGAAGTATTTCTTCTTCATCGATTCTTGCTTCCGGAATAACACCTTCTTGTACTTTCTTCCGTGACATGCATGACTCCGTGTGCATTGCTTTGAGCGACTTTAACTTTATCGATTAAAGTCGGTTCTAGTCGTATATTTGTCATCATCACGGAGGTCCCTAGAGTCTTTAACTCTATCTCCATCCTTTGTAAGTCATACCAAATGGGCCTTTGCGTTGACAATATCGCACTTGTATCCGCATATGATCTTTTACTCAATGCGTCAGCTACCATGTTTGCTTTTCTAGGATGGTATTAAATGATATGATCGTAATCTTTCAAAAGCTCGAGCCAACGTCATTGCCGCATGTTGAGTTCCTTTTGTGTGAAGAAATATTTGAGGATTTTATGATCTGTATAGATCTCCACCTTCTTCCCATATAGGTGATGCCTCCAAATTTTAAGCGTGAAAACGACTGTTGCCAATGAAAACTGTAAATATATAAGGTGGAGATCTATACAGATATATATATATAAGCTATAAATATATATATATATATATCTGAAACATGATCACCACCACAAAGCCCCTCCATAGGGTATCGAGAAAAGGTAAATAAAAAGAAAAAGCCAACCGCCATACGGAGGAAACTCCAAAGGGACGTAAATTAAAGAAAGTTGTGAAAGCGATCAACCACCACGCAGGAAACTCTAAGCGGGACGAAACGTAAAGAAAGCTGTAAAAGCGATCAACCACCACGAAGTAAACTCCAGGCAGGACGATATATATATATATATATATATATATATATATAAGCGATAAACGCACCGGATGTAAAATCCAAGCTCATCGAACAGAGTTCGACAACAGTTCATATATATAAATATATATATATATATATATATATATATATAAGCAAGTAAACGCTTCGGATGTAAAATCCAGGCTTATCGAACAAAGTCTGACACACAATTCATATATATATAAGTATATATATATATATATATATATATATTAAAGCAGTAAACGCTCCAGACATAAGTCTAGGCACATCGAACAAATTCCGACACACAGTTTATATATATATAAATATATTTATATAAAAGAAAATAAACGCTCCAGACCGAAGTTTAGGCTCAATCGAGACATAACTTGATAATGTTAGTCCATATATATATATATATATATATATATATATATACAAACTGAAATAAAACCACGGACCGAAGTCCGGGCAAACACACGTAACACGACTCTCAACGTGAAGAAGGGTGTGTGCAAAGATGAAGAGAAATATTTTAATGTGTGTGAGAAGACTTACAGTAGGCTGCCAAAGAAGACTTCTATATCTTTAAAGTGGATGAACACTAGGCTCCCACCGGTACAAAAGTAGCTATATATGAACTCACAAGTGTTTAAAATGAGAAAGCACTCAGTATATTTTAAGTACAGAGCAAATTTGACAGGGCTTCCTCGCCTTTTTTTCTTACAAATGGCCACCCCAAGCCCTCTATTTATAGAGGGGGGGAGCCGCATGTGTACCTGCGACTACCCGGGTTGCCCCGGGCTTCACGGGTTGCGTCGTCTCGCAGTACATGCACGCAGACACTATAATGTACGCTCGAACTTCTGAAATTACAATCCTGGCATCTGACTGAGGTATGAAGACCTATTTCGGACCGCCGTTGTCGAGAGTTACACAATGGCATGGGTTTAGAGGTTATACAAAGTCAGGAAGATGGGACGGTGCCCTCCGGTCTTCAAGCTTCAAATTCTATCTGTTACCCTGCGTAATAGTCACTCAGGATTGGTTTTCCTTGATTCTTGTGGGACATTGTCGTGTAGAAATGTATGTATGAAATGTTGAGACGACGTGATGTGGCGTCAAAGTGGCGAGATGATGACTTTGCCCATCACCGAGGTTATCGCCAGTTTGGGCTGATAATATAGACGTTGCTAAGGGTTATCTCTGAGATTGGACTGCTTCAAGTATTGAAGGTCCTCAGTGTCATCTCTGAGGTGTTTCTGTCTTCCCGGTGTTATCTCCGGGTCTTATATTGAGTGCCTCGGTGTGAATGACGAGGTTGAAGGTGATTGCATGCCTTTGAAACAAGCATTTCCGGGGTTATCATCGAAACAACATTCCTTGGGGTTATCACCAAGGTTGGTACATGCTACTCCCAGTGTTGGGACTGAGACTGGATACCTCGGGGTTATCTCCGAGATTAATCGGTCTTCTATGGTGGAATTTTTGATATTGGATCTGAATGCCTCGGGGTTATCTCCAAGGTTGGAACTGTTACTCTCGGTGTGTGTTCTGGGGTTAAGACTGAACTTCCGGTAGTATCCGGTCTTGATGTGAACTGTCTTTCAAGGTTCTCTGAAAGGCAAATCTGCACTTCTGCAAAGTTAGTGACAGGTGTGCAGAAAATTTCGAGTGTCTACAGATGCCCCTCTTTATCATACTCATGCAACGTAAGGCATGGGTAGGATAAAGAATCCTAGACACTTGAAATGCAACATGATGCAAATATATGATGCATGTGTGAGGGGTTGTTGCCCAACATGTTGGGGATGATTGCCGGCTCCATATTGTTTTTACCGGGGATTGGCAATGATGACCAGATTGGATGTGTGATCCAAATATTTTAGGATGTTGACATTGGGGCTATCACCAAAGTCCTTTATCCCTGATACAGACTTGATTCCGAAGAGGTGCCTCATATGCGTAAGAGATCCGTGGGGATACAGCTTTGTCTATTTGAGGATGTGTATAACATATTCCATCATCGATCCTCCTCGATGATGCTGACCTTTCCTAGTTTGTATCGCCAGGATATGTCAAGATTCTGTTGGATTTACTGCCAACATCATATGTTGTCAGGGTTTCCTGACCTTCGTTGATGTTTACTTCACCGATGTGTGAATCAACGGATGAAAACCACAATAAGGAGTAGGTATCAATTGCTTGACCTTGTTGACGTGTGAATCAAGCTAGCGATATGTGTTGTAAGCCCCCGTAGAAATCTGAAATAATCGAATATCTTTCGATTCCTCGATGGGTTTACTTGTCATCAGCTGAAATAATGTCAAGGTTGTTTGACCTTCATTGATACGTACACCAATGGATGACAATGCGTGGTGACCCCCACCAGGGAACTTCTTGAGAATGTGTGATTCCCCCGCCGGGGATCTGATTGAAAATTAGGGTGATGACCCTGAATTGGCGACATTGGACCTGCGCAAGGTATGGCCGAGCGTGACTTGTGACATTTGAGATCATCGTCATAGTATACCATGTGCTTGGGCGAATACCAATGAGTGATGTGCAGACCCAAGGTTCAGTTTGAGAAAACTAGGATTTGTAAGTTATTTCGCTCAATCGCGTAGCGTTTTTATTCCTTATTTGACCTTCTCAGTCTGTGAGAACTCCTTTGCAACTCAAACTGGACCGAGCCGGAGAGTTGGGACCAAATAGGGGATCAGTGGCATGTGGCCAGAGTAGATGTATTCGTGATGTGTGTAGTGGCATATGTACATATGCCACAGTATATGGATGACCTGGACATCGGTGTTATCACGGTAGTGAGAGCTCTCAGGGAGGGTCGTACCATCATTCCGATGATTATGGCAGAGATGCTGAGGTCGGCCACATTTTGCAGCACTTACCCTGTAGGGGTATTCACAGGTAGTTCGGTCATGTTGTACGTGTGGTTTATGTCACACTTGAGATCGATCGGCACTTTTAGACGGCATGGATATTATTTCACCCATGATATAGCCATGTCATACTTCTTTCAGGCTACGGAGTGTTTGGACGCTATGTCTTGGTCGGTATTTTTGACAGAGATCAGTGATCCGTTTAGCATATTGCCGTGTTCGGGGCTCAGCTCACCTTACAGCTTTATTACTCATGCTCCGGGCATGGATTACCTCTCTTTGGCTGGTTTGAGGGGCATGACTACATATCACTCGATGGGCGTGATGTCGCAGTTTGACCAGTTTCAGGTTTTTCATCCTTTTGAGGGGGAGCTAGGCCAGCGTTTAGCTTCTCGCTATCTTTCAGCATAGGATCGATCCCGTGTGTATGCTTGTTAGGATCAGCATGAGATAGATGCTTTCTCTATTAGCCATCCAGGATGTTCACGAGAGTTTTCTGCGTGGATGGAGACAGAGATTTCATCGGCCGCGGCAGTATCCACTGTACCGGATAGTGATTCAGACGATGGAGAGCCCATGGAGAACATTGATTCCCACATCGAGGAGGAGCTACTTGCCGAGTTGCCAACATCTCCTTTAGATTCTCCCAGTACTAGCACTGTTGTGACACATCATTCGGCACAATACTTCGAGCAGAGTCTTCATCTGATAACCTTCGAGAGAGACCAGGCTAGAGCCTTGATGTTGACAGTCCTTGATGGGAGAGACGCAGCTCTGTTAGAGAGAGACAATTCATTAGCTTATAGAGACGCTACTTTGTCGAGCGGGATGAGGCTAGATCAGCCAGAGATGCAGTGATAGTTGAGCGGGATAGTGCTATATCTGCCTGGGATGTAGCCATTACAGATAGTACTGCAGTGAGGTCCCTTACCACTGCTTCAGTTCCAAAAACTGAACCTCTAACTGACACTTCGAAATCTCTGGAAGTAGGTCTCGAAAAATAACTCTTTAAACCTATCCCAAGTCATCACTCCTGATCCTTCTCGGGTTTTATTGCCCTGCCACCAATAACTAGCTTCTGCTTTCAACATGAATGTTGCAAAAGCAGTCTTTTGTTCATCCCCTACCCTAGCGACTTCAAATATCTTCTTAATTTCTATAATCCAGGTCTGTGCTTCGACCAGATTCGTTGACCCACGGAATTCAGGTGGTCCGACCACCTTAAACTTCTTAAACATTGTGCCTTGGTTTTGAGGTTGATTCTACAACGCTCCTGTTACTAATGTTACTAGTTGTTGGAAGGAATTATCCTCAACATCGTTATTGTTAGTTCTCGCATTGGTTCTCTGACGGGTTGGTTCACGTCTGGGAGGCATTTTCTGTTAAAAAAACATCTATTAGACTATTACCCAACTTCTTTTAGTATTTTCTAATTATCTTGCCTCCATAAAAGAATTAACCACATAACACTTTTAAATAAAATAATAGCTATTTATTTATTCATAATAACTTTGAAAAACATAACAATAATAGCATCACTGCTATTTACATTCCTTTCCTGAACTACAAAAGTTACAGGACAACATCATCATTCTCATATCCCATGGTTACTTAACACTAGGGATTTACACATTATTTAACACTTATTACTTGCAAAATAGACACATTTCCTACGATGATCTATTAAGATACTCAGTAGCCTTTTGACGCTCTTCTTCCCTAACACGGAACATGGTTCGGCGATCTAACACGTATGATGGCAGAGTCTCGAACTGAATTGGATAACCTATGACCCGATCTTGAGCTTGATTGATCAAGGTATTGAATATTTTATCCATCTCTTCTATCTTCATCCTCTTTGATTGTGCGTCCCTTACTGCTCTTCCAGTTCGTTGATAAGCTTCCTCGTATGCGTGTTCAGCTCTCTCCCTCTTGGTAGCTTCTTCATTCAGCTTTTTCTTCAGTTCCACGACCATCTCGATCAGTTGTTCATTCTCTCCTTCAGTCTGCATCAGCTTCTCTTCAGCATTAGTTAGACGTTCATCTCGATCCTGGATGTCGTCATCCTTCTGTGTCATTGTAGTCTGTTGTTCAGCTACTATCTCCTGCAACTCCTCAACTGTGTCCTGAAGTTCCATGTTACGGTCGTAGACTTCATCATACATACGAGTAGCCATCAAGGTTAATGGAGTATCTTCCTCCTCGTCCTCGTTATCCTCATCCTCCTGTGGCAACTCCACGGGATCCTCCTCATCCGTCTCCACATCATCATCCTCATCTCCAACCACTGTGACCAACGGGGCTGACTCTCGTGGCAGTAGTTGCTCCCAAACAACCTGAATGTCGCGAGGTTCCACCTCTATAGGCATATGAGGTCCATCCTCCCTAGCCTGACTGGATTCTCCGACATTAGTCATCCTGACAACAAAATTTTAAAGTTTTAGTTATTAATCATTCTACTCGACACTCGCGAGCACATAAGTTATAAACACATAAGCGCATATGTGTTTTATTACTTCTTCCTTAAAACTAAATAAGAGTTATCTCCACTATCTTTTCAAAGGTTACTTCCTAGGACTTTTTCCCCCACCTAAAGTTCATAACCTAAAGCTTTGATACCAACTTGTGACACCCCCAAATCTCGGTACTTCATTACCTCAAGATTTGGTGTTCACGTAATCAAAACATTCATTTATAACTACCCAATCATAAATAAAATTGAATAATAAACCTGCCCATACAGGAATTACATAAAATAAAATCTCCCAGGTTATCTAACCTTTACAAACAATCATTCATGCGGAAAATTTAAATAAACTTCATTACATTTTTTAAACCAAAGTCTGATAATAAAACTTTCAAAACTATTACAAGTCTTCAGTACTTGTTCATCTTTCCCTTTACTTTACTGGTGGTAGGTACGTCACCACCTTTCCATCTTTAATTTGTAAGGATTTTTCTGAGGCAAGAGTGAGCAAACAAGTCTCACTTGAAATAACAATGAATAACTTTTACATTCTACGCCCATTCAGGGGCTCAATAGAACTGAACAATAGGTTCTATTAACATCTTTAACATTCCTTGCCCATTCAGGGGCTCAATAGAACTAAATAATAAGTCCTATTAACATCTTAATATTCACTGAGGGTCTAATGACCAAGAACCTTGTCCACGGTTATAAGTAATATTTCAACTTAAACTTTTACAGTCATACGACCATAATGACTTTAAGGTACTTAGGGGGATCAACCCTTCATACATGTATTGTATACAAACATTTCAGCGCAAAGTACAAAACTAAGCGTAACCCCTATAAATAGGATTGTTCATCTCAGTATTTTGAGTACAAGTCCGCCCCAAAGAAAGTTTGGTTTGGATACACTTCAAGGTAATTTGGAATTCAACAGACATCAACTAAGGATTAGTTGAATGAAAGATAATAACACTATGTTATTGAATAATCATAACTGAATAAATATTTCGTTCTAAGTTCATACTTTAGGGATAATCTAATAGCATAACTATTGAATAACACATCATACCTTGCTTTGAATAACATTAAGCTAAGGTTACATCTTAGAATTTAATATCAAGCATGCACAACAAATAATAACTTGAACGATAAACTAAAGGTACTTGCATGCTAATATAACAAGTTTAGAGTTAAGAAAACTTGCATAATCATAATAACTATCTCAACGAAAGTGTGGAGATGGGAAACTTGTATCATCATGAATAACTGGATACAATGAAGTTGCTTAATGGAAATACTTTACTCAATAAAGTATAGCATATGAAATTTGCATAACGAAGCTTTAGAATTAGAAAACTTGCTTAAACACAACAAACTAACTCAACGAGAGTATGGAGTTAGAGAACTTGCTTAATGTAAAAAGATAGGTTTAGAAACTTGCACAATTATAAAAGTAGAGTTAGAGAACTTGCCTCGTGCGTAGGTTAAACAATTACTATTCACGTTCACCCCAAGTCCTACACATACCATATGTATTGACAATACACATTAGTTGCACTAATATTACCTTTATGAGTTACTTTATTACTCTTAGTATAGCTACTAACTAAGTTTAAGTTTAAACAACATCACATCTTTTCATGAACATTACATTTTAGCTTTATTATAACTACTTAAGTGATCATGTCATTGCACCACATGCATATTAACAACTTGATACAACATCCTATTACATGTCCAACATGTTATCATTAAGTTATACTAATACCCAACGGGTTGCACTTGCATTCGTGCATCCCGACGCCCTTCGATTGGCTCCAAATACACAACAGTCCTAAAGATGGCCATTTTGACTAATGTTACAGACCTCAAATTAAAACCCTTAAAGCATGAACATTGTAGGTCTATTCGTCCTCGTTCCGGATCATCTTGAATCAACTCAATCAGAGTTCGTGTGAGAAATTTATGGCCGTTTAACTATAGGAGGTCAAAACTGTCCGTCCCAGACCACTTTTCCAGCGTTGGGGTGCAAACTTTCGGCCTATTTTTGGCGCTGGGGAGCGAAATTTGGCGCTGGGGCACCAAATTTGGCGCTGGAGCGTCGAAACTCACAGAACCAAAACGAAGAACAGAGCAAAAGCTACTGTCTTAAATTTGTAACAACAATTCACCCCAAACAACATGTATAACTAATATAAACTACACATAATTGCTAACAATTATCCATATACCAATTTCCAACAATTGAACAACAAATTTAAAAGACTTAAATCATTAAAATAATATTTGGTTAAAACTCAAAACTCCATTGTTGATATCTAAAAAATCACGATTGAGCGAAATTTTCCTTTGTTATCAACCATATTTGATTCCTTTGAAATACAAGTATACCAACATATAACAAATTAACATGTATTGTTCAATTCCTTAGTTAGCATACATAACTTTTGATATTTCTACAAAACATATATTCGTATATATATACTTCTTTGAACAAATCAATTTCTTCCTTTAGCCTTTATAATTAGCATACAAATATATATATATATATATATATATATATATATATATATATATATATATATATACAGATACACATGCTAGTGATAATAATTGCTATTTGTACACATACATGCTTCTCTAACCAATTATACAAACATAGTTTAACAGAGAGTTTTGCAAAAATCTTATACACCGTAAAGTTGAAGAAAACAGAGACATTAGGCATCATGAAACCACAAATATATATATATATATATATATATATATATATATATATGTACATAAATTAAGGTTAGAGAAACCCACCTTTTTCCTTGCTTACAAATCTTTGTTAACGGACTTGCTTTGAAAATCACGTTCTCTCTCAAACTCTGAACTTCTATCTTTTTCTCAAAACTCTCTCTAGCCCTTCTTTCTTTTCTCAGTAATAATTTAGACTACTAACCACGTAACTCAACTGATATCCAATACGCGTAACATAAAACGGACATGGCCATAATAAGCCTAATCAATAATAACATCAGTTATAAAAATATATAACGTACCATTTGTAAATATATATATATATATATATATATATATATATTATTAAGTTTATTTTATAAACAATTTAAATTTCAAAATCAAAAGCCATAGGGCTTTGTTTGGCAAATCCTTTAAAATAAAATAGTTTATATCCTTAAGCTTTGTTTGGGTAAAACAAAATTAAAATTACTTTATTTTATTTTAATAACTCTTTATAACATAGTTATTTGTCACTCTTTATGAAATAAAAATTTATTAAATAAATTACTTAATCACATAACTCAATCCACATAACACATTAATTATTTAACAAATTAATAATTAACTAATCACATTAATTATTTAGCAAATAAATAATTAACTAAATCAACTCAATCAATTTAAACAATTACTTATTCAATAATAAACACATCCAATAAATATTTATATAAATCAATAAATATTTATAACTTACATTTAAAAAAAATCTGGAATGTTACATCATTCCCCTCTTATAAGGATTCTGTCCCCAGAATCACAACTCAAACAACACATTTGTTACATTCTTCCCTACTTATAAAGATTCTATCCCCAGAATCGAAGACACAAATTAAACAAATAACTCAGGGTACTCTTTCATCATTTTCTCTTCGAGTTCCCACGTTGCTTCTTCAGCACTGTGGTTTCTCCATATCACCTTCACAGAAGGTATCACTTTATTCCTGAGCATTTGTTCTTTCCTGTAGACTATCTAGATAGGAACCTCTTCATAAGACAAATCTTTCTCAAACTGCAACGGTTCGTACTCGATCACGTGATTGTAATCGGGTTTATATGGTCGTAACACCGAAATATGAAAAACATTATGAATGTTTTCCAACTCTAGAGGTAGAGCTACCTCGTAAGCTACCTCTCCAACTTTTCTTTGACACTTCAAAGGTCCAATAAACCTCGGGCTTAGTTTTCCCTTCTTACCGAAATGAATTTTCACCTTCCAAGGAGAAACTTTTAAGAATACATAGCTTCCTACGTCAAATGCATGATCTTGCCTGTGTTGATCAGCATACTTCTTCTGTCGGTCTTGAGTTGCTACCAATCTTGTCCTGATGAGTTTGATAACCTCTACAGTTTGTTGTACTAATTCTAGTCCTAGTAGTTGACGTTCACCAACTTCATCCCAGCACAGTGGAGTTATGCACTTTCTGCCGTATAAAGCTTCATAAGGCGGCATGCCGATGCTCACGTGATAACTATTATTGTAGGCGAATTCCACCAATGGTAATTGCTCTTCCCAACTTCCTTTAAAATCCATGACGCATGCTCTCAGCATATCTTCCAATGTCTGGATCGTTCGTTCGCTTTAGCCATCTGTTTGTGGATGATAAGCCGTACTCATTCGCAATTGAGTTCCCATGCATTCTTGTAGTCTCTTCTAGAAGTTTGACATGAATCGCGGGTCTCTATCAGACACAATTGACACTGGCACTCCATGTCTCAAAACGATCTCTTTGATGTACAATCTTGCCAACTGATCAAGATTGATCTTAATATTTATTAGTAAAAAGTGCGCTGATTTTGTCAGTCTGTCCACTATCACCCAAATTGCATCGCATCCTCTCTGAGTAGTTGGAAGACCCACCACAAAATTCATCGTGATATGCTCCCATTTCTATTCCGGTATTTCCAACGGTTGAAGTAATCCGCTGGGTCTTTGATGTTCGGCTTTTACTCTTTGACATGTCAAACATTTAGCCACGCATTCTGCAACATCCCTTTTCATATTCGGCCACCAAAAATGTCGGTGTAAATCTTGATAATTCTTCGTGCTTCTTGGATGAATCGAATATCTTGAGCTATGAGCTTCGGTCAAGATTTCGTCTTTCAGTTCTGGTGTTGCTGGAACCCAGATTCTTCCCTCGTTCCGTAGTAATCCTTCGGTATCGACCTTGTATTTCGTATCGCTACCATCACCCATATTCTCTTTTATCTTTCCACATTCTTCATCTTTATGGTGGCGTTCTTCACCTTGTCCAGTAAAGTTGGACCTGCTTCTAACTAAAATAGTCGTTCATCGGATTCCTGTGGAAATTTGATTTCCAGTTCTAACTTTGTCATTGCTGAAATGAGCTCCTCCTGAGTTGTTATTAGCATCAATTTCTCCAGACCTTTCACGCTTAAAGCATACGCAACCACATTCGCTTTGCACCGGATGATAAAAGATCTCACAATCATAATCTTTTATCAATTCCATCCACCTCTCTCGGACGCGTATTGAGATCTTTACGAGTGAAAATATACTTCGGACTTTTGTGGTGCATGTAGATCTCACATTTCTCTCCATACTGAGATAGTGTCTCCATATCTTGAGAGTAAATACAATTGCATCAATTCTAAATCATGAGTGGATAACCTTTTCATAATCCTTGAGTTGTCTTGATGCATAAGCAATAACTTTGTCGTTTTGCGTAA